>VXAL01015571.1:152795-205111 GCA_013399475.1 Chauna torquata
GGATGTGACCTGAAGGAGGCTGCAGCCCATGGAGAGCCCCCGCAGGAGCAAGCTCCGGGCTGGAGCTGCAGCCCGTGGAGAGGAGCCCACGCAGGAGCAGGTGATCCGGTGGGAGCTGCCATCCGTGGGGGACCCATGCTGGAGCAGTTTGCTCCTGAAGGATGTACCCTGTGGTACGGACCCATATGGGAGCAGCTCTTGAAGAGCTGCAGCCTGTGGGAAGCCCACGCAGGACCCCTTCGGGAAGGACAGCATCCCGTGGGAGGGACCCCACGCTGGAGCAGGGGAGCAGAGAGTGACCATGAAGGAACGGCAGAGACGAAGCGATATGGGCTGACCGCAGCCCCCATTCCCCGTTCCCCTGCCCTGCTCGGGGGGAGGAGGCAGAAGAAGGTGGGTGGGAGGAAGGTGTTTTTAGTTTCTCACTGTTCTAGTTCACTAGCGATAGTAATAAATTATACTAATCTCCCTATGTTGAGTCTGTTTTGCCTGTGATGGTAATTAGTGAGTGATCTCCCTGTCCTTATCTCAACCCTCGAGTCCTTTTCCATTGTATTTTGTCACCCTTTTCCTTTGAGAAGGGGGAGTGAGAGAGTGGTTGTGGAGAAGTTCAGCTGCCTAGCAGGGTGAAACCACCACATTAGGGAATAATGCGGTAAATTCAAGGATGTAGTGTGAGAGAGGGCAATTAAATCCTTTAAAAGAGTGAGGGAATATCAGCAATTAACCACTTAGAAGGCATCAATAAATGGAAATGCACCCTATAGTCCAGCAGCACATAGAGGCTTAGGCTGTTTTATAGGAAACGCATCTCAAAGACGCTGTGAATCCAGCAGACTCATGGGCAAGAGCTAATTCTCCTCCCAGCAGGCCCCATCCATCCAGCAAGCACCTGAATATGGAGAAGATGACCCCCAGCATGGGCTAATCCATCCCAGCCAGGTTGCTCAGACATCAGTGCCCCCAGGGGATATTTCTCCATCCTCCAGACTGTTTGCTTTGCAATAATTCAAGCCATGGCGCTTCCAGAGCCTCTCTTCAGAGACTATTTCACACCTTCATTGCTCTCACTCCGAAGGCATTTTTCCTCCCAGTCTAATCTACGGAAAAATTTGACAGCTACAAAAATGTAATAAACCAACCAGTCGGATTATATATATATTACAGTTTGAAAGAGATGAAAGGCTTTATTGTTAAGAGAGAGAATTCCAGCGGCTTCCACAATGTAGCCTGTGCATACACAGAAGGGGAACTGAATCAGCTTATATTTTGTCTTATAAGTCCCCTAAAATAACCCAGCTTCTGATCCTCGGCTCTCATCAGAAGAATGACGCTGAAAAGGCTAATGAAGAGCTGCCAAACACCTCACCAGGACAAAATACCTGTGTGTTAACATCGCCTCTTGCCAATGCATCAACTGAAGTGCTATGAAGAAGGGAAGGGAGATCTGTCTGCTTAAAAATCAAATATTCAGAAGCAGAATGAGCTATCACATCTGGGGCCGTCTGGGAGAGAAACCACCCCGAGCAGACACAAGCAGTCAGGTGGTGATGAGCAGTAACTGTATGGCTTCAGTACCACAGCAAATACTCTGAATTTCATTGCTACTGGTAGACCTAAGAAAGACTACTATGTCTCACGGCAGAACAAATAAAAATTGAGCTACGGGGCTTGGCCACAGGAAGATGAATTGTAGCTTTTATTAAAATAATAATAATTTAATCCACCATGGCATTGGACGGCAGACAATTAAAGACGAGCAAAAGTCTCCAGATGTTCAGATTCATATCAGGCCACTCAATCCATTTGATTACAGCAGCACTATCAATCATTGCTGGAGAACAGAGAAATCGTCAGAAAATCTTGTGCTTTCCAGTTTCAGAAGCCAGTTATAACATCTGTAGGAGAACAGTTTATCTCCACAAGAGCCAAGACATCTTGGAAAGCTGGCAACTCGTAAGATTTTAGCTTGCCACTGTTCAGCAATTGGTATCGCCCTTGGTGTTCAACAAACAAAAAAAAAACCACCAGCTTCTTAGACCTCGAAATTTAAATGCAACCAGCACTCACCGAGAAGCTGAATGGGAAACTTCTGAAGACACTGCTAATGTTATTTGATTGCAGAAATCTTGGGGCAAAGGGGAATTTTACATTTTATAGACTAGCAAAAGAGCCTGATCGGTACTGCACATAATCAGTTCATCACTCTACAGAAGATGTCTATTTCACCTTGATAACCCATTTTCTGACTGCTGTCTCATCATCCCTGCATTTTCACCCAGCCTGCAATCCTACTTAGAGAACTGAAAACTCGCAGCCTGGGAATAGCTGTTCAAGAAATAAATCTCCTCAATAGCATAAATCTCTTCAATAGCTTAATGGAAGAACGGAAAGAAGGATAATTTCACACGCGCCATCAGAGGAGTTCGGGAAACCAGCAAATTTCTTAGTGAAAATGGGGTAAACCTCTGCAGATTCACCCTATGGGGCAAGAATACCTTGACATTTGTGCCTAAAATAAGACCAACTTAAGAGTCACAAAATTATTTAGGTTGGAAGTGACCTCCGGAAGTCTCTATGTCTATCCTCCTCCTCGAAGTCGCTCCAGTTAGATTTGCTCAGACCTTGCCCAATTAAGGTTTGAGTATCTCTGAGGATGGAAATCTCACAACCTCTCCAGGTCTGTATTTCAGTCTTCAAAAACCATTGTGGTGAGCTGCAAAAAAAAATGTCTCCCTTCTGCCGAGTCCTCTCCAGGCTGAACAAATCCAGTTCTCCCTGTCTTTTCTCATACATTCTGAGCTCCAACACCCAGACACCTTGGTGGCCTCTCCTGAAGGTGCTTCAGCATACCAGTGTCTTTATTGTACTGGGGAGCCCCAAACTGGACACAGTGTCCAAATGCAGTCTCACAAGTGTCAGACAGAGGGGGATTATTTCCTTGGACCTGCTGGCTATGCTTTCTTAACAGGTGATGTGTGACCTTTTCTGGCACGACACTCTGCTGACTCACATTCAGATTCATATTTAGGTCCCTCATGGTGTTTGGGCTTAAAATTCACTGTTTTGTTTTTTTTTTTATCCGAAGAATGACCTTCCAGTAAACCAACTGGGGATTAAGTCACTGGCCTCTGTGTCATCTTACTGGTGTGGTGCACTGTCACTCTGAGTCCTCCTGTTCATCACTCTGCCATCAGTCAGTTCTCCAACACTCTCAACAACAACAACAAAAAAACATTCCCCAGTCTTAATGGATCAATACCTCAAATCATGGAGTTAACGTTTAATGCTTATTGTGAGTTGGGGGAAATGAGAAGGCCCTGCAAAGTCTTGACTATGAAAAAAAACAGTTAGAAGAGATGTGTCTCTCAGTACAGGTTAGAACTGCTGTGATATCCACACTTCATTTTTCTCCTGAATTAGAAACCCTACAAATATAAAGGCTCTCAAAGAGTCTCTTAAAATTAAAAATGAAAGCATAGAAGAACTTGTACTGAATTAAAGCATGAAAGGAAAAGAAATGAATTACATTAGTGGAACAGTAGTTTTAAGAATTCATGTTTCGGTTCATTTCACTTACAACCACACATTCGCTTTCACAATCCATCACAAAGACCATGGAGAATCTGAAAAGGCAAAAGAAGAGCAGCAGGATGGGAAAGTAAAGTTATAGAATCAGAGCACAAACTAAAGGATATTTGGAAGCTTTCACAAATTTATTGCTTGTAAAAGAACATAGAAGCTACCTCCCATTCTGGAATATAACATCCCTGTTCGTCATTTTTGACTGTCACTGAACTCCTTCCCCGGCATCCTTGTCTAAAAAGCAGTACGACATGATCACAAAAGGTTAGAAAAAGGCCATGTGAATGCACATCTGTACCCAGACCTCCAAATGAAAAGAGGATCTCCTCCTGTGTAACTACTGTTATTTGATGATGTATTTGAAAACACATTAAAGAATAAAATGCAACCAAACAAAAAACAATGATTATTGAGCAAAAGCCACCGCAAGCAGAATAGCTAAGGTATCCAGGAGATTGATTTTGTGTCATCTTTTACATACAGAAGAATATTACAAAGAGGAAGTTTGACAGATAAAATAAATTTGCTTTGGTTTGACTCTTCCACCCCCAGTCAAATACTCGTGATCTATGGAGTGAAGGGCAGATCATGAGAGAAGCAAAAAAAGAAAATAAAAAGCCACAACACTAGCCCAAAAAGGGAAATTCTGTCCTGCACTTCCACCTAATAAGAACCTGAGTAATAAAACTTCTTATAAAAAAGATACTAAAATAAGCATTTATACTAAAGAGACAGCAAGTAATGAAATAAATTCTGTCCCACATCAACTAGGAAACTTTTTCCCCAGGCACTCAGAGGGCACCTGACGGAAACAATGCCCAAAGGTATGAGCCTAGTCCTTCTCGAATTCAGAGGAAGAGACATTTGGGAGCCAGTTCCTTTGTCTATGAACTAGGAAGGTTAGTACTTGACAGTCCTACAGGACCTACAAAAGGGGGGGAGAAAAAAAAAAAAAAAAAAAAAAAAAAAGTATTTTGGCTGCATCATTCAGCTATGTAACAGCATACGTTCTAGACGTGCACATGAAAACCCACCACCTCCTAGAAAGGATATTTTGCAGTACACTTTAATACTAGCTGAAACAAAGATAAGAAAAAGAAGATGCTCATAGAGCTTCAAAACATGATTTTCATTTGTCCCCTCTCTAAAACTACCAGGTGTTAAGACGAGCCGCACCAAGAGGTTGCGAGCAAAGACGTGGCGTTGGCTGATCCATCAACGAGCACCTCTCAGTCCTACCTTCCCATATGTATAGTACAGCCTGTCACAGTTACCACTATTTCTCAGGAAAAGAGCTGGCACAGAAGAATGACCCTTTGAGGCAGAGAAAACCCTTTTTCATGGAAGGAAAAGGGAGCCCAATGCAAGGGGTAACAGACACTTTGCCCCCAGACATGAAACCCATGGGTTACGCATGTACAACCTACAGACTTTCAAGGCCGTTAAGATGTTACATGATTTTCTTCCTCTGTCTTCGTGGAATCTGTAGTAGATCCTGTGTTTTGGGGCTGAAAGTTTCAGCACAGAATTTATTTCACAGCTATTACAGGGTACATTACACTAATTACAAGGCACATTATAGCCTGCTATGTAGTGCACTGTGATAAATCATATAGTGCTATGGTCTATTGTAAACACTGCCATACATCTCTGGACACTATTGGATGTTTCACCACTCTCATAAATATGAGCATTTCTGTAGTACAAGTATGGTTGGCTACAGAGACTAATTTATTGCAGTTTTCTTTCAGCACATTAACTGTGCAGTAAATTCTGTAGCTTCTGGGGAGAAAAAAAAAAAAGAAAAAAAAAGGAACAATGGGATTTCCTTTAGTAATGTAGCATCAGTAGTATTTCCCCTTCAGTATCATACCAATTGTTCTGTATTTTCCAAAAAGATATTTGTCATGTCACATCCGCTGTGCACTCAGAGAGGTTTCCAGCTTTCAAGCTTGTCATACCTGAGAAACTGTGGTGAGGGGAGGACAGCAGGTTCTTAAGTTTAGAAGATTTTGGTGGTATTATGAACAATACACCTACTTTTCCTTCCAACTATCCCAGAGCCACAGGTTTGTTCATACACAAAAACTGCATTTCAGAGGTAAATCTTAATCAATCAAATGCTTCTGAAGTTCATACATTGTTCATCAAACGCAGGGGAAAAAAAAAATCCTGACAATATACTTCTGCAGAAGAGAGGTCAGATGTTCAATGCTGTGTGTACACACGTCAAATGTGACACCAAAAAAACCAACATGCTTTCCCTGGGCAGGAGAGCACCATTCAGGCATGCTAGGGCTCATTCTAGAGCAGCTAGGACAGTTTTATAGGCTGGATCCTTCTTTGTGGTAGGAGAACCGGAATCAGAGCACCACTCAAGTGTCAGAGCATCACCCAGCTGGAGCAGCGTTTGTGGGTCCTGGGATTGGAAGAATTGAATTCTGGAATTAGATACTTGCTCACACAGAGACAAAACCTTACTGTATTGCTACAAGCTCGCTGCTGACTTAGGAGCACACAGTGTCCATCAACCCCTTTTTTCTTCAGCCATCCATCCAAAATGCAAAATAGAAAAGTGTGGGACAGAAATGTTCCATTCCAGATGTTAGCCCTCACAGAAGATATTTCAAGTCAGGCCCCTGCTTCCCTTTCCTTGGTGAGATCTGTCAGATCTCACCAAAATGTACCATCTCTTAAATAAACAAAGAATATTTTCTTCAGCCCTATCAGATGCATTAGTAGAAAAAACACCCTGGAGATATGCAAGGAACTGGATGGAGTTTTGTCCCTCCTTGACACTCCACACTGGCATAGGAGTCTCTGCCATCCATGTCTCTGTGCAGAGACTTTTCTTCTCCGGCAAACTACTGCACTACAGACCCCACAGCGATTCCTAAACTGCTTTCAACAGGTAAATGATGCCAGCACTGGTTTAGCAAGTCATTGCTGAGTATACACAAGCAATCCCACTGGCAGGAGAGCTCCAATGCTTGCCAAAAATCAGGAAGCCAGCAAAATGTCACTGCTTACAAATGTGTCCTGGACACAAAGGACAAACTTCAAAAACTGACAGCAGCTTTGCTTCCAGCTCAGTTTTACCCATACTAAATCAGACTTGAACAAAGGAGAGTCCAGCTCTTAGAAAAGCCAGGAAAAAAGAAACAGCTTTAAGATACCGCAAATGGGAAGTAAGGGGGAAGGAGAGGAGAAGGTGTTTTCAAAGGTGACCAGAAAATGTGGTAGCAACTTGGAGCCCCAGTTCAGCAGGGAACGCTTACAGGCAGAAGTGACTCACATACAAGAGGTCAAGGAGACCAACATACCTCCTTAAAACTTCAGTGCATTATGATTATGCCTTAGATCCTACAGATTTATGGCCTATAAACTGCCATCAATAAAGGACATCTCCATTTTCCAAACTCACGCATTGTTGAGGGATAGCTCAGAGAGGTCTACAGCCTTTGGTTAAGTCCAAAGGAGAGGTGTTGTCTAGCCCAGATTGGAAGTGTGGGAGGAAATCAGGATGTTCTTCCCACACACCATATATGACAACCAAACCCCCCTTGATTCTAATGGAAGCCCCATTCCACGGATGAAGAAAGAGGAGGATCCTTTGGAGTTGTCTTCTGCAGGCTCTGTAGACGGAGGAGGCACCACAAGACAGCTTCCACAGCCTGGCAGACAGGACTTCATAGCAAAACATGAGCACACATGAAGAGCCTTATGTACAGTTCTGTTTTTCAGACCTGAACAAAGACTCATGAGACTGCTTCTACATGTCCTTTTCCCAGCAGGTCATGCTTTGCATCGTGACAGCTGTCAAGATGAACTCAACATTTCAGAGAGGAAATGCATGGCAGTAGCCCAAGCAAGCAGACCGGTCAACATAGAAGAGTCAGACAGCTCAATAGCTTAAATTTTTGGCTTTTGTCATTATGTCGTCAGTCCACTTCCACAGTTCAGGTTCTCCATGGCACTTCAGAGCTCAGCCATACCTTGACTTGTTATAAAATGTGACTATTTCAAAAGCTACCCTATTGACATGTTTCATACAGCTAAGAGTACAGTTGTAGGGCATAGCAGTAACAGCAAGTTCTTGGCCTACCCAAAGACTCAGCAAGGTCTCCAATGGGGCTGCGGTAGCAGAAAACACCACAGCTGTGAGCTGCCACTTTACACAGCTCTCTGCAGCTCATACTACCAACAGCCTGAGCAATGCTCAATCATGAACTGTCACCCAGCATCCCAAAACAGTCCTGCTGCACGTGCTCCCACACGTAAAGGGTCAGAAAACCGCTGTACCTCAACACAACTGGAAGAGCAAAAATGCAGACGAAATCAATGTGCCATGATGGATACTAAAGACAGGTAACAACAACCCCAGGTGATGAGGTTGGACCACAAAGGCAACAGTCACAGCAGTGCTACAGAAACACCAAAGCATGCTTACACATAATCACACCAGTCCCAAAACAACAGCATTTCTCTAGTTCTTAGGCACTGAAACTTCAAGTAGCAGTTTCTAGCTTCTCCTTCCCAGATACTCTGGAGGCCCATGAATTACTTTGGGCGAAGAGCCAAGAAAAATAAGGCTACTTGCCCAGACATCTCAGCTGAGCACAGAGGGAAGACTGGACAATAGTTAAATGCCTGCAAACCAAAAATTTGTTCAGAAAGAGTGAAATCCACAGCCTTAGAACTCCCTCAGGATCTGTTTTTTTTTCCTCCTCTATATAAATTTATGTTGCGTCCAACTGTGAGGCAGCGGTGACCAAGCTGTGATATACAGACGGAAAGTTAAAGAGACAACAAGACATCGTTGTGCGTTGTGCCAGCATCTGAAGGGAAGCCCAAGGGGGTGGATGGTTCTTCCTGGCTCACGCAGGCAGCTGGGAGATGCCCAGACATCCAGCTACAGGTGATGGTTTCAGCTGCATGCCCAGCTTGGAGCACCTCCCTCAGCACCTCCAGCCACCTCGCTCAGCCCATCCTTCCTCAGCTGGGCAGGATAAAACACCTTTGACACAGAGAGAAGCAACACCAGGTTGAGCGCATCGCAGTGGCTGAGCAAAAGTAAACTTGCAGAGCATGTGTTGCTGCTAGCCAAAATCACAGGAGTTCATAAAACAGCATCCAGGCCAAACAACTGTCCCAATCTACAACTGCGAAGATCTGCCTCCCTCACAATGAGTGCAGGGCTGGCAAGGAGCTATAGTATTTAAAAACTGACTAAAGTTCTGAATAGTTTTTAATGCACATCATTAGACTACACGTGGTGAATGGCTAATGCAAGGGATGCGTTTCCATGTCAGGAAAGGAGCTCTTTTGAAGGCTGAGAACCAGCAAGGTCCCTTGCAGACAGCAGTGGACCCATGTCCATTACAAAAACAGAAAAGGCCAAGCAGACCAGGACATCTTTTCAACGAGGGACTTTTTTAGTGCTGCAATAGTAATGCTTTCAGCTTGGCAGTAGTGAGGACACATTTAAGCACCAGTGGATGAACAAATATCTGGTGAATTAACACACTGTTTAACAGCCCAGTTACTTCCCATGAGCTGGACCAGTCCAACAAACATGAAGATCTTCACCTACGGATGCAACCATGAAGGTGCAACGTGAAATTGCTCTGCCTTGATCGCAATTACAAGGTATCCAAGATGTTGGCTGAGGAGAAACAGGTATAAAAATCCATTAATGGCAAGAAGATTCACAATAGTGCCAAACTCTTGCCAACCAAAAAGTAAGAGAGCACTCTTCTCTAAAACCTGAGACTTTTCCTCTCCCTGGCTCTGACATGTTATTCTTTCCACAGGTGACAAACCCTCTCAGGTTACTGTATAAGCAACAGGACTGAAAAGCTCTTACAACTACACGCGCTCAGAAACAAAGCAGCCCTCTAGCTTACACCTCTGCTTGGGAATGAGAGAGTAAGTGCCACCAACAAAGTTACTAAATAACCTAAAGATCTGCTGGACATATATGCTTTAGAGAGTAATTGTACGTTTATTTTAATACAAACACAGGGTTGGTTGGTTTTTTTTTGCTTTTTTTTTTTTTTAACCAAAGTTCAGTGTTTCATCAGAACAGCAGCAGCAAGAAACAGGGCAAAAAAGCCACAGAGTAACTTAATCATAAGAGACAGAAAAGTCAACATCAGTTTTTCCAAGTAACGACTTCTCAGAAGTTGGGATATTGTTTGTTTTCTGTTCATTAGAGGGACATGCTACCGGCAAAAAATGGGAAAATTACAGGTGGGTTCATAGCACAGGTCTCTGCCAGTACACTTCTGCTTGGCTAACGTTAGATACTTAACAAACCCTATCACAGCATCGCCAAATCTGATTTAACCGGGTGACAGAGTCAGAAAGCTCTTCAGCATCAAGATTAATTATTACATAATAGAAGGTCTATCAGCTTTCAGTCTTGTAAATATTAAATATTAACTCTCAAGAGCAATTTCAAAACATGCTCGTTTTTTCAAGGGAGAAAATTGTTTATCCTCTCAATATCGTGAGTCAGCTACTCTGATTACTACCCAAGTTTTTCCTCCCCTTGTTCTCTTATAATTAGATTACAAAATGAAATGATTAGAGCATATTGCAAATAATGCATCAGCCTATAGACTCCCCTTCCCCCACCCCCTTCCTCTTTTACCATATGTAATTACCTGCTAATTTAGCCAGTAAACTCCACTGGTTTGCCTTTCATTAAGGCTACCCTACAGCAGCAGCAGAGATTGCATAGCCTGTTGTAAACACAGCACGTAGAAGACAATTTGAGCCCTTTATCAAGAGATTTTATGCAAGAGGGTGGTTGTGAGAGGAAAGAGAAATTATGCCAGCTGGACCACTTAGCCCAGCCAAGGCCACCAGCCTCTACAGAGTAGGTCCGGACAAAAAACAGCCAAGGAAAAGTATTTCGATCATCTTCCTAAAATCCCCCACTGCACTGGCTCCCGCATCCAGCACAACCCAATGGATACCCATCACTGAAGCACAGCTCAACAGCATGCCTTGAGGGGTCAGCAGAAGCATTTGGGAACCTCCGCTGTGCAAGAACAGGTCTTCATATCTAGCAGAGCTTTATAACATTGAGTTTCTTCATTCAACCTGCTTTCACTTGTCCTCACTGTAGCACACCATGAAAACTCCCAGTCCTAAGAAGAAAGCACAGGTTCAAAGAGGAAATAAGGGCCAGGGAGCGGAGCAAAGGTGGAGGAGGATGGCATTTCCTCAGATTTCATTAACTAGAAGCCAACTTTTCTCAACAGAATAAATTCAAGAAGGGCAGGTACAAGGACTCCCATGGAGCTGAAGTCTGGGGTACTCCTTAGAATGAAGATGGCAGTCACTGGGGACAACACCAATGAGCCCAGTTGCTTTATTCAGGTCACCTCCTCACATCTAGCAAAGTCCAGCCCCACCAAGAAGATCTGGCTGACTGTAAGAAACTATTCACTTCATTCAGACTCCATTGAGTTAACGTGTGATTTGTAAAAGCACTCACAAAACCTAGCAAAGGCCAAGAGGGCTATGAAAAAAGACAACCCAAGAGTCCCCCCAAACACCCAATGAAAGCAACTGCTGAGGAAAGACATCTCCAGGCCCCCATCTAGAGGGGTTTTGAAGATTTTCAAGCAACTTGTGCAAGCTCTGGACAGTCAGCACTTCACAGCATGATGCAGTTATTACCTTCACTAATAACTTACATCACTAAATGTGTGCAATACACAGCAAGTGCTTTTGGAGATGCAGCCTTGCTTTGTTTACAATGGGCAATGGAGGTATATTTCAGTCCCAGGGAAGTGTTAATACATCTCTCTCCTCAACTCCACAGTCTGTCCCAGCTGTTTACTGCCCATTTTTTGCTACTGTCATTACTTTATCACTATTAGAACAAAAAAATCTAACATGTATTTTTGTGGTCCATTTTAAGAGGCTGGGAAGCAACAGAAATAATGCCCCTTCCCTACCTGGCATCATGAGGGTATGCAGGTTTTTTTTTTTTTAGAAGTACACCGGTATGCCAAATTTATTAAAAGAGAAATCAACATTCCCAGCTGCAGGTTGTTGTTTGGCAACGAAGGTCTTCCATTTGCCTTAGTTAACTGATACATGATGATTTTTTTTTTTTTAATCATAAAAATGCCTAAAGCATGACAATAGGCTCGTGATAAGTGCAGGGGAAGAAACAGACCGCTTAATGACACTGGCAAAAGCTTAACAGAAAAGCACAGGTACTTTAAATTATTCTTTAATCACTTCTAGATATCCCCCCCCCCAAAATCTTACTACTTACTGAACAACTGCACCTTGTTGAGAGGTAACAACACTGGCAGGCAGAGACAATACTCTGCATTCAGCAAAGGGATACAGTGGCTGCAACAGGCTCTAGCTCATCAACTTCTTTGGCAAAGGGCTGACCTGGCCTCTCTCCCTCCGTGCTTCCCCCCCTCCTGGAGGATGGGAGGTGGAGGGGGTCCATTAACATGTAGTCTGACTGCTTCCATCAGCAGTGCCAGCCTTCGTGAACTTCTGGCCCTGTCCCTCTCCCTGTCTGTATCAGAATCTTGCCTAGTCGGTGGCATTAAGGAGATTTCTACTCAGCTGACTTTTCCCTCCAGCTGGAGAACGACCCAAGTGGCCAGAGCTCAAAGGTAGGAAAGCTGTAAAGCCTCCTGCTCCAGTTAATGAAATGTATTGCTCCCAACTTTGAGAAGAACATCCATCCAGAATTTGAGCACTGCAATCCTCCAGGACACGAGGACTACGTTCCACCAGATTTTGATCAGTCCGTTTCCCCAGTGCTTGGCTGTGCTCCTGCAGAATTTGATGACTGCACTCCTCCAGGACTTGAGGACTCAAAGGACAAAGATTATGTTGGCATACACACAACCCAAGCCATGTGTCTCCAGGATGCAAGGACTCTTGGAAATGCAGTGAAGGAGATGAGTCCATTCAGCATGCTTCAATCAAGAAAAACTGAACGGGACTCGCAGAGGACAAGTTTGGAGATTCAGAATGCAGTTCTTACCATTAGATTTGCCCAGAAACATGCTGACAGTACTGGACTGAGGTTTGGATTCTTCCCTTCTCCCTTGGCTAGCTTTGAACTAGCCTTGTAATTCTGCACAAACAGACAAATCTGATTCCTCACGTGCTTTGAAGAGTTGACTGGAAGCCGGAAGAGAAATCTCTCTGGGGATTAGTTTGTTTTCCAGATATGTGCCATTTTCTACTCTTTGTATCGCTGAAGGTCTTTCAGGAGGACCTGTTTCTGAACCCCCTGGAAAACAGACATGGTAATTAACCCTGAGAAGAGTTCAGCCCCTACCTCTCTTTGCTTCCGCTAAAAGGTGTCACTGTAGGAAGCAGGACCTCAGGAATGTCCGGAGGCCTAATCGGGCCCCGGACCTCAGTCCTCATCTCTCGTGAGGATCACGCACCTAAGCGAATGGACAGAGAAGAGGGCAAACACCCTAAGAGCTTGGTGGACACAGGCAGTTTGCCTAAGCCTTCATCTAACATGTATAACGTTAAGAAAGCTGCAGTTTAACTTGGCAGACTTAGGCACGACTTTCACTCTAGTATTTGCTTAGAAGAATGTGCCACTGAGACAGAAGTCAGTTCAAACTATACTAAGGGAAAACAACTGCACAGAAGAACATGCAGCAGTTTTTACTTAGAACTGCTTTATTTTTTATAAGGAAAGAAGTAAACAAACCAGAACACTGCCAGCAAATGGGTACAGCTGTATCTGTAACTACCAAGGCTGTCAGTTCATGGCAATTAGATGTATTTTCTGCAACACCAGTATTAAATTGTATCTGAAATGGTGCGTAGTAATTTTCAAAGATTTTTTTTATATGTTACAGGTATAAGGTGCTGCTTGCAGTTTTCATGAAGTATCTTTTCTTATAGAATGCTTAATAAAACTATTTTTCCTTATTACCAAACAGGTATTTCAGAGTATCACAATGAAATTAAGTTTATATAATGTTTCATTGCTTAAGTATATCTTAATGTTCTTGCTCTGGACGAAACCTACAACTTTGTATTCTAACCCCACTGTGAACAAAGACAAATAGTTGGGGTCTCTTTAGAACAAAGAGATGATTGTGATTATGATCCTACTTCCTGACTGCCCTTCTTCATGGGAAAAAAAAAATCCAAATCCTTTTCATCTTGTTCTCAGATGGGTCATTTTTGTTTTGTTGTGGAGAGTCTACCAACTCTGCTCGCATCCTTCTTAATATGGGATTCTCATGAGTGAAGATAGTATTCTTGTTGAATTTTATAGCCATCAGGATCATAACCTCCATCTTTATAACTCTTGCTCCTATTACTGTGTTCACAAAGGAGATGTTACATTTTTTTGTAGGAGATCACCCACTAGCTCACATTCAGGCCTATCGCAGCAAATACTTGGTTTGAAGGCAAAACTCAGGTTTGCCTTCTAGTCTGTGGTGTGAGTTTATGAGTGTTTATGGTGTAAGACCTCTTAAAATTCCGAATGGGTGCTTACAGAAGAAGAAGACGGAGGAAGCTGATCCTGCTGTTGATTTGCCAGAATCCAGCGAGCATAGACTTCAACTCACTGAGAAACACCACAATCTGGTTACGATGAATAATGTTTTGAGGGGTTAGATACTCAAACAGGTTGCCCAGTGAGGCTGCGGATGCCCCCTCCCTGAAGTGTTCCAGGCCAGGTTGGATGGGACTTTGAGCCCCGTGATCTAGGGGGTGGCATCCCTGCCCATGGCAGGGGCGTTGGAACTACATGATCTTTAAGGTCCCTTCCAACCCAAGCCATTCAATGATTCAAATAACACTGTAAGGTTTTCTTTCCTACTGTTTGATGCTGGATCAGTATTGTTTGGATTCTGGAGACCATTCCTGCGCAATCACTGCCTGACTCCCTTCGCCATGCTCTGTAGCTGCCAACAAAATCTCATTGCACATCCACACAGTTCTTCGCCCTTGTGATCCACAACCCTGAAAGCACCTGCTCTACCACCACCCCACACACAGTACCTATATTCTGAGGTGTGAGAAAGAGGAAAGATCCCCATCAAGGCTCCATAAAATAACCTTGAATTTGCAGGCAGGCAGGTTGGAGAGTTGCCACTCCATACACCTAGAAGATAACTACATTCAGCCTTTGGGATCTCTAAATGCAGAAGTAACTCACAGCTCCTTCCTCACCGCTTAAATAGAAGAGGACGCCTGGATTTGCCTCTCTTGTAGAAACCTTGCAGAACGCTCAACACGCCAGCTGTAGAAATGCTGGCTGCCATCCTAAACAGCACAGAAACCTGGCCTTGTGTAGAGAAGGTGTTTTAACACACAAAAATCCAGAGCTGGCAAGAGAATAGTTATAAGCCCAGGGATGCAGCTAACTCAAAATATGCTGATGTGCCCTGAAAACCAGAAGCTGCAGCCAGAACTGCCAAAACATCTTTCCTGACACAGGATGGATTCATTGGCAGCTCGCTGCAGAAGTTAAGGTGGTTATATATATCTTCACTTTTAAGACACTCTTGATCATGGAGGCTGTGTTTCTGCAAATCCCAGGTCAAATGAGAAAAATCAATCCCTCCACTTCTTTAAAAAAAAAAAAGTAAATGCATAAGTAAATAAAGCTAAATTGTAAACCCCGTCACAGCATCTCAACCTGAAGTTGGGATGCTTGGAGGGAGGACAAAGAGTCCCATCTTTCCTCCATCCCATCTGAGCTGCAAAACAGGACATTGACAGCCTGGAAAATATGTGATGGCAGCCATCAGCAGATTTATGATGCCGCAGGAGGGTGCGGAGAGGAAGCAACATTGCATTTCCATAGTTCATGCATTTTCAGGTACCAGTGCTTGGTCCAAACACCTGCCCAGCACAGAAAGCTCTCCCTTACATGGTAGAGATTAATCTCATTTCTGAAAAGGACAAACATCCAAGAGCTGTCCTTGACAATGTCTACAACTGTATGTCTCTGTATTACTCTGCATCTCAAAGTGAAGATAAATCCTTCCTTAACACCCAGGCTTTAGCTACCTGAGCAGCACTCCCAAAAGACAAGAAGCAACAGCAATGCTCACATCCAAGCACAAACAGCATTCCCTCTAGTTGCATGCTCTGTGCTGCCAAACCCAAATCACATTGCTGACGTGGGAGAACACCTTCTTACTTCTTAGGGGAAGACCGGGGATTTTGTGCAGATCCTGGGTTACTTGGATACGGCATTTCTCAAGAGAGACATCCGAGGAAGCTGAGAGTGGCAGGGAAAGACAGCAGGATGGGATCCGTGCACTGTGGAGGCAAAGCCAGCCCTGTTAACTGAGCAGAAACCATCACATGGGTGAAATCAGGCCAGAAACTATCCCAGTGCTTAAACATCACCCAAGAAACTGGTTTGAGAAACAACAAAATATGCTAGTAGCCTGCTGACACTGCCCATTGCTGTAAGGTAGATGGTGTACTGAAAGCTAAACCTCAGGACACCCTGAGTAATGCAGGTGTGTGTATGTACTAGATTTGCTCACTACCCAGGGAGCAGCTTTTTTGGGTCACTACAGCATTCACATCACACGCTGACAGCCAGGGCAGCTGCGAGCCACCTGCTTTTCCCCTTCCACACGCACTCAGCAGCATCCCATAGAGCAACGCTATGGCTGGCAAACATCTGTGGGATGAAGATACAGAGAAGCATGCTGGGAGAGGAGCAGCAGCACCCCAAGTCCACATCACTAGATCTGAGCACTCGTACATGCCCTTGGACAAGCAGCGTCCCCATTCCTTAGCACTCTCCTAAAAACAAAACCAGTATCCCTATGGAAAATAGCCTTTGTGAGGTTCAGTGGCGGCACTTCCAATGACCAGAAGAACAGGGACGAGGCGGAAATGCAACAAGATCTAGCAAGGACCAGGGCACAATAAGGGCATCAACACATATAAGTTATGCCTCCATTTGTTTTAGCAAACCAAGGTATCTTTATATATAGTTGTGTGGATGCATATGTATTCTTATGCACTGATATAAACACAATTTTTCCAATCATCATTCCTCTACCTGAAGGCACGGATGACCAGAGATGTGGAGAAAGAAAACCACTCAGTCACATAAGAAAAGTTTGAATGCTGAAGCTGATGCTCACTGTTCCTACCCAAACACAAATCCAGGTGCAGGCTTAGCCCCAGTCGATCTCTTACATGCATCACCTGGATGGCTGATGCAGGGGTCAGGCCAGTTGAATGACATCCCCTCGAGGGACCTGCTGGTGTACTCTGCACAGAGTGGACTCTCTGGACCTCAGCAGCCTCTGGCAAATGCTTGGCCACGTGGAAGAGAGCCAGGGAACATGCTATGTTTTTGCCCCAAATTGCCCTTGCAGCAGGGCTGCCTTCACCAGTGCTCACTCTGTGCAGATCCTGGGTGCAGAGAATCAAGGAGCTAAAAACAACTCGGCTGCCTGAACTTTAAAGCTACCAAGTGGTGAAAAACAGCAAGCCTGAGCACACAGAGATATGGCCTCTCTGCTGCAGGAGATGTCCTTCTGTAGCTTTGCTCCCAGATGACCAAACACTGGACTACCCAATAATGACGCTTCCAGGAACATCCCATGCCCAACCTGCAGCTGGTATGATCCTTCCCAAACAGATCCCATCCACTCTCCTTCTCACACAGCACCAGACCCATTGAACACATGGAGCAAGCAAATAAGCACGAAGACACCAAAGAATTATTTATGAAGTCAGGTGGGTCAACAAATCAACAGGGGCCAATGTGCTGTCAGCACAGCCAGGAACCATCACAGCAGCTAGTGGGAGATAAATAGCTTGACCCTTGCTGACACCAACAACACATCTCTCGAAGCCTGAAGTGACCTTCACGTTCATCACGTTTGATGTTTTTCATAATTCACACCACCAGACACCATCCAGCACCACCCTGAGTGAGCATGTTAAAAGTAAGATGTGGTAAGACATGAAGATGCCACATCAGTTCATCCACCCACCACCACTAAAAAAATCTGCCCTACCAGTTGCTTGACTACAGCAACTGCAAATTGGTTTCTAACACACTGGTCTAGGCAGCTCCTTGAGGCCACATTCCCACGCAGCCGGTCCTTTCTGCCATGCAGAAGAAACTGCACGTCAAAGAAAGAGATGAAAAGGGAAAGCTATAAAGCTGAGAAAAGACGCCTTCAGCAAAAATTTGTTTTAAAGCACGACTAGCTAGCACTGAAAGCCAAATACTGTAGTTTTCAGCCCAGTTCCTTGTAGGAAGACAATTTGTCATACCTCTCCATCCAAGCACGGTGCTGGGGGACTATTCAGGAGAGCAGTAACACCACTGATGCTCTTCACACAGCCTGCTGCAAGGAGATTCAGGGGCACTGAGTAGTGGCATTTAGGGAAGCCTCACCTGTATCAAAAGGGTCACCCATCCTACTGAGCCAGCATCAGTGCTGCTGCAGGTAACGTTGGAGCCTGCAGGAATTACTATGCAAAGCTCTGCTCCCTCCCCAAACGTGAGCCTTGCAAGTGATGAATCACAGCTGCTGTCTCAAGGGACATCATGGATGAGTCACGTAAATCCACACCTCCAAGTGGAGGTAAACCAGACGAGACGGAAATCTAAAAAGAACACTCCCAGGAAAAGCCAACGGAGCTTCACTTCTGCTCTCCTGGCCAAGAACGGAGTTGCCGGTTGTGAATCCGCTGCTGAAGCGGATACAGATCCCCCGGGAGGCAACCTGAGCGTCAGCATGCTTCGCTGCCACGAGCGGTCTGCTGCGTGTCCAGGAGATGTGAGCACACTAGCATCATGGTGAAGGACCAGTAATCCCATGCTTGCCTTTCGCACTGCATGAGGTCCCAGCCAGGCTTTACTCACTCTGGCAAGAGTTTCCAAGAAGAGGAATGTGAAGTTCAACCCAAAGACCTACAGAACAACGTGATTCTTGGTGATTTCAGGGAATTCTGCAAGGCATCTTTAAGCACCCATGTTTCAAAACACTGCCATCATCCATTTTTCATTTCTTCTGTACATCGCTAGCTCTAGACATCAAAGACACGAAACCATCAAATGACAAGCACAATGACAACAGCAGGGAACACAAAAATATGGTTACAGCTGAGACACCTCCAGGATAAGGCTGCTATCTGTATGAGTCAAGCTAAGGCACGATGCACAGGGACTCCTTCCCCAGCCTCGCCATCGTATCAGCATGCAGAAAAGCGACGTATCACCAAATCCTGCTCACTAGCTTTCTGTAGGACGGTTGTGTACTGCCTAGTTTGGCACAAAACCGAAGGATGTGGGAGTGAAAAAAGACAACTAGCCAGACCACCAGCTATGCTTAAGTAGGTAAACAGGTGGCTTTTTTAATTGAGTTAGATAAGTGGTATTTCTAATCACGTTAGCACAGACACGTAAAACAGTGACTCCTAGCAGGGTTGTAGTTTGGGGAGAGCTTAGAAATAAAAGGCCTGTCCAGGAAGGCTATCTTTTGGTGAAGGAGGAGCTCAAAACTTTCATAAACCAGTTGTCAACTTGATCAAAAAGAGGGTGAAGCATCTGTGAAAGAAAGCTAGGAATAATTCCTTTCTTGAGGCAAACACACAAAATCTGTATCAGCCTGAGCCTCATCCTTTCATGTGCAGGTGACCCACACCTGCAGAGATGCTCTTACCAAGCGCTTCCTAAGTCCCATTCCGCTGGTCACACAAAACTTTTTTTCTAATCTAGGAGGAAAACACAGACAACTAACTAGTACTGGGATTAAAACTATTTCACTATCTTTGCTAAGGACACAGACACCATTGAGGTGTGAGCTCGTGTCCAGCAACAACCCGCAGTCTCTGAGCTGTGCTGTATGAACAGGCACAAAACCAACTGGTGATTCCTCAAAACATCACTACTAAGCAGGGGAACAGCACCTCCTTTTTAAAAAAAAGGGGACACGAAGCTGTAAAGGCATTACGGGGTTTTAAGACTTCCAGATTAGCAGAGGTGCACAGGTAGAGGGTTATCATTGGTTGCAAAGCACCTGCGAAAAATAAACTGAAATCTGTGATGGGAAATGGGAATCACTTCTTTTAACTGTATTGTTTTCCTTAGGACTCTGATCCTGCCATAGGAGGAACACTCTGGCCACAACCCAGTTAAGCATTTCAGTTTATGTTAAATTCGAGAGAACGTGAAGAGCTCCATTTCTCACCAGCAGGTTGTTTCTCTCTCGCTTACTTACACGCACACGCACAATCCCACCTTGCAAAAACTTCCATTTTTAGCTTTTGTTCTAAGAACTCTCCTGCCTGAAACAGAACCCTTCTTGCCTAGATGAGCACCCAATTCCCCTGGCAGGAAAAAATACCGATACCCAAGAGGCAGGTCCTGCATCTACCAAGAACGGGGCAGCTTCCAAGATTCAAGTGAGAGCTGCGCAAACAGCTCTGTGGTTTTATCTGCAGACACCCAGATGATGCAAGATGAGCATTAGCCAGATAAATGGTGGATTCCTCAACGTATCCATCTACCTTGCAACAGCTATTTAGCAGGCAGTATTTCCTAATTTACTCTATTACAAAGAAAACGCAGTGGCCATTTATCAGTCTGTTACCACAAAAGGCCTTTTTCTTAATATACTACCCACTGCTTTGTTCAATTAATGCCAATGATGAAGCCCTTCTTCACACACTGTGTTGAGCTCTGACAGTGCTTTGGTCATCGTTTGCTGAATACAATCGTATTTTTAAGGTATTAATAAACACTTCTTATATACAAAGCTTACTTAAAAATGGATGCAATTTCCCCAACCAGAAAAAAAAAAAAATCAGAGATAAAATTGCAGCAATGATTTCTATCTGCCCAGAGCAGCAATCCCAGCCTTCAGTGACCCCTGTACAAACTGAGCCAATTACACGCTGTGACAGCAATCATCCCCCTCCTGCATCAGTTTCTTCTTGTTGCTGGCTGTGAGAAAAATCTAAAGGTCGTGCAACAAATATACATGTTGCCACACACTTCAGGCTACAGACAACTGGCCTAGAGGTTTAATCAAGACTTAGATCAAATTGTGCAAGGTGTTTTGTAAACACTGATCTTATTGAGTTGTTACAGCTAGAGGACATAAATCCCAAACACGTTCCCATTCAACCTATGAAAGTCACCACCAGGCAACTGAGCTCGACCCTTTCCCCCCAACCCCTTGTTCACCACAGTCTTCACAAGCAGATGAGTGGCAATCCAGGTAGAGGTACCCCACCTCTTCCTTCGGCATCCTACAACCTGGAACATCCCCCAGCAGCACTCGTGTCCCCTTGGCAAGGTAGAACTGAGCCCATGGGGCAGATGGAAGCTTTTAAAATGCCTCTAACCACAGCTAGCAGGTGACAGAAGAAATGTCATCAGCTTGTTGGAGGCCAACAGGCAGGACAAGGCAGTGTGCTGCCTGCCAGTTTGCCCTGTGCCACCCGTGATGTCCTAGGTGCAACTTCTTGTTGAGCAAGACCATCACTGCTTTGGTTATTAGGACGCTTTTTCTGCTGGGCATCCCAAAGCACCTTTACCTCACCGCCTCTTTAGGAAGGTAAACAAGCAGCAGGGGCTGAGAGTGGGGAAACTGTGACTTCAGAGTACAGGTGCTTTCAGCCATGAGCCTCTTCCTCTCCAGTAACATAAATTTAGGAAGAGTATGATGAAAAGCACATAGGAGACCACTAGGTTTCTGAATCTTACCATCAGTGAGAGATGCACTTAGGTCTGAATTTCAACACTCCCATTCTCACCATCCCTGTTCACTGCACGGCATTGCTAAGAGCAGCTAAAACCCAGGCAATTCTCAACTGGGAGAAAGAAATACAGGAGCATGCACTTAGACAGCCTGAAGCCTCCCACAGGCTCTCCCAAGCAACAAGACCCACAAAATCAGCTCATCCTACCAGTGCCCACAAGGGCTCAGTAACTCAAAATCCCATCTGCTACCCAAACAGGGAAGCTATTCCCTCCTCATGAAATGTTTACGGGGGGAAAACTACCTCAACCACCCAGCTCGCCAGTCACCCAGGTGCTTTGAGTCTTCTCCAATCTGCTCCACCTACACTTGTGTGTTTTCCCAAGCAGAGCAAAACAGCAGACTCCGAGAGGAGAGATCCATCTGGAAAGCAAACGTTGCAAAAAGCATCTTGCCGTTCAGCCGGGATGAGCGTGCCCGAGGGTGATGCTGGCCACTTGTGCTCATCACCAAGGATTCGGAGCACCAAACCCAGCACGGGAGACGACAGACGGCAGCATGGTAAAATTCAACGAGGAAGGAAGGGAGGTTGGAAGAACCACATGTGAAAGCCTCAGATGGCAGGAGGAAGAACGGCTCTCACGAGGCGGACAGTCACCACAGATTTCAATCCCTATACGCTGATATACATCCTATGATGAAAACATCCAAGGTCATCTATCCTCCAGTTCCATGTGCTCCATCATTTGCTCGGGATCAGGAAGGTGACATCCTTTTCTAAAACCTGAAGCTAATGCAACCATTTCAGTGTTATACACTTGAGCTCCCCCCCAGCCCTTCTTTTTCTTTCTTTTTTTGTCTGAAGCACTCTGCCATGAAAGACAACGATTTCTGTCTGCGCAGATAGAGGAAACTCTACTAACTGTTTATGTGAGATTAATTTCAGGATTGTGGCCAGACCGAGGAAACCGGTGGAAGAAATCCTTCACGGTTGGATGATGAGGTTGCAGTTCTATGAGTAATTGTGAGTTACGTGCCCAGCACCTTGCGTGTGGGTGATACTCATCCCTTCCCTCCCTTTTTGAATGGAAAATGTCATCCAAGCAACACAAACACAGTATTTATTTGAAAAAAAAAAAAAAAAAAAAAAAAAAAAAAAAAAAAAAAAAAAAATCAAATGAGTTGGAGGCACAGACTCCTTTTCTTGCTTGTACGACCTCCAGTACAGCTTCTGTCTAGAGGAGTTTGCCTGCTGGGTTCTCCAGGAACATCCCTGAGCCGCAACACAGACCACACCTGTCAGATGTTCATCGTCCCCCCACCCAAAACCTAAATAGCCTCTGAGATGGAAACTGGGACAGTGCCAAGACAAATCAGCCAAAGACACTGCCCTGTACATCTGTATTAGAAACAACGCCCTTGACTAGTAGCAGGAGAGATTTGAGACGTTTACTTCAAACTGCGTTACCTCCCTGAGGTCCGGTCCTCACTTCCACCCTAACCAGCTGCCCTCGCACCTCCTCATGCATTTATCTTCACAACACCTCTGTGAAGCTGAGAAGTGCTACTATTCACGTTTCACAAGCAAGGCATCGCCAACATCGCAACAGAAAGGCTGTGGGGATGCAGAGAAATCAACCCAGGCTTCCTCGCTCCAGCATTCACATCCTCGCTGCTGAGCCACCTCGTTTTCATGCACGGTCCTAAACGCGCTGCAGGGACCAACTGTCTGTAGCGATGCCGTGTTCCTCCCAGCTTGAAGCGGTGTAAGTAGATTGCGACCAGCTCCCCCTTTTGAGCAACCAAACACTGGCACAAAGAGGTTACATGACGTTTTAATGCTGTCAAAGCTCAGTCACTTGGAAACTAGAGGGGAGGAAGAGAGGTCCTTTCCTGAAGATATCTCCGCTCCATCTGGACCCATCACCCTCCGTTATTCAATTGCCTTTCTGGCAATTCTCCGTGCCTTCCCCTATGCCATATCCAGGCACTAGATGTGAAAATAGCTTTCGACAGTTCCTGCTGGCATGACATCGACTCTGTTTCTCCTGGAGGTTGAATTAGCAGATGGGACCAGTGGAAGATGGCTGAACAAGAGAGTTAGACAACTGGCGTCTTTCCAACCCAGTAACTTCAGCCCAAAAGACCAAGGATGCTAAGATCCTTCAGGGTCAAAACCTCTTTCCTAGGGGCAGAAATGGGGTCAAGGAAGATATCTGCTGCCTGTTGCATGTGGTTACTGACAGGGCGTGCAGGCTAACTTCTGTCTGCATGGGTGGTTTCACTATTCCCCAAAGTCTTGCTTTGCTTGCGTATTCCCCAGTCAACCCACTGCATTACTCCAGCAAAATAACCAAAATACCAAAGAGCTTTTGAAGTTAATATGATGTGCTCACAAGCATCTTCTATCATGCAGAACTAAAATTAAAATGTACACTTGGCCTCGCCTTACTCCCTGAAATTCATCATGCGGAAACTTCCCTGCGTCATGTCAAGAGATTCCCGACAGCAGAAAGAGCTAACGGGAAGCTGCAGTCACAGCAGCAGAAAGAGCACTGCTCTGCCACTAGCAGACCTCAAAGCAAGGTCCCAGCTCCACTGCCATGCCAGTCCTAGCAGAACAGTTGACAAACTCACTACGGGACTTAAAAACCTTTCTGGGAGCAAAAAGGATATAACCATAGCAAGCTATAAAAGCAAAAAAATATCATCACCTACAGAAATGTAGAACTGTGATGGCACAACTCTGAATTTGCCTTGAGCAGCCCAAAGCAGCATCTCAGGGAGGTGCCCTGTGCAGCAACACTGATCTCTTAAAAGGGATGAGGATGGTTGTCTCCAGAACATACTGTGGTGGAACAGAGTATTTTCCACAGAAGGGCTTCAAAGCTATATGATGGCCATCCCGGGCTCAGCCTAAACATGCTGCTTGAGACAACACAGCTGCCTTTAAGAGCATTCTTCCTCCATGCATGGAGATGGTCATCCTCCAACAATGACATGGAAGGTGATGACCGGGAGAAGACAAGTTTGCCAATATCCGAGTGGCAAAAGGCAACTTTAAGTGTTCGCATGAAAACCATTGCTCCAGGTCTCATATGAAGTGGTCCACATTCTGGCTTTGGCACTGCATTGCCCTAAGAGAAGTAAAATTGGAAGCCTGGCGAAAACTGAAAAAACTCAGTATAAAGCTCAAGGAGCAGGTGGGAGCAAATACAGCCTTTAAGCGCTAAAACACCATGACATGTCACAAGGTTTGGAATCCCTAAGTAGAAAGAGCTGCTGGAAACCATCTGTGAAAGCATCTCCACCTCCATGCACATCAACTGCTCACCCTGCAGAGAGGTATTGGGCCAATATGTAACATTGCCCTACCAGAGCAGAGCAAAACCCTGATACCCATGCTACGCCTGGCCTTAGGACTCCTCAGCTCCAGCTGAGATGAGCAGCCTTGTAAGAGGGAGCCATGAGGACAGACCCGCAACCCTCAGGACAGTCAGTGCTTCGTTGTGAAAACCCTGCTCAACAGCCAGACACCACTACAGCAACTCAAGTCACTTCTTGCTACAGTCCCCAACAGGTTTGGGCGTTGTTCCTTTTTGCAGATGACCATCTAGTCCACATGTTTGACAATTTCTCTGTATCTCTTTCCACTACCAGGGCCACAGCAAGAAAACTGAGACCATCTCAGACACTTTCTGGCTCAGCAAACACAGCTGCCTGCACTTAGGATGCATATTTTGGGGTTGAAATTGAGATGCAAACTGCTGCTAAAATAACTGCCATGGAGGAGCGGTTGCTTTTTCTCCTGAAATACGGAGACACTTTCCATTTCTTCCCTCCCTGTCTCCCGACTAATTTTTACCAGCCTATAGAACGAAATAGGAATTACGTGACTCAGAGGGAAAATCATCTTCTCCCCATCACTGAAATGCACATGGGCACCCCAGAGGAGCTGGGTGAGCCACCATCTTCTGTCCCCAGTATCAAACTAACACCACCAGCACAGCTCTGCGTGACATGCCTATGAGAAAACACAAACAAGGCAAAAAGAAACCAGAGTACCAAGAACTAGAAAGTAAAATTGCAGGACTGTCCTGGCTGTGAACAAGAGTTTTCCTCTACTCCATCACAGCATCCAGTGGAGCATCCAATGAGCCACCAAGCCAAAACACAAGGGTCCTCATCCTGTGTGCAGAGGAGAAACCCGACATTTGCTGCACGGAGTAAGGCTGCATGGGATTGGGTCAGAATCAATGCAGTCAGGAAAATTATGCCTAGGAAGGAAGAGAAGACAATATCCATTAGTAATGTCTGCAAGAGCTCACGTAATACGTTGGCTTGCCTGTTTCAGGAGTTCAACTTCTGAAATGCATCTCTAGAAAAAGTTACAATTTACTGGCGTATTTTTTCCATTGCCTCCAGCTTTACTGCATTCTTACTGTGGTGCCCAAACACCCACTCATTTAAAAAACAGAGTGGGGATCAGTAAGGATTGCGCACAGAGGTACCAGGAGAAGATGCTTCCTCTGATGCAGGAGGTCAGATCAGGAAAGAGCTTCTTGCTGTGCTGTGGAAGTCCTCCCACAGCAGCAACTCCAGGTGTCGGAACATGACCCCACTGCAAAACTGCAAAATTCATTTGAAAACCAACTCTCTCACTGATATGCCAGGCCCTCCTGCACCACTGCTGGATGGTGTACAGATATTACAGCCCCCACGGCACATTTCCAACTCTGGCTGTTTTCTCAGTTACGACTCCTCCTTACCCCCGATACAGCTGACAGCAACACGAGCAGGATCCAGAGATTCAGCACAGGGGAAGACAGCTCTCAAAGATATAAAGATACCACTTCCTTGCAGCAAGGTCTTCAGAGTGAGTTTTCTGATGCTTTAGACTCCTCTAATGTCATTTATGAATTTAAAAATGCATATAGGTTTCAACATCCTCTCCCAGTCGCTCTCTTTTAGCATGCAAATGCAATTTGACACACTTAGGCAGGACAGAAAGCTCACACCTTTTTACAGGATCAGCTGCATTCCAGTTGTCAGGCAAGATAAAGAGACTCCAGCCCAACAGGCAGGCTGGCCAAAAGCACATTACCACTTCCAGATCTTTTTAAGATTGGCATGGGACTTTGCAAGGAGGAACAGCTCTTTCCCAAAAGGCATCAAAGCCCTGCTACAGCTCTGCATGGACATGGGAAAAATAATACTAATACTACTATGAATAAATATATCAAGTACCCCTAGTTTGTTCGTTTTAAATGAAAACTTGTGCTCCTGCTAACACCTCATCTTTGAGACTGGAAAAACCCACAACTTCATGAAAGGCACTGGGGCACAATGCTTCATTTGCAGCCTTGTTATCTGAAATTCTTCACATTGAGGCAGAAAAGAGGGAGAAGGTAACAGAACTCTCAGCATGAGGCTTCAGGATGCGAAAGGTATTTATTTCCACTGCTTAGGTTTCAAATTTGAACTGAGAAGCTGACAGTCTTTGGAGGTACCTTGAAACATTTCCCATCACAACTGCTCTTCGTAAAGGAGAAGCAGCTTAAAACTGACATTCGGTAGACATTGCTTTATAATCTGCCATCTTCCACAGGGGAAAAAAAAAAAGAATCAGTCATCCCTAATTCTTTCTGGGCTCTTTCTTTCTATTAAAAAAAAAGAACAGATCTATTGATCAATTCCTCTGGATATACCCCGTAACTCCTTGGTGACCTCAGAGCAACTTTAGGTGGTACCGAAGACCTTGACAGTATTTTTCCAGGAGAAATTCAAGAGCTCTCAGCTTGTGCCTCTTGATTTTTTAAGAACACGGATCAGAAATTCAAAAATAATCAGTTTATTACCTATAACCCTAAAAGAAAGAATGAGATGGAGAACCACCTGAGCGCAAGTTCAAGGCACCAGAAGCTACAGTTGCACACCTGACATGTTGAAGGTGCTTGAGTCAGTCCTACAAGCCCATACCTCCATTTCCTAACCTAAATCTGCCATAAAGGTGCTGACCCTTGTGAAGTGCTTTGAGATCTCTGGCTGTTTTTACACCAGCACAGGTACAACTACCTTCAGTGCAGGTAATCCAAAGCAAATCACTACAGAAAGCTAATGGCGCAGTCTATCTGAAAATAGACAGAAATCCCCACCAAAAACATCTAAGTCGTCATGATAGGAAAAATAAATCCTGGCAGATTGTTGCTAGCGTTATATGAATCATCATGTTGTTATAGCAACTTCATCTCTGCATCGAATCTGAAAACCAAGCACAGCTGAAATAATATAACAGCATTAAGTAAAAATGATATATAACAAGATAAAAATGGATCGGCTCGATCTCAGAGGAGCACCCACACTTCTTCCTCACCCTCTTCCCTCCCTTTGAAAACATTGCTTTCCTGTATTTAAACAAAGATAAGAGACTTGGAGTTTATGGAGGAGAAGCAGAGCGCTAACAAGCTTTTGAATTCAAGGAGAACCTTTGAAACAAAGAAACCCCTTTAAATAAAACCAAGTGCAATTCTCAGTTATTACCACCAGCTCAGCCTAGCCAACTGACTCCGCTGCTCCTATGTACCGCAAAACTCATGCATTGCTCCAAACATCTATGCACACTACTGTACCTGCCTGTTCAGGAGTCCTAAGCAGAGAGATCCCAATCAGAACAGAAGCAAGAAAGAGTGTACACACAAGGTGTAGTTTTTAAAGCTGCAGGTATATGTGGTTATTTTTTTATAAAAAGCAAAAAGCATCACCAAGGTTCCTTCCATCCAAGCAGCAAAGGAAGGAAGAAAGCTAAACATTTGTTTCAGGGACTTGGCAGAAAAACACTCATCCTCTTAAAGGCATGAACATTACTTTCCTAAGCAGCGTGGCTTTTTCTTATTTATTTATTTTTTTATTTACAGCCCAGCAAGCAGATAACACCAAGCTGCTCCCCAAAGCTAGTAAAGATTCACAGTGTGCTACCAGCAGCAGTCCCTCATCTCACGCAGCATCTGTGATGCTCTGCGTCAGTGATGCCCCACACAAGGGCTGCATCTCACCACCAAGACACTGCAGGAGCCTCAGAAGACACCATTTTGCCCCAGTTAGTGCCCAAGGATGCCCAGGAAGCACCACGGGGCGCTGATCTGCTCCTCCTCCCCACAGGATGCTGCCAATGTCTCAGAAGTTTGAAGGGGAAAAAGAAGGGAAATAGCTGGGAGATTTGCAAATTTTGCTCTTGAGGTTTCAAGCAAATTAAAAAACAAACAAAAACAACCCTGCAGCTCTAGACACAACAAAGTCCTATTAGTCTCAATAAGAGCACTAAAAAAAATATTTCCTGTAACTCAATTAAAAGCTAATACAAAGAAACAGCCTAAGTACTTCTTTCAGAGTTCATGACAGCACAAGCATCACTCTGTCCCAGACAGAAGAACTGTTTTCTTTCCCTTTTTTTTTTTTTTAAAAATGCATTTATTCATTAAAGTTTCCTCGTAGGCTGTGCAATGAGTCACTTCTCCCTGTTTCTCTACAGAGTGCAAGAGAACGGAGAGGTACAGGAGTTAAAGAGGATGGAGACACTCGCAAAGCTTGTTAGAAAAGCTTCCAAGGGAGCCACAGATAAAGCGAGGCAGCTCCAAAATCCTGCTCAGACGCACATGCTTCGTAACCTTTTTGTTATCACCATAGCTCTCCCAGGGCCTGAGTCCGGCTGTTGTCTTGCTTGCAGTCGGCACAGAAAGCCGCCCCCTCTCCTCCACCCAAAAATAACTCAGCAAGCTTTTCTTGCTCCCCAGAAGAGCTTGGGAGGAGAAACACAGAGCTTTGATAGCAAGTGGGATGGATGCTGCTCCTCCCATGGACTTGGTGGCTCATGAATGCAGATGGGACTCTCTCTGCCCCAGTGAAATATGGGAAGGGTGATCATAGAAGTTGGTATTATCAACAGCACGAGGCATTTTGTCTCTTACCCTTGCAGCCAGAGGAGCCCCAACAGTTCAGCGGTCCATGCAGGTGGCTGGAAAGAAGGGTGCGAGCAGCTATTTTGCCGGTGCTTTCCTGGTGGGGAGGAAGAATCCATCAGATCAGTAATGCCAAGCTCAACGAAGAGCCCAAGAGAGAAACTCTCAACCATCCGCAGATGGTGATGGAGCAGGACCAAGCTGGTACGTCCCAGCCAGGTCCTGCAACTGCTCTCAGGAGACCCCCCAACTTTCCAGGACCTTCATCCACACCCCAAGGCCCACCTTTCATCAAAGGAAGCTTTGAGGAAGCAAATCCAATAACGAGCACGGAGGTGTGACACGAGTCTGCGGAGAGGCTGGACAACAGGAATAGCACGCGTGCCAGTGAAGTCTGGATTTATGCTGAGTGCTGACGGATCATGGCCAGGATAAACTCCACCATGAAAGCAAAGGGAGAGGGAGAGGCTACTCTAGCAAAACTCAGACATATTCCAGACCCACCTGGGGCCAAGCTCACGAGCCCCATGGAGCTCCAAGTGATGAAATTAGGGATAGTGAGAGCAGAAAGGCTACTGTGTAGCACCATCACCAATTCATTTACATAGAATCTGATCTACAGAGCCATTCCCCTTGGCTGACCATGGGCACAGCACCTGCTATCCAAGCATGGCAGGCAAAAGCCCAAGATGCCACATACAGCATGGTGGCCCAACCAACTTAATGTCTTCAAAAGCTACCTGCTACCTACCAGATGTTGTGCAGAAGGCAATTATGTTCCCTTCAAGCTCTCACCTTCCATTTGTTCATTCCTTGGATAAGACTCTAACCTTTTGGAGCTCCCTACCACTACAATAAAAACAAATCTCCCCAAAACAGCATACCCTGAGCACAACTCTTGTCCACATGTAAGGGTGGAGGACCTGAAATTGCTGTGGTGATGGTCATAATCACACATTACACCTCCTGGCAGAGATCCTTCACCTCACCTAGAATGTGTCTTTCACTTTTCTAGCATTTACTCTGTCTATCTGGAATAGAAAAAAATAACCTCAGTGATTTTTTGTTAATTACAAAACATAAAATCCAAAAAAAATAAACTGAAGACAGAGTCTAGGAAAACTTTCTTTCTTTTTTGCTTCCACCTAGACTCCTTCCAAAGGGTTCACATGCCAATCTAATAATAAAGCTGTCATATGGGGTGATGTGATTTTAGCTTTCAAGCTGAAGGTTGCTATGGGAGGCTGTTCCCAGCAGCAGCACTGCACAGAGTTTATAAAAGGCCTTCGCAGCACCAGACACTGCTCTGATTTTTCAGTAGGAAGAAATTCCCTATTTTCAAGAAAAGTCCCAGAAAAAGCTGCAGTCCTGGAAAGAAATGGGGAAAAAAAAAAAATGGGGCTGTAATTCAGAAGCCAGTGTAAGTGTGGATGCAGAAAAGCACAGGCTCAGGCACACCATCAGGAAACCTCAGCTTTGAAAGCTGGTGAGGTTGAGCCATGGCTGCTGTATTTGCAAACATGGGTTTGCTCGGGCATTGGAGAAGTTAAAAGATGATGTGATGATCTCACGCACTGTACAAGCGAGGAGCAGAAATAGGAATGGTTACTGCAGCAGTGCATTAAGCTGCGGGAAACTTGGTGCATTTAAAATCCTGACTTTGCTATAAAAATGAGGCATCACTTCTCAACCAGCTTACCTGGCACGGGGAGAGCTTTTTAGAATAAATGAGATATATATACAGGGAGTTGCGCAAAGCTGGTCAAATAAAAATGACTCCCTTAAAAGTAGCAAACAAGTAAACACTGAAGATACATTTCTGTAGCAAATGGTGAGATTTAAGAGCCCGTTACAACCTGCAGGATTTACAGAGGGAACACAATGAGGAGTTTTACCGAGGACTTAACACAAGGACATAGCCATGAAGCAGCAGGAGCAGGAGATGGAGTACCTGTTTACCTTTACACACTGCGCTGAAGACTGCTGAATACTGATTTATAAAAGGCTTAATTCATGTAGTCAATGCTTCCAGCCATTAGGTGCTTTAATTCTTTGCAGATTAAGTAAAGCAGAGTTGGTGGATGAGATACACGGATAGAGATGAATACTTACAGAGAAAACAAGCTGCTATTCTGTGGACACGTGCCTATAGGAGGTTAACATCAACACAGATACACGACTGCATTATTTAAAGGATGAACTGAGAATGGACAAACTGAGAATGCAATATATTAATGATGACAAAAAATAAACTGACAAGTAGCAAATGACCCATCTTGAGATGGTGCCCAGAGGTGAGGACGGAGGAGGCAAAAGCTGCTGGACCCCGTACCTGGTCACCACTCCAGGGCCCCACATCCCCACTTCCAATTTCATCATCGCTTAACACAACATGGGATGTCCGGGATGAAGAAAAGAAAGGATCCCATCAGGGTGAATCTCCGTTTCCGTAATCAGTGCAAGGTGCCTACAAACATACATGCAGCATAAAACCTAGCGATAGCCGTTTTGTAAAACAAGAGGTATTGTAGAAAAGCAACCGAAAACATGCTGTTATTTACATATTCCCTGTTCAACTGTCTCACACACGACACTACCATTAGTTCTGCTCCAGAACTGGACCGTCTATTTTCTATTGCAAATTGTCAACAGGAGATGCTATTTTTATAAAAATACAGGCAATTACAGCGGAACTAATAAACCAGAAATCCAAAACCTTTGTGGCTTTCTGTTTGTAAGGCTTTCAGGATATGTTTGCCTCTGTCTCCAAAGCACCGTGGTTTCTCTCAGTTCTACCTAAGCGAGCTGCAGTAATTAACTCTCCCACAGAACTTGCTCATCAGGGGTCCAGCGCTCAGGCGCTCCGTTCAGAGCAAAGGCTGGAACTGAGGGGGTTAGGTTGGACCTATAATGGCAAGAAAATGGCAAAACAAGTTTAATTTAGTGCTGCTCTATTTCAGGCAATTCCCCTGTTGCTACTTTAACTCATCAATGGGAAAAAAAACCAACAGTATTATCTGTGTGTATATATATATGCATATATTTTTTTTCATATGCTATTCTGTTGTAGCTGTGAAAAAATAAACCTTTTCACTTGCACCTTCACAAAGATACAGGACCTAGATATTACCTACAAGGTCTCATCAGATCAGGGAGATGATTTTCAGAGACTATCAGATCACCAGTGGCATCGGCACCAACGCCAGCCAAGAAAAAGGTCAGCACCTTGTTTCTACCATGGAAAGACTTTTCTCCCCCTCTAGCAATAACAGTAGATCTTATTTTCTAAGGTTCATTACTGACATGCTGTCTATACGGCTGAAGGAAATCTGGCTGATGATGCAAGAGTCTTCAGTTCAGTGGATCAGTGGAGCATCAGCTTTATACGGAAAATAGGGTAACCAAGATGGGCTGAAGACAGAACCTGGTCTATGGCTAGGAGTCAAAAGAAATAGAAGACCATACAACTGTGCAAGACAGACAGGTACCTGCAAAGATATTAGGCAGCACCCTCTAACCCACTCAGCATACCTATCCCTGCTGAGATGCTGCTTCTTTATCAATACCAAGAGCCTGCAGGCAAGATCTCCTCCAGGCAGGTTCACAACCATGTTCTTCTGTGATGCTAAAGCTTTTGGACCCAACTTAAACCACGATGGAAGTTATAAGACAAGAGAGGAGAAACCAGTTTGAGTCCACTGCTTGGATACACAACCGGGACGCTGGAGAAGGGAAATTTCAACAGCACAAATCCAGCTGAGGTATTGCAATTCACAAATTAGCATGTCACATTGTCTGGGTTGGAAACAAAATCATACCATGGACCACAGAATGCTTTGCCAATAGAAATTTTGCCAGAAAACACAAATAACTCTAAAAGATACCTTTGTCGGTAAATCAGCATTCATGTAACTGCCCACACACCCCATATTTTTTCCTGAAAATTCTTTACCCAGCAACAATTCTGAGCCCACAACACCATGCAGGAAAAAAAAAAGGCATTGAGATGCACCAACTACAGCAACAGCTACTAGGAATACATTATCCAAGATAAATTACTATGTTAGTTGAACTATTTCGCTACAAGCAGAACAAATTACTGCAGGAGACCGCACTATTAGACCAAGGCTTCAGAGCCAGCCCACCACCATCTACCCAACCTTTGCATCTCGCTCTGTTCCCAACACTCCTCCTTCCCTGGTGCTCCATTAATAAGCTCAGGGACATCATTCCCAGTAGTATCAATGCCTTGTCAGCTGAAATTCAAATCAATCAAGCCCTGGAAGCAGCTGCAGCACATAACTCAATCATGTTCACCATTTTTAACTTATCCTGTTGATGTATTAGGTCAAGCTTGATATCTCTATTTGTATTATCAGCCTTCGTGATACTAAGACAACCATGTAGAGGGCTGATCAAAAGTTCCTCGTAACTTCAGAGCACAAGAATTACCCCACAGGAACAGTCTACCTATTCCAGCATCCTTTTTTGACTCCACAGAGTACTTCCTTTCCCAGGAATTAGGATGAGGAACACCATGCCAGACAAGAAAGCACTGCCATACTAAAACTGAGCTCCTCCATTCAGTAGTGGGGCAGTAGGTGCTGTACATACATCTCTGAAGAAGCACAAAGCATCATTTTTAAAAATGAACACCTGCTGAAAATCTCTAAGAAAAAGATATCTGCGCTTCCTTGAATCACTTTTATTCTACTTAAGCTGGATGGAGGGTATTCTGATTCTTCTAAACTGATTTTGAAAATCACTGAAAATGGTCCCCTTAACAGCATTCACTTCTCTCAGCTCTGCTTTGATGGGGAAACGAACTCTGTAGCCTACCAAAATGCAGAAATTCTGCTTGTGCTCTTACAGCCCTTTCTCTGTTGTCCCTCCACCAGCCAAGTAATATCTGTAGCACCTACAGACTGTCATCAGGTCACAGTCACATCTGGTAAAATCTGACAGAAAAAGAAAAAAAAAAAAAAGAAAAGAGCAATTCCTATCATCTCAAAGAACTTTTACTCTTCTGGTCGCCTCTAACTAGCTATTTTTCTTCCTACAACAAATACAGCATCATTCTGTTATTTTTGGAAATAGATGTTTTCTCCAGTGTGCGGACAGAGGGGAACAATTTGTATCCAGATTTTAGGATTATTTAAAGGTGGGGGGGATTTGTAAGGACAAACTAATCAAACAGTCTTATTTCAGGGAAAAAAGAACAAATATTTTAACTAAAGCTCTCCACTTCTGACACCAGCTATTAAGAACGCAGATATAATCATTTATTTATCTCACACGCAGCAAGAAGACTTTGTTAAAAAAAAAAATCACAAGGGACATAACCCAACAACAATCTTCTCCATTAACTCAAGAACGATGTTCTATTGAATATTTCAAGCGCAATTACACTGTAACAAAATGGCATCATGCCACGAAGTCCTATAAATTATTCTCTCTCAATACCTCCCTTCCACGCAAAGACGCCAGGAGGCTGAATAAAGAAAGTGCTCTGAGATCAAAGGATGAAAGGCACTGAAGAGACGTTGAGGATCCTTCCAATTACCATATTTGTTTGAACTCAGACAAAGACTAACTTAATGGCTGGTGTCACAACTTCCAACCAGGTTCTGGCCACTTGGTCATGCTCAACACCTCCTGCTGGAGCACAGGAAGGAACTGCCACTCTCATCAGCAAATCTACAGGGATGGTCACCTGCAAATAATTGGGAATTGTTGTGCCAACGAGACGCTTTCTGCAAAGGAATCTAACAGTGTTCAGAGCAACAGCAGCTTACTCCAGGTTGCAACTCCAACAAAAGTTAATTCAGCTGGCTCTATTTTAGAGCTACCGATGGCAAAAAACTTTCCACTGAGTTTCTTTCATGTGGACAAATCATTGGCAAGCAGCAAAGAAAGCCGAAAACAGCTCCATGGGTGATGCATGAGCTCAAGCAGACTCCAGGTCCCACGCTCACAGCGAGGACAACTCCAGCAGGAGTCCCAACTGTCTTTTCTCAGGCCATGACTTCAGCGCTGAAGGAAGCCAACATAAGCAGAATCATGAATATTGTCATGTCCAGGCTGTGAGACTGTAACACAGCTCTTTAAGCGTCAAAGATTTTCCAATCGTTTAAAGGATTTGGACATGCTAGGAAAAGGCTTGCAGAGGTACAAATGGCAGCCAGAGTGCTGAGTAAGCACCTCTGAAAACAGTAAACTAACATGAAGTCAATTTAAGTTCCTTCAACATGCTAGGGAAAAGGGAAAGGAGGAAGAAGTCATCCTGTTGCCAAGCTCACCCACGTAACCAAAGTGTTGTATTCAGGAATGCAGCTGGGCTTCTCCGTAGTCAAGGGAGAGAGACTGGAACACCCAGATATGAGCTCCACTGACCATGGAAGGTGTCATGGTGCTGGAGTTACTTAAAGTTGTACCTGGCAAATTCGGGCTTGTGGGAACTCCAGCAAAACTGCAAGGAAGCCTAGAGTAATGTGGTGTAGTCCCAAGGGGACCAAAACTGCTCTCAAAGGAACTCTCTACAGCTCTCATCTGTGGATGTTCATGTAGTTTGCAAGGAACACACGATGCCTTGGGACTGGTGTCATCAGTATTTGAGCCTGACCACAGAAATGAACACAAACCACGCAGGGTCATGGGAGACATCAACTGTCCAGCAAAGGAGAAAACACCTCAAGACCCTCACAGCAGCTCACAAGCTCCAAATGCCAATTAACCAACTGCTTAAACACACAAGTTGATTTTGACTCTTTCCTCTTAAGTAAAGCATTTGGGAATTTTTTTTTTTTTCTTATTTCTTAGAATTAGTTACACCAATCTCAATAAATGCAAAGTGATGCACAATGGAGAGGAAATGTTACATATGCACACTCCTCGCACAAACCGAAGTAACAAAAAGGAACTAAACGTCACCACTGGCACCTCAAAGAGTAACTTTGCCCAAGGCTGCTACTCTCAAGAAAGCAACAGAATGCATAGGAAAGAACAGAGAACACTGGAGAGATTATTATAACACTATTAGGTAAAATTAGCAGTGCTGTCTCATTAGGATCTTGTTCTTTTTAATAGAGAAGGAAATCAAAAAGAGGAAAGACAAGCAACAAAAATGCTCCTAGGTCTTTGGTGATGGGGCAGAAGGAGATGCTGAAGGGAAGGCTTCAGTTCAGAAACGAGACTGATGCCAAGCACAGCAAAAATACTCAATAAGCAAGTTTAGGGCAGACAGATCTGAAACCTCTGCTTCATTTCCACCTACCATTAAAAAAAAAAAGGAAATCTCCCATGAAAAATGAAAAGTCAGGAAATTCAAGAAATAAATGACTTTTTTTATTTTTTTGAGTAATTAAACTGTAGCACAGGATGTGAAGGCCAAGAACTTGAGCATCCAAAGGACAGTGAGGCAGATAACAAGACCAGCCAAAGTTGTCATAACTAAGTTGCAACACAAACGCTTAAGCCAACCTTAACAATTAACCATCAGGAAAAGGCCAGAGAGAAGTTATCACAGCATTTGCATATCAGGGCACTTCTTTCTCTTGAGTACACTGTTACTGGTCACCATCCAGAAGAGATGCTGGAGCTAAATGAACCCTGTCTCACTAGACAATTCCTAGACTGCTTATAATTAAAGCCACCATTAAGCCTTCAGAGAGCCAGATGCCAATCCATGTCAAAGTTGCGCAGCTGAATTTGGTCCAATTACACTGCGTACAGGAGAGATACCACATCGCAAGTGGATATGATTTTACGGGAAGCTTTTTCCATATCCTATAATCTTAGGATCATTCAAGATACTCTCGCCTCTATTATCCCTTCAGTGTTGTTTTTTATAAGGAAAGACTTTGCCTAGTCATTTGCCAGCAAGCTTAAGATGGAATAAGTGGCAAAAAGAAGAAAGAGCCCATCTAATCACTGATACGGTGAGGAAGCCAATAAACGAATAAAAATCTAGTTTTCATGCAGAAATAAATCTCTTCTTCCCCATTTCACATCTTTTGGGGGGCTGAGGGGAGGGTAATATTTTGAACTTCCTTCTTGCATGCTGATTTTTTCAGGGTCAGAAAAGCCAAATGAGTGTAAATTCTCATGGACTGATAAACGCCACGAGCATAGTTCATCCGTTCTCAAAAAAAGTCTTTTATAAGCCATTTAAAAGGGTAATTAAGTACCATGAAAAGGGCTCTCACATAACCTGGTCTAGATACCAGAGCACCATGAAATATCTTTCAGATGGAGACGCTGATCAAGTTTTCCTGTCTGCATTTAAGGGGTGGGAAAGGGAACAAACTACACATAACTCAGAAACAGTCATCATGTAAGATACTAAAAATACTACCATCTAAACACAGGAGGGTCAGAAAATAAATTCTTAACTGCCTTCTCAACATAATGCAAAAAGCAAGTCTATTCTTAAGCATACACCAAGGCCAGTGAATTTGGGAAAAAGACAGATGGGAGAATATGTAGGAGAATATGTTCCCAAGTACTTCTACAAATAGGCTACCAAAAGTTGAGAGAGATGCTGTGTCACGAGAGGCAGAAGTCACAGAAGATGCCTTTCTTGACATTCCCCACCCGGAGATCTGGAAGAGATAGAGAAGTCTTTACTACTTGTTACCACAGCACCACCTCCAGTCACTCATCCTTTAGCTTCCCCTATTCGCAAACAAAATGGCCTCCCATGGTCATGGAGTGACAGATGCCACCTTCTCAGACTTTCCCAGCAACATGATGATCACCACCACAAAGAATTACAGTGGTGCAACAACCATCAATGGTCCACGCTGATTTTCCCCATCTGCTAGGCCCATTCTCCTCTCCTATCACCTGTTCCTGTAATATGAAGCTGTTATTGAACAGCTTCAACCCAATTGGAAAAAAATTTTAAAAAAAATCATACAACATAACTACCACCCTGAAAGCTGGGTGAAAAATGAAGGCTTGAGTAAAGGAAAAAGATAAACACACACCTCTGCTGAGAAGGTGAGCACAACTCAGTACTTCCAGGAACCACTCAATACATGGATTACCTACTGGCAAACAAATGGGCAGCCAGCCACAGCTATGATTTCTCTTGTGTTAGAGTTACCAACTAGAGCTTGCAAGTGGCAGAAGACATGCTAGGAGGTGAAAGACACATCCACAGGAAATCAGGCGTCTTCTGCTCTCCAGCAGATGGAGATCCTCCTTTTGAGGCCCATGTTTCAGATATTTATTTTGTCGCATCCCAGTTGTTGTCCCCACCAACTGCAAGCGGTGGTGTAGCTACCAGTAGCGTAGCCAGCCAAAACTACTTCAGCCCTGAGGTCACTTCGGCCACTTACGTTTCCTCACGTTCAAGTAGTCTGACAAGCACCAGAACTTCATCACATTGCTGCCCAAAAGCCATCCATCAGGAGCAGATGCCCAACAAGCAGAAGCTAGAAGACTATGTTCTTACCTCCCAAGAATGCAGTGTCTAACCAGCATATCACACATAGTGGTTCCAACATAAACCCGTCATTCTCTGACAAATGCATGTATTCCCACTACTCTCCCACTTGATCAAGAAATTGAAACCATAACTAAGCGCAGCAGGACACTAACAGAAACATGTAATTCAGTTGAACCAACTACTTGATTTTTGCCACTGTACTTCAAAACTAGACCTAAATCATCCATTGCATGAACTTGCTTTTCTATTTTAAATATTTCTGCCATCCAACACACAACCTCGTTTGCAGTCAAGTAAGAGCAAAATTAATTACTGCCAACACAGCTGGATCCCAACAGCCCTTCCACTAAACTGCAGTGTAAAAATTAAGGGAGTAACAGAGATTACTAAGAAAAAATACAGCAACACACCTGCAGGTTTCTAAAGTCATCTCTTGGAGATGGAAATGACTCCAGGTACAGATGCAAGCATGCAAAAGCGCACACGCAAGGCAGTTTGCATTAGTTCATCTTCTAATCAAGTCACAGCTACTATCATTGCAATGACCCTAAAGTGCCATTTCCAGTTATCAGATGGGAAAATTCAGCTGACAAGAGCATCTTTGCCTACAGTCCCAGAAAAGGTAGGTTAGAGATGGCAGAGAGGCTTATCCAAGGCATAGGTGAGGAGGAAACAAACACACACACACACACGTTCTTCTTTTCCACACATTCAGCAGGCTGCATTCTCCACTTCCTATGAGTTGCATTTATTTATGACCATTCTTAATTCTGAAAGCAAACTAGAAGTGGTAATGCATGATCCTTCTGCAAAATGAAACTGAGATGGATGGACGGTGAGAGGTATAATTTAAGACAGTTTATATTTTTCACAGTACTAAGAACACTGCATTCAGGCTGCAAGAAAGGTTGCTGGTAAATTGAAGTCAGCAGAAGGCAACAGAAGTGTTTCCAAATAACATCTCAACAGAGAAAGGAGCTCATTTGGGCATTCAGGGAAAAGAACAAGCAGAGAGCAAGTCTGTGTGCGCAAAAGCCTCAGATGCATGTGAGAACAGTCAGCTTCGTAGGCCCATGAGATCCTGCAATGAAGCATACGAGACTTGCACCGGTGCCATCCATAGTAGCACCCACTGCGATAGAGACCACCTCCTTGCCAAAGCCATGCATACCAACACAAAAACAGTTTTGAGTCATCTCCTGTCTCCCAGCTGGCTCATTGCTTTTAGTATAGATGTCTCGGTAGCCAGTATCTTCCTCCAGCAAAGTGGGGAAGATTGCTTCCCTGAGCAGACTGGACTTAAGCTCTCAGCCTTTTTGCAAATGCTACAGGAGATAATCAACGTAAAGAGTTCACTTACTCCCTTCTGAGCACTATCATCTGATAAAAACAGTTTCTCAAGCAAAGGTGGTCTTCACATGGTCTTGTTGGAAGAACACAATGGAGGTCTGCGTTGTATGTCATCAGCTAAGTGACAGACAGCATTGTGTCACTCTTCAACATCTTCACTGTCTTCCTTTTCAGTTCAAACTCCAGTTGAATTTCAATGCTGAGGACAGGTTGAATCTCACACTACTTTGCTTTCCAACTTTGGACCACCAACATACACACCATTTCCACAAAACAACTTCTGATCTGTAAAACAAAGACAGTCACTCTGACCTCACAGAGGTGCTACCTTGCATATTCGGGTTCCTTGACAACACCATTTCTTTGTTTCAGCTTCCAGAGGAGGAGAGAGAATACACTGAGCATCTTTAACACTAGGTGATAGAGCTATTTTGATTAGGTACGCTAAGGGCAATGCCCCAAAGTTCTGACTTCCAGAACAGAATATTGAAAAAAAGCTACATTCCACTTCACCTGAGGAGCCTCCAAGTCTCTTTTGTTTGCTCAACACATGCCTTTGAAGCAATAAAACCACACATTTCCACACTGCATAGCACTGAGTACTGAAGAGCAACATGTTCTCAAAGCCAAGAGTGGAGCTGAGCATCCCTGCCCTTGTCTCCTACAAAACTCCACCTGCCATGATGACCCTGTTCCCCAGCTCTGCATGACATTTCTGTCGTATCCATGGATGCTTCACCTCCACAGCTTCAATACCCATCCATTTCTCAATTCCCTCTCCAAAGCACCTTCCCAATTAACAGACAGGAAGCAAGCAGCATACATGAATAATTTAGACCTGAACATGTACTAACTGGTTGACTGGGTGATCCCTCAAAAATAGGTAATTGCTGAATTTTCCTCTGTTTCCCTTGAGGACACTGAGATGTTATGCCCTTATATGCTTCATGAACATGTTCACTGATGGTTAGGTAGAGGAAAAAAAGCCCAAACCAATGATCTGTACTTTTTTCCTTTGATGCGATTAACTCAGATCATAGAATCATAGAATCATTTAGGCTGGAAAAGACCTCTAAGATCATTCAGTCCAACCTTTAACCTAGTACTACCAAGTCCACCATTAAACCACGTCACTAAGCTCTACATCTAAACGTTTTCTGAAAGACCTCCTGCCCTTCCCTAGGCAGCCTGTTCCAATGCTTCACAACCCTTTCAGTGAAGAAATTTTTCCTAATATCCAACCTAAACCTCCCCTGGCACAACTTGAGGCCATTTCCTCTTGTCTTATCAGTTGGTGCTTGGGAGAAGAGACCAATCCCCATCTTCTTATAGCCTCCTTTAAGGCAGTTGTATACAGTGATAAGGTCTCCCCTGAGCCTCCTTTTCTCCAGGCTAAACAACCCCAGCTCCCTCAGCTGCTCCTCACAAGACTTGTTCTCCAGACCCTTCGCCAGCTTCGTTACCCTTCTTTGGACACACTCCAGCACCTCGATGTCCTTCTTGTAGTGAGGGGCCCAAAACTGAATACAGTATTTGAGGTGTGGCCTCACCAGAGCCGAATACAGAGGGACAATCATTTCCCTAGTCCTGCTGGCCACACTCTTTCTGACACAAGCCAGGATGCTGTTGGCCTTCTTGGCCACCTGGCCACATTGATGGCTCATGTTCAGCTGGCTATCGACCAGTACCCCCAGGTTCCTTTCTGCCAGGCAGCTTTCCAGTTGAAATCTACTAAAGGTTTTTTTCCAGTCAACATACTAAAGTGGAAGAGGCAGAAAGACACCAACAGGAGAAGGCCTTAAAGGAAGTGAGAGACTTCAGACTGTCAAAAAATAAATTCCACTTTTGAAAACAACTTAATAGGGTTCATCTGTTCTTGTTTTCATACCCAGGCCCCACACACCGTATTTGTATTTAATTTTCTGGTTCACCAAGTAGAAGAATAACCAATTCCTCAGGCTTCTTGTTTTATTTACACACTTGGTCAGAACCAAGCTGAACACTCAGATCTATCATTGCAGGTTTCAGTTGCTCCTAGCTCTGGTTTGCACTCACAGTGTAGCAAAGCATCAACAATGGACACTTTGCTCTCCACATCATGGACAATGGCGCTGCCCAGAAGAAGCTACCTTTGGTCCCACCACACCCACCAAGGACCCACCACGCCCCGATGGCTGGCACTCGGCCTCTTCAAGCTATGGATGGAAGCAAGATTAATCATACCAAAGCAAAAGCCGCAAGCTCACATGAAGGTAAAAACTTCATCTCATCTAGCCAAACTCCAAGTAACCTTTCCCTTTTTTCTCTCTCTCTTCGTTTCTGGTAGGGTTGGCTTCCAGAGATGTGTGGCTCACCACACAGAGACCTGGACATCAACACGGGCAACATAGATGAAGCTAATGGATCAACTCAGGGAAAAAAAAAAAAAAGGAAAGAAACAAAAGAGAAACCCTGACTTATATTTGCTTAAAATGATGTGAAATGGCATTCTTGGGCTGCAGATCCAAGCTCAAACTTACCTCCCTTGTCAGAGCTAAGACCTCCCCACACTGCTCCTTCCCTGCCCCACACCACGCTTGGTCTCCACTCTTTTACTAATACAGCAGCCAGCAGCTCATGCTGTAAATCAGATCAATGAAACATTCAGTTAAAAATAACAGCCCAAAACTCCTCCATTGCAGGAGAGCCTTTAGTATTATAAGTGATGAAAGCACTTCTCTAAAAAAAAGCTGAGTTGAGAGCAATTTCTGAAGAGAAGGTAGCAAGAACAGCATCAACTCCAGCCAGCAGAACAAGGGACAAAAGGAGGAGAATCAAACCAAAATGCAACCTCTGGTGGAGGGCTCACACATCCTATAGCAGGGTTAAACTGATCCATAGTGACCTGCAGCTGAGCAGTGCGTCCCAGATACACACACACACACACTAACACCCTCATGGTTTCCAAGCAGAACCATGACTAATCACCAAGTGCAATTAAGACGCTAATGTAAGGACCCCCGTGTGAATTGTTCAATGTCAGTAACGTCCAGTTCCCACCGTGGATGTTTGCCATGGGGCCACTATTAGGGTTGGGTTGCTCTAAGCTCTACTGGGTGACCAGAATACCCCTGATACTGGGCAAATGGGTCTAAGCACCCACAGCTAGTGGCTACCTAGGTTGAAGAGGACATTGCCTGGCTCCCGTCCTGGCTCTGCGTGGAGATATCGCAGGAGCAGGACGTTCAGAGGACACCATCATCCTCCACTTGTGAGCTAGTCCTTGGGCATCTCCTACGTTATTCACGCCCCATGGCTGAGAAAAGAAGAGCTAGCCCTAAGGGTTTTTTTTGGTTTGCCTTTTTTTTTTTTTAAACAATCATTTTTATAACTGATGTTGGGAAACAGAGGGCTTTTGTTTTTTTTTTTTTCCTGTTTTTCCTTTTTATCTAAGCACCTTTCACCTAAGCATGGGTTAAGTAAATAACTGGCCGTCTTCAGCCTGCAATTGGGATGGCTGTCCCCCTGCCTGCCCCCAGACCACTGCTTTCCCCACAGCAGCTGGGTCCATCAGCAGGAGGATCTGCAACAACATCTGCGGCTAGCTCCCAGCTTCGCCACGCTGCGCAAACACACGTGGCTGCGCGCACCTCAAAGACGCGTGCTGCAGCGTCTCAGCTGCTCCCATCCCGTGGCTGGCAGCCGTTTCCAACACCAGGATGCAACCCTGCTGCAGTGGTTGCAGCTTTTAATGCCTTTTGCAAACATCTAATTCACTCTTTATTAATCTCTCAGAGCAGCTACCCCTGCATTTTATCCACGGAGACACCAAGCTAAAATATTCATCTACTAAACACAAAACCTATAGCTGCGCAGTGTGAGAGTCGTTCAGGACAGAGGAGCTGCTGTCACCCAGCTCTCTGATGTAGTACAGCATTATAACACTGTTTTTGTTATAAAAGTAGAGAATGAGCATCTAAAGATGCCTGTCTAAACTAGATGCTTCTAAGTGAATTAAGGTTTCATGACAAGCTCTTTCTCTTTTTGCTTACTTCTCACTTTTTCTCTTTTTTTGGGGGGGGGGAGGGAGGGATATTCTTTTTCCTGTAACAGTTACCACAAGCAAATCTAACACTTCTTTATCCAAACTGCAGCAAACGCAAGTTTACTAAACTGGCTAACACGTGAGAATACTGCCTCCAGTGCGGAAGGATAACAACACAGATGGCACGGGAGGTAGGCAGGGGACACAGCATCCCACCTGCAGTGGTTTGGCATGATGCCGCGTCAGTCTCTCATCTTCTAGGCTTTTATTAACTCTCAGAAAGGAAGCCACAGACTTCCCAAATTCAGATCAAACTCAACATTAGACAAGAGGGACCCAAAAACATATATAAAAATGCACACTTAAGGTATGGCACATCGCAAACAAATGCTGCTGAAAACCTCCCAGCTATTTCAATAAAGGGTTTCGCTTACTTTTGATGTTCACGCAACTTCTAAAAAGTTGAATCTCTTCCAGGTATTCAATTGCATGGAGAAACTCACCAGCCTAGGACAGTGCCAACAGCCCTGTAGTCCACATCTCTGCAGACTTCCCCAGCTAGAGAGGACTTCCCACACAAAGCCATCCTTGTGGGACAAAAGGCTTCCTCAGGACTTGCTGCCCTGAAAGGCTCCAGCTATGAGCTTGGCTTTGTTTCCAGCCTCCTGACTGCCTGTGTTCATCAACTTCTTGTTTCCTTTTACTGCCCAACTAAATTCCAAGCTGTCCAAGTCAGGAACCACTCTTCCTTTCCTGTGCTTGCACAGCTTCCAGCTTGCAACACCATACATCCCACAGCAACGCCCACTCTCCAGCTGGACCTTCAACAGCAGGACGTGTTTGCACAGCTCCATTTTATGTGCAGGGAAGAGCTTTATAATGGGGTAGTAGTGCTCAGTCCCTTCTCCGTCATTCCCATGGCATCCTGCCATACACCTCCATCAAGTTCCTGCTTCAGCCCACCATGATGGGTTATGGCTCCTTATTTCAGGGACAGCTTCCAAGCACTGTCTCTCAGATGACTCTTCCAGACCATTACACGCCATGTCCGGATACCCCCAGCAATCTCTTGTACTAAAAGAGCAAACCAAGGAGCTGCGCGTTAATACACACACACGGTCCACCTCTTGGCTAAAAGAGATCACGCACAGTGAACAGGACCCGATATCCATTATTTTAGTTGACATTTAACCGTGACGGAGCCAAAGCAAGGTGATTCCAGCCCATAAACATTCCTGATTCACCCAAAAAGCACAGACCTAAAACCTTGAAGGTAAGTGTACCACAGCATCAAAACATCCATCGCTTCACCATAAATAGGCAGGAGAGAGGTGTTGACACTGAAGTGATGCTTTGCAGTGCAGGCAGTCTGTATTCAATTGCCAGGCTTGCACAAACTCTGCAATGGTGTATTGTATGTCTGGGAGGAACAGAGACAAGGCACAGTCATCTGCACCTGCCTCCAAAGCATCTTACTGCTGGAAAATGAATAGAAAAGAATCTTGGTTTAATGGGGTGTTATTCTGCTTCAGTGTAGCACAGCAAGAAATGGATTTGCATCATTTTAGTTTTTAACCCTCAAGTAGATTAAATTTAAAGAAGAAATCACAAACTTAACAAGATACAACAGCAATTGTAATCAGGGCAGCAAGAAATTGGCGCTGCATTTATCACGGGGACAGTTTGGGAGTTACCCTGAACCAGCTCGTACCATTGATCAAGGCATTTCTTTGCATCAGCCTGCTGCAGTACGCAGATAAACCACAGCTGCACCGTGTGCATAAACTGTGCTTAGATACATAAATCTTAACAAAGTGGCTTCTTATTTTGAGGCAAAACCAGAAAGAATTATATGTTGCATTAAACGTTTTCTTCTCCGTCCTCCTCTCCACTGTCTGAAAGATCAATTAAAGTGCTTTTGCATAAAACAGGCAAAGACGAGCGCTTTCCAAAATAAATAAATAATGAAGACCCTTTTTGCTTTCAATATGATCTCCAAAGAAAACAAGTATAGTGGCTTAAACATTCCCACAGTGAAAAAGAAGTGGTTTAACCATCCATTTAAGAAGGAACGAAATAGATTTCTGAAGTCTTGCATCTCTTGCTAAGTTTTGAGCACTCAGACGCAAGTATTAGTAACACACTGCAGCAAGTCGAATCGTTTCCCCTCGCACAAGAGTATGTGCAAGTCCTTCCCCTGCATGCACACACATTTGCTGTTTCTATCACTTTTCTATTTGCAAAGATATCAAAAAGAAACTACAAGCAATCCTGCGGTGATTTTAACACATTCCTCCCCTTCTGAAGCTCCTTCTGTCCTGGATACCAGCAATCACATAGTTCAACACCACCACAGCATCTGCAAACATCAGCACAAGCTCTTTGCATACTGACCAGCAACTTGACTCGCAGACAAAAGCCTCAGCACTGCGAGAGCATCACTGAGCTCAACCAGTCCCCCAGTTACCAGGCTTAATGGGAACTGGCAGGAAAGTGAGAGATCATCCCACCAAACTCAAGACCTACTACTTCTTCCTCACACTGCCCCACACCACGTCCTTGCAAGGCAAGGAACTGCTCCATCTGAAACATGTCCTCCTAGTTTTTCAGCGAGCAGCAAAGCATTACACCACCACACCACGACAAACCCAGAGGACGTCTCCAAGCCCATGTCACTGGACAGCAGTTTTTGGAATTATATCTCCTTACTCCAACAGCACCAGTGGAGTGCTTGAGCGCTCTCCCACTTCACCCAGACAATGCCAAGACACTGGGCTGGCTTCCAGCTGTGCAGTCTGGAAAGGAAATCTCAGCTGCAGGCATAATCCCCATCACACCCAAATGCCAGAGAGCTGGCATGGAAGTGCCCTGCCCTGCTCAATTGAAATAGGAGGAAAATAGCTTGCAATATTAAAAAAAGTAAAACAAAAACAAGAGCTGCAAGGTGAATAATTGATTTGGGCAATGTGCAGTGCCCATATTCTGTGTGAATCGTTTAAGTTGAAGGCTCACTGTTTAATCAGAACTGCTAACAAAAAAAAAAGAAACGCTAAGGTCAGAAGTAGAAGATTTATCTTGAGTAAATGAAATGGGTTTCTCGGTAAGGGACTTTTACTTAAAATAGAAGAAATGCTGCAGTTTGTCAACTGACCAGTAAGGGGAGTCGGTGCCTAGAGCTTCAAGCCAACCACGCATATGCAGTTTTGGGTGGGGAAAATGCAAATAAACAATTCCAAGGCACTGACATTCAGAGCACGCTGGTGGTTGCCAGCAGATGTGAGAGGCAGGCAGACAGAGAGCACCATGTCCAGAAAACCTGCTAACCCCAAGTGCTGGAAAAGGGAGAGGAACCAAGAGATGCTACAGTAGAACACAGGCATGTTTTTGCTTAGAAACAGGCCTTTCTGTGCCTGTAAGACTTGATGGATAGTACATGAAGGTCAGCCACTCGGAATGAGAAAGGCAAAGGACAAGTGAAATCAAATCAAGATGCAGCTTGGGATAAGAAAATAAGAGCCAAATCTAATACATTTTTGAGTGTGATGTTCTGGTGGTAGCATGTTCCCCAAAAGAGATGTGGGCCAGTTCCTCTGGTAGCCTTGAGGAGACATCTAAGAGGGTACCACATGCCTGGGAAAAGACTTTGGAGGAGCAGCAAGGGCTGATCGGACTATTCACCACCGAGTCCCAACACTAGAAACACAAATAGGGGGAAAAAAAAATACAAAAAGCAATGCACAAAACCTTTTACGAGGAGTGGGATCTAATAATATCACACCGTGTCTAGAAGAAAACGTCAGCAGTAGGAACTCATTAAGCATTGTATGGGGAACAGTGGCAAAATCTCTACTGCATCTACACCCATGCTGGGCTCGTCAAGAGAAACCAGGCTGCCACCGGCTACAGGGCCACGGAGAGGAGCACTCAAGCACTTACGTTTCTCTTTGCCATTAATCTCATTAACCTCCTATTTACTCTGTTGTTGGTGATTACTCAAGATGCTAATAAGCATACTTTTTGCATACAGTTTACTGAACGTTACAAATTTGTTTAGCTCTGTATACGAAACGGGGCTGGAACATGCCAATTCTCCCCATGCTACAGAAAACAGAGGTAAAGAAAGAAAATCCTTTTTATACAGGTTTGCTGCAAAGATCATGATTTCTAGAGTAAGAATTAAGTGCAAAATATCCAAGTGATTCAGAAAAAAAAAAACAAAACTATGAAGCCCTTCCCCCTCACCCCCCTTTATTTCTAAAGTATTCTATGAAGGAAGAATAGACAGACTAAAAATCCCCACAAAAAGAGTTATTTCCTGCTATTAGACTAGAATACATGAAATAATTATTCCAGCCACGATACAAATTACGGTAACAGTATTCCAGGTGGGAAAAACAGATGTAGTTTAAGGAAACTACTGCTGCTGCTAAAAGCTCTGAAGGTTTTACAAATACGCCCTGAAAAATGAAACTTTCACTGACCATCTGTTCCTAGCAGAGAGCATCCATTAACATTCGCTTTGGCCAGAAAGCCCAACTCCAAGTCAGCAAATGCATGATGAGTGTGGGCCATCCCAGAGCTTAATGAACCAGCCAAGTCACACAAGATCAGCCATCAGGGGAAGAAGCTGGATGGAGATTTCCCCCCCATACCTCAACATCAACCAGTTAAATCAAGGAAATCACTGCAGAAGCAGAAGATGCCATCCAGAGGTGAACATCTGCAAGCCTTGAGCCTACAACCTTTCTCCACACCCAATCCAGAAGCTGGGTCTACAACAAAATATAGCATCACTGCCAATGAACTTAAGAGATATGGAGAAAAACAACCAAACCAAGCCACCTGAAACGGCAAGGATTATCACAGAAAGAAAACAACAAATCTCACCCACACTTTTATTCCCTTGTGATGTGGAGCCACTGGTTTAGCACAAGGCAGCAACAGCACAACAGACCAAAGGCTTGTCTCAGTGGTATTATCTCTGTGCAGAGAAAAAGAATAAATGAAAATCAGAAATGAAAAGTACATATAGGCTTTTATCTGCTTCGCTTCCCCCAGTACGAGGTCAGGTATTCCCAAAACTGAGGTTTTAGCTGTATCTTCAGATCCAAACCCCTCTTCAGGGTTGTTGGTTTTTTTTTGTTTGTTTGTTTTTGTTTGTTTTTTAAAAACACCCTATCGTTTTGTTAAAGAACAAAAAACTTCAGCAAGATTTCCTTTTAGTTTACACAGTCTCTCTGACAACGATGTAACATGCATATAAAAAAATCTCTTTACCTTCAGTTTTAGAGTGCAAAGATGCCCAGTGAGAAATAGCAGATAGTTTTCTGCAATTTGTGATTTCACATAACTTTATCACTTCCCCCCACTTAGTGACCTCATACTTTATATTCAATCTCAGTCAGTTAAACAGGATCTGTTAGCATTTTTCCTACATTTTCCCCTACAAAAAGAAAGCCCATGCAACTAATGGGATTGCTGAGCTGACATCCCAGCCAGATGTATGCAGCTGGGACAACCAGGTGGAGCCAGCACTGGAAGAGGTCTCAGCACAGAGGAGCAAAACCCACCCTAGGACAGCATCACAAAAAGCTGTACAGAGGACTCATGCACACCAGGTAATGTTATCAAGCAAAGTTTGCAGAACACTGGAAAATCATAATGGTATCGTCATAATTCATTTTGAACTACATATATATATACACACACACACACACACACACTTTACAGGAAAAACTGTCACTTTGGGGAAGATTATGCATGTAAGTCTATGCACACATGCATGTGTACAGAGCAAGAGACAGGCAATGCATTATGTACCTTTTCATACAGATACAAATACAAACAATAAAATACAAAAAGGTATTTTATATCAGCATCCATAAAGATCTGATAGCTCAGACCACTCTGGAGTGTACAGTAAATGATGCACTAAACCCTTCTTTTTCACACTTCAATGACTAACTCTTTTTTGTCCCAAACCCAGAAGGAATTTAGCATAAGAAATTGCATTAAAAGCATATTAAAAAAAAAAGAAAAAAGAAAAGAAAAAGGCTCCATGCATCCTGTAGTGTGTGTTTTGTCTTTATGAGCTGGATGGTGAAATGCAAAAGAAATACGAGGACAACGCAGGACTGGGAGGAAGATTCTGAAGGGACGACCTTCAATAACGTTCTTTATCAACTATTTCAGAAGGAATAGGTTTAGGCAACTCAGGCAGAAACACTTTTATCCTGTGTGAAGTAAAGACATGGAAATATTACTCCCTTTGTACAGTAGTTATTCCTCAAGTAAAGCATTTTAATTGAACTGCTGAAAACTTTGGCTGGTTGGTTCGTTTGAAGCAGGAGTATCACCACGTAGGACTCTGCCTTCCAGACTCATCATCAGAACCTTCTGATCCCTCCTTGTGACAGGATGGTGGAGAAAGTCAAACTACATGGGATGACACTGGAGTCACAGATGGTGACAAAGGATGCTGACGGACCTCTCTGCCCTGAGATTTCGTACCCTTAGAAGATCCACACAATTACCATTTCCTCTCTATTGACAGATACAAACAACTTCAAGACCTCCAAAAGCCAACAGAAGCAGCTCCAGCACACGAAAAACCTCATTAATGGCCTTTAAGTTAAAGTACAGTACCCAGAGCCAGCTTCCAAAGAGAAAGTAAATAAGTGAGACCTTTAAAATCTAAGATGGTTGCTCAGCAACACCTTGTCATGCTACATCACACAACACTTCTTCCTCTTTATTTCCCTGGCCAAAGGTCAAAATTCATCCTTCCAAGAGACAAGCCTTGCTATAGAGCAAGCAAAGAAACTCCCACATCCAACTATCTCAGGAATAACCCATTTCTCCATCCTGGAAACCTTCTGAACATCAAAATGTACTGCAATTTCAAGGAGGCAGTCTTCACTCTACGTTAATTACCATACCATGACACACGAAGCGCTGCCGCCAGAGAGATGTAGGATTCCTTGCATAAATCCGTCTTCTCCTGCATCGTATCTAAGGAAGCATCAATATGAGGTACCACTGCCTATTGCCTCACATCTAGACAGCCTCCATGTGCTACCAAGTTCCTATAATTCACAAAAAGAGCAAAACCGATCAAGTTATAGACAGCACTGCTGGCTGTTGCAGTTATCTGTTTTCCTCTGATCAATTGCTCCTTCCTTTTTGTAAAATACTTTAACATTCACATGATCTATTGCAACTTGAGGTAAGGAAAAAAGTCAGAAATCTTGCCTCCAGCAATTTTACAGGGAGCAATCCTGTTCTGCATGAAAACAGCACTACTCGTCCTGCACTGCAAACTCAGGATGTTCTTAGCTCCTAATGTAAGATTTTATCACCTTCACATAGCCTAAGGTCAAGCTTTTTTAAACTGTTTCGGCAAATAACATCAGTAAACATTTTAATTGTTCAGAACAAGCAAAGCCACGTCACATCCCATCCTTCCACGCGGGGATTCAGGTCCCTAAGTGCAGAAATCTGCCTTACATCCTTGGTGGCCCAGTTTTACAGAACTATCAATACCATGCCCATCTCTCAGAGCATCCCATCATCGCACGCTGCCTGGGATGCACAGCCTTGGAAGGATGAAAACCGAGATTGAAATTATCAATGCGCATTACATCGCACATGTGGCTTCTCCACTGAACATTGAATCCATCTTATCTCATCCTCCCACCCTTCCCATCCCATGTATGTTTTCTTCTCTGACTGTATCCTGTCAGGAGGCTGCTCCACAGCAAGGTCTCTCCTTGTGGTGGGCACCACAGAGGAACAGAAGAGGGAAACAATCTTTGGTTGGCATCGGGAGGAGCAACGCTGTTGCAGGGAGGAATTAACGATAACTCTGCCTACCTGTTTTTTTGTTTGTTTTTTGTTTTTTTTTTTTAATGCCATCGTGTATACAACTCACATGATGTAAGTACAAGAATATCATGCTGAAGAATTGGAACGTAAGGGGTGGGTTTTCCTTGTTTCTATGGTTATAAGCAATTTTAATGACCAATCTAAATAAAGCTGAAAGAGAGAGAAAGTAGGAAGGAGTGAGGTAGGCGTATAGTTTTGATTGACAAGACATAGCATAACTAGTTAAGATCTGTCAAATGTCTGCTTAAGATCACAAACCCTCAGCACATTGTATGGCAGAAATAATTAATCTAAATGCACAACTTCACAAAAACATTTCTTACCCACCAAGATCA
>VXAL01015571.1:205143-215436 GCA_013399475.1 Chauna torquata
CCCCCCCCCCCCACCAAGTAGCTGATGGGATAAATACCAAGGGAGCCAGGGTAGAGACCGAATACATATTATTTTTATATATGTGTTTTCATTATTTGTGAGATTTTCAAATGCTACCATGCTACAACAGCTTAACTTTTACTCCTGGCCAAANATTGTTAGCTACAAACTACTTGAAAGGAATTATCAACCAAATCACTTAGGAATTACATTAAATGGTGTATAAATACAGAGTAAGACTATTTCTGCCTTATAGACATAAAACTAGGAGACCGAATGCAGTCAGAGTTGCACACAGATTGGAAGGGAAATATCAGGAAACGCAGAGGAAAACTTGCTTGTCAAGACCAACAGAAAACCAGCACAACAGTCTGCTGCGTAATTCCCCGTAGGTATTTCAGCAAAAAACAAGGCTTGGGGAAGTTAAGGGCAGCCCTACAAATGTTCACAGGTGATGCATCAAAAGGGAAGACCAACAGAGCAACAAAGACGTGGAGCATTTCAAAGACAGAAACAGAGATTTATGACCTTGGAAGGAAGAGTCAACTTCTCAGCAAGGTGTAAGGCAGCGCACAAAGGGTGCTGGAAGATGTAACCAGCAGCTTAAGGACACAAAGATGCAGGATGCAACAAAGGACTGACAAAAAGAAGATGCAAGACACACCTGAACCAAACTAGGATGGTATTTTTCTTTCACTTGACCAGTGCTGTCAAGATGCAAGCAGGACACGGTGATCTTCAAGGCTATATACTCATGAGAGCACTTTAAAGATCACTACTTTCTGAGTTTCTGTGTACTTTCTTTTAATGTTTTAGAGCACTTTGCTATTTTATCAAACGTTGTTTGACTTTTAAGGNGAAGAAGGGAAGTCAACAGCTCCTGAGATGCCTGCCAACAGGAACTGCACTTAAACCATGAAGTTCTGGCAGAGAACACCCTCAAAATTTGATATTTAAAAGTCTTATGGTGTTGGAATGTATAATTAAAGTAAAAGGACACAAGTGAACTAAATGCTGATCAACACAAACTTGTATCAAAGTCAGGAGAACGTGTTTCCACAAAGTTTCGGCCACCTGGTTCTTCCATGGTACATTAAAAGAAAAAAAAAATTCTACTTTTATTTCCAATGAAGATCATCCCTCTCTAGCCTCTAAAAGGTACAGATTTGTACAGTCTCAGACAGCTAAAAAACAAAACACATCATAACAACTTCCCTTGTTTACTGCCAGTTTCCAATCCTAGAGAAACATATTTATCGTAATATGGGACAATGCCCAATAACATCCAGTCTTCACAATGTAAAAATCATGAAAATACCTACAAATTGGTATTTCTTAAAGAACCATAGCACTCGCTCCTCAAGAACTGGAATAAATGGAGGGCTCAAATCATTTTTCTGCCTCATCACCTTACCAGGGCAAGTCCACCAAACTCTCTCTTAAAATTTTCAATTTGTAAGTGAATAAACTAAACCTGCATGAAATTTATTCCTTCAGTGGTTGTACCCTAAGCAAGGATAGTAGCATTCACACAGTTTAGATACTGCTAGTAAGAGGTGACAAAATCATAAAAAAAAACTTCGTGGAATTGGGCACTGATTCCTCAGCTCCAGCTGAACTCTTCAGAAGACAACCAAGACTCCTCAAAGGTTAACTTTCATGCGCTGTACAATGAGGAAAATCGAGCTCCGGGTCACTTTCTACCAACACTCCATTGGGAACGTTGGCTTCATTCAAGTCCAACCGTACACCCCATCAAACCATCATGGGCCACAAGTCCAACATACACCTCAGCAGAGGTTCCTCAAGTCAGAGAGAGACCACGTGCAAAGGCAAAAAGTGCTGAAGGTGCAGCCTTCCAACCCTCCTATGCAATGGCTGCAGACACTAATGACCCACAGGCAAAAATATTCAGTCAACAGTCCAGGAAATATCTACTGAAATAAACCCATCGACAGCACACAGGAACCACTTAACTGTGGTTTCACCTTCTCTAATCACAGGGGATGTGTGTCAGAAGATGGAAAGAACCTGAGCTCTTGCTAGCCTTCAATTCATCAAGGACATCTTAGATCCATCCTACTGTAATGAGAGACACACACCACAGGGAGCAAGTCAAATAAGGTTCAAAAGTAGGATCAAGGATAAGAATATTATGGAAACGAGATGTGTCAATGCAGAAGATACTGCTAAGAGGTTAACATAGCTACCTGCTTCAGTGCACAAATATTGAATAGGACAACTTTTGGCCACTGGTCCATGGCATGCAACAGCTGCTCTTGACCTCCCTCTCTGCACCCTGCCCATACCAACGCAGAGTATTTGCATGATCTACCTCCAAAACCACAGAGCCATCCAGCTGTGGCTGGTTGAATAAAACTGAGCTTGGGTTCAATGCAACTGAGGAAAAAAAGTAGAAATGGTACCTTTGACTTGCACTGATGGACACAGGACCAGCTTGGACAGCCATGGATTGAGAACCACAAAACCACTGTTTTAAACCTCCTAATTTGCAGATATCACCATTTACTTCCCAGCAGTACCACCATGAACAGAGTAACCAGGAAGATAAAACCAGAAAATTTATATTTTATCCAATATTCCTTACTGAAAGGTTTCAAACAGCCAAGCTACCTATCAGCAACTTGACAACAAAAGCCAAAGCAGCGCTGAAGCAGCTGGCTTGAGCTCATTTACTACCAGATAACACCTCCAAGCTTCCCAATCCAACTCTGCAGCCATCAGAGCCATCTCTTCCCTGGACAGTGCCCAAGAATCACTTGCAAATGAAATGCAACTGGATTACTGCTTCTGCAACCCTGGAAACTCAAGTTTCAGAGGTGACGGTACATTTCGTTTTGCCCATGCTAATCTAATACCTTTTTAAAGGTGCACACATTTCACCCCATTGGCTTCCAACGCCAAATTCCTGGCCCTGCTAAGTTTCAGAATAAATGAGAGGAGCATGCCCTCTGGGCAAAATCCCTTGCTATAATCTGCATTCAAAACACACTGCTCCAGAGCCTTGTGCGCATTGCCAAAATCGCCTTGAGGTTTGCTCTTGAGATGGCAATTTGCATATCAGCATTTTGCTGCAGAGATTACCCAATGTCCCCACTATTATTTTAATACTCAACTGTGGGCGGCCCCCCGAGCAGTACACAGAAGCACAGGCTAAAAATACCCGCCTTCCCCACCAGCTCCACACATGACCACAGCTAACACCGGCTCGGATGCAAACCGGCAGCGATGACATCCATCCGCCTCTGAAGGATGCTGCAGAGCACTCGGAGAGTGCTGAGAACCAAAGTGCTCAATAAAACATGCCGAGAACCAGAAAGCACCTCTGCGTGGATGGAGGAAGGATGCACACGGCAGCTGGAGGAGAAGAACCACCAAAGGAGCTGGTTTGGCAACCACGGAAAGCAGGAGATATTTATCTGAGCACGAGACATACTTGGAAAAACAAATTAGGAGGTAATAAAGGAAAGCAGGCGAGGGAGGCATCATCGGGGACGTGAATTTAAGACGACTCTGAAAAGAGGAAGGGAAAGAAAGCTTGTGCACAGAATACAAGCGGTCCTGGCTGAATGTGAGCACGGCCTGATTCATGCCCCAGAAGGGAGCTCCAGGTCCCCGCTGGCAGCATCGCACCGATGAAAGCACGCAAAAAACGACAATTGCAGGTTTTTCTGTGCCTTCCTGCCACTCGCCCAGCAAAGCCTGGTCTCAGAGGTAGTAAGTATTTTTGGCAAGACGTAAACAGGTCCAGGCAATGAAACCAAAACACAGAGTTATTTACGAGATGCAATGCAGGGAGCATCAGAGCCCGGCTACCAAATCAGCAAGCTCAAGGTCACCCTTGCTTAGGAGAGCAACTCTGCAAACTGGTGTGCCAGCCTCAGTCAGCCCAGGAAGGCAAGGAATGGAAATGCACAACAGCAAAACACCAGAAAACCTTGCCTAGTCAACTGCAAGGGCTTTATCGCAGAGCTGGTAGGCTATGAGATGAGGTTCATCGAGCCCTGAAGTGACCACGAGCACCACCAGCCTCCGGACTACAGGAGCAGAGGAAGGACATCAGGTCCTCTGTGAAAGCTGATGTAGAGGGAGGCACCAGAGGAACTCCACCGCACGTAAAATAAGGATGAAACACATCCATCACCTTACCCTGAACACCACTGACTGCTTCCAAGGAGTCAAATCATCATCCCAACCCAGGAAGCACCAGAGGTTTCAAGAAGCACTTTGCTTTCAAAGAGCACGGCTTTATATTCTTGTCCACCCTTCTGCCAGCAGAGAAAGGCAGCAAAATCTGAGCCCTCCCAGCCAAGGGGATGTTGCATCCCAAGAGAGCTGAAGAAACCACCAGCATCTCAAGCCCACAAAGTAACCACTGAGGAAAAGGCAAAAGCTCCCTCTGGTCTTACAACGGCCAAAGGGACGGTAAAAGTCAAGCGGTGCTGGGAGGCAGGAGGCAAGTGACCCAAGGACACGAGGACCTCCAGGCTGCTTCCTGCACCTCGTGTTTATGTTCCGTATTCAAATGCCTCGCAAACAAGACCTACAACACTGTTTTCAAGCATGGGATTATATTAAATTCCTATTAATTAAACGAGAAGGACCAACACAATACATTAGGAAGAGAACTTGACCAACAGAGAAGAGAAGCCTGGAGACCTGGCAGCCCATGAGATGCCTCTATACACAAAAGGAAACAAACTGTGTGCAAAAAACAGGACAAATATATAACAGAATAACATACAAAGCAAAAAAAAACCACCCTGGGTCTCCATGCACAGAGAAGAGGATCTTTATAATTACACTGCATGTATTTCCATGAGGGGGAAAAAAAACAGAACTGAAATCTTTTCCATTGCCCCATGTTTGGGGCAAAGGAGAAGAAGTCCATCCACTTGAAGCTCTAGCAATGATAATCAGGAAGCTGCTACACTATCTATAGCGAGACCGTCGATCTGCTTTTTCAGATTCAACAGTGCCTCTGTCACAGCATCCCATTTTACTGTAATATTGCAGCACCATTTATACCACTTGCTAAGATGCACTTCCAAGGGGACTAGCTCTGGCACTTTGCTAGAATAGCAATCCATTATATTTTTGGAAAAATGGCCCGTACCTATGAAACTTTCCTGCAGTGCATGATCAATGCTTAAGAGGTCTTTTGAAAGCACACAGTTGTTCTCTAAAACAAATGTCAAAATGCTTAGGACAGCATTTCCAGGACTTCAATGCCCACATTTTGCTACCTATTTGCATCTTCAGGCACTTGCAGTTAATAGAAATTGGAAATCCTCCACACTGAGAAATCGAGTCACTAACATGCGGTGGCCACAACACAACTTTAAGTTCAACAGTTTTATTTTATTTTTTTTTCCCCTCGTCTTATGGATCATAATTAAGAGTGGTCCTAGTAAAATAACACGATTTTCCACCGTCACTACAAATCCAAATAGCTTTAAAACCTGTATGAGACCACACGTAAGAGGATGGTGAGCATTAGCTGGTTGGGCACACTTCCCTGATCATAGATATGCTTATTCACTGTCCTGCCTGATCCTGTCCGCACCAATCCAGCACTGGGGCCCATGGACCATGAGCACGGTGCTTTATTCCTACACCGCATCTGATGCCATCACTCACTAGACAGCAGTTTCAGCAGAGAAAAGACTGAAACCTCCAACTCTTCAAAAAAAGCATAAAAGCAAATAAAAACACAGCATATTTATACATATATATATTTATGAGAAATATTATTTCTATAAAAATTAATTTCTATAATATAACATATGTATATAAACTTCATTTCTCATACTCATTCTCTGAGCACCTGCTCCTGGTCACTGCCTGCAGCAGGGTGTTTGATGGGACTGTTGTTGGGGTCTCACCATCAGCAAGAGGCAGGTGAGAGACCTGCTGGCAGTGTATCAAGCAGACAGAAGACATCAAAACATTTGGAAAAGATAAATTGCATCTCCAGCTCTTTAGCAGTATGTTTGAACTCATATATACTAGGTATTTTAGAAGTTAGGAGATTCTCGTGAGAGTCTAGAAAGCTAACAGTGTCACGCGGGATCATAAATCAATTGTTTTGTAGGGAAAAAAAAAGTCAAAAGCTGTATTAAAGTTTAGCTCTTGCTTCATTAGGCTTTGCAGGAAGAAATTCTTCACTCAGAGGGTGGTGAGGCACTGGAACAGGCTGCCCATGGAAGTCAAGGATGCCCCGTCCCTGGAAGTGTTCAAGGTCAGGTTGGATGGGCTTTGGGCAACCTGGTCCAGTAGGTGGCATCCCTGCCCATAGCAGGGGGGTTGGAACTAGGTGACCTCTAAGGTCCCTTCCAACCCAAAGCATCCTATGGTTCTACAAAAAGCAAAAGATCTGCAGGTCCCAGTAGAAGAACGCAACTACATGGGAGTGAAAAAAACAAACCACACACCCATGATGTAGATCCATCTACTCCTTAATGCACAGCACCTACTCTTATATAAGATTATTTTCTTTTGCCAGCTGGGAACAGAAAACAGTACATCAGAGTTAACTTCAGGCTGTTGTAGCAATTGGCATATTTTTAAATGGCTTCTCATTAATAAAGACCTACAACAACAACAAAAAAAAAGGTCACTCCATACAGTTTCTGAGCCGGCCCCCAACGGTCTGAACAAGACAGATTGCAGCAAGAAGTGTGCCACTCTTTTTTCCTCTGTCCTCACAAGCGAATGGCATCAAGTTGTGCCAGGGAGGTTTAGGCTGGACATTAGGAAGACATTAGCAAGAATTTCTTCACGGAGAGGGTGGCCGAGCACTGGAACTGGTTGCCCATGGAAGTGGTGGAGTCCCCATCCCTGGAGGTATTTAGGAGACACATGGATGCGGCACTAATGGACATGGCTTAGTGATGGGACTCGGTAGGTCAGGCTGATGGTTGGACTTGATGATCCTGAAGGTCTTGTCCAACCTAGATGATTCAACGATTTCCAATCAACGGAGGGACGTAAGAGAGTCCCTGTGCCCAACTAGCATTGTAAACAAATAATCAGCATTATTCCCCTTCAAAAAGGGGAGCCCACACTTTGGGAATGGTATGCTCCAACAGAAACAACGCTAAAATTGCACAAACTTAACAGCATACCACCTGTAGGTCCCACTGCCAGGCGGGTGGAGGCATCATAAATAACGAATGAAGAAAATCCATCATGTACAGCATCATATTAAATAATTACCCAGTGAGTCAGCACAGTTCTGTTGGGTTCATGCAGCCTCATCTCACCTTCCCATCATCAGGCAGATGCACGGCAGCGTTTCTCTCCCCATAATATTGGGAAATTAGAAGAATTCGGAGCATAACAAAACCTTCAAGCTGGGCCAAGGAGGTGTCCACTTGGAGAGCCACGCTTGGTGGGCACGGATGCTGCGAAGCAATTGGTAATAATTCAGCTTCAATGGATTTGCAGTTATCTACAGTTAGTTGTGGCCACTGCTCACATTGATAAAAAGTCCTATTTTTCACTGTTAATATGTTTTCTGAACGAATTATTCACGCTGAAAATTTCCATACTGCTTATCTGCTGAGGACTAAATTCAATGGGGAAATCTGGACGTTGAGTGGCGTTCTTTGAATAACGCTGGGGAGGGAAAATTGTTCACTCACACTGCAGGTGCTTCCTTTCGGAAAAACTCCATTGTCTCCAACGTCCAGCAATGGTGCTGACAACACCTTTCTTACACCTCAACTCTTCCCCCCTCCATGAAAATCTCAGCTGATGGTTTGTGCTTAACACCCAGAAAAACTCTGCCCAGATTTTTCCTGCAGAAAGTTTTGCCCAAACTTGAAGTCACCATTGCATTGCTTATAAACCCTGCAAGACATCATCTGGTCTTCTCCAAACAGCCCAAAGGACTTCTTTTTCTCCACCAAGACATCCCAATTTCAAGGCGCATGAGCACCATTGCACGTGGACTGTGGTCACAGTCATGAGATGTCACATGCAAGTAGGAAATAAATAGGGGCTTTCAGGAAGGAGAAAGAAAAATGGAAAAAAAAAAGAATAAGGTTAAGCGTGTTCACGGTTTTATACATCTCCACCACAGAGCTCCACATCAATTTCTTCAAATTTTTGTTCAGAGCAGCTGTTAACAGCAAGCATGGGGGTTCCCTTGTGCTGTATTTGAGTCTGACATCTCACACGGCAAAGGGAAGTCTATGAGAAATGGGTTAACCCAAAAATTTGGGTCTCAACTCCTCCAATGCTGTTTTTCAATCAGCAAAATGGAAGAGGCACCTCCTCCCTCCTCCACACAGCATCGTAACAAGAAGGTTCACTTAACACGGTCCTGGGCAACCTGCTCCAGGAGGTCCTGCTTGAGCAGGGGGTTGGACCAGGTGACCTCCGGAGGCCCCTGCCAACATCAGCCATTCTGTGATTCTCTGAAAACAACGTGAATTGCAAAAATCTCTGGTCCAAAATCCTGCTATACAGTGGTTTCCTTTAAAAGGCAAGATATAGGGATATAAATTCTTTGCAACCTTTTGCTTGCAGTAGCCCAGTGGATGAGTAGCCAATGCACCTAAATGCCCTCTGGGAGAGCTTTGCCCCCAGCTACGAATCCCAGCAAAGAAGCATTACAAAACTTTTTTTTTTTTTTCCTCTTTTTTACCCATCTTCAGAATATTTTTCAATGAACAACTGATCACCAATCAATTTCCGTTTTCTAATGGTGCTGCAAGGAAAACCTATTGAACTTTCCAACTACTGAAACTACCAAGAAAAAGAGTTTTAAGTAGAAACCTCCCTGTACATGTTAAATCAGATTAATTCTTTTACACTATTTTAATCTTACATACCATCATGTGCAAGGCAAGCAGAAAAAGAGAGCAGGATTCTTATCTTGGCCACATTCCTTTGGCGGAAACACAGTGCATTATTAAAAACCACAAATAACCTTTCTGACAGCAAAATGGCACGCACTTCCAGCAAGGTAGGGCTGTAGCGTGCGTTTCATACGCAGCTTTCTGGGCACTCAACATCAAGCGATGGGCACAAGCATCCTTCATCCCCGCAACAGCTATTGCCACCGCTGGCAACACCAGCACAAGTTCCTGGCCAGGTTTTGTGTATCTGCACGTGTCAGAAAGCATGCTGCAAGAAGATGCAGCTTGAAGGGCCGGTGATGCTCTTGGAAGAGAAGCTTTGTAATCCTATGCCAGCAAGCACTGAAGTTTAGGCACACTCCAATGCTTCATTTTGAGAGTCAAGCTCAAGCATCTAGACTATCTGGATGAAATCTGGATCCTGCCATGGGCAAATCTGCTCAGCAAGACACCACCAACCACATCCCATGTGGAAGGACCCAGTCCTCCATCAATCCATCCGGTCTGCAGCATGGGATCGGACGTGAACACACAAGTCCGTTCTGGTGCAAGCAGCCTTCACCGCAACCACAACAACCCCAACCCTATATAAAACACACGCAGAGGCTCCTCCTGCCCTCAGGTGTCACAGATTTACATCATCAACCATGGTGACAACCCCAGAAGACACACGAAAAGCCAAGCAACAGCCATCTACCTACCCAATCCAGGGGAAGCGTAGGAAGGAAGACAGCAAAGACAGCAAAAGTAAATTAGATTTCTTAAAGTTCTTTCCATTTTCATCTAGCAGAAAATGTTTATGGCACAGGCAGGGAATCAAATGCATTTATTTTTATCTTGATATTATTTACCCTTTCCCACTTGCTATTTAAATATCTCTGAATTCCCAGAAAAATCAGCAATTCAAAATACCATTTGATATATATTTATAAGCAAGGGGAAGCACAGACTCATTCATTTTTCAGCTTGCCTCCTCTTTTTTTTTTTAAATTAGATTTTAAGTTCTGCAATATCAACGTGCAAATTTCCCAAGACGTGCAAGTATTACTTCTCGCCCCAGAACGGGCATGTCGCTAGCAGGGAGACCCAGTCACACCAGAGAGTGGCGTGGCAAGGAGCACAAACGACGAGAGGCTGAAAAAACAAGAGAGATGCAAGAAAATGCTGAAGGAATAAGGTTTCTTGAACAACAGATAAGAAAGGATGGGAGTAAAGGATTTCATATTAAAATCAGCAAGTTTGCGGATGATACAAAGCTTGGCGGAGTGGCCGACACACCAGAAGGCTGTGCTGCCATTCGGAGGGATCTAGACAGGCTGGAGAGTTGGGAGGAGAGGAACCTCATGAGGTTCAACAAAGGCAAGTGCAGCGTCCTGCAGCTGAGGAGGAATAACCCCAAGCACCA
>VXAL01015572.1:0-18239 GCA_013399475.1 Chauna torquata
GCCCGGGGCTCGGTGCCTCCGGGCCGGCCGGCGTGGGCTCGGGGAAGCGGGAGCCTGGGGAGGGCGCGGGTGCGAGGCGTGGAAATCAGCGGGATCCCGGTAGCCCCGGGGTCTGGCTTTTGAACCCGCAGGGCTTTGCTTACTGGCAGCGCTGTATGTTGTGGGAGTTGCTGCCCTGGCTCCGTTCGGAAACTTAAAAAAGAGATGTTTCTGCTCTTCACGCAGAGCTTTTGAATCAAGAGCAGCAGCAGGTAGGGCATTTAGCGAAGGAAGTGCTTTGCTGTTACTAAAGTGAATTACCTGATGCTGCAATGCCAACAGCAGTCGCAGTGACTAGCGAACCTCTCATCCTGTCAGGTCTGTGCACAATCAGGATTCACGTGTAAAATGCACACGTAGGATTTAACAGAACAGAAAGCTGACTAGGTTACAAACTTTTCTAGGCACCGTTTGACTGATACCCACCTATGTATGAATACTTCGTATATTTTTTGTTAGCTACTTTAAGTTGTATTTTTATTATCATGAATATTTTGCAGGTGTGCATGCGTAGTTGTTTCCTAGTCACAGAGTTGCTGAGGTGTGTGGGACATCTGGAGGTCACCTGGTCCCCCCTGCTCAAAGCAGGGTCACCTACAGCCCAGGACCATGTCCAGGCAGGTTTTGAATATTTCCAAGGATGGAGACTCCATAGCCTTTCAGGGCAACCTGCCTGGCTGCTGACCACCCTCACAATGAAGTGGTTCCTTACATGCAAGCTGAATTTTCTGTATTTTGCTTTGAGCCCATTGCCTCTTGTCCTGTCCTTGAGCACCGCTCGAGAGGAGTCTGGCTCTGTCTTCATTCCCTTCTGTCAGGTATGTATACGCATTGGTAAGATCCCCTGAGCTGTCTCTTCCTCAGGCTGAGCAGTCCAAGGTCTCTCAGGCTCTGCTCGTGGTAGTCGGTCGGCTGTTTGAGACACCCATACCTTCCACTGGTTTTCTGTCTCAAAGTCTATTAGGACGCAATAAGGAAGCATGCTAATAACATCTATGCCTGTTTATTTGCAAAACAATTATGATCTTTTGCAGAGTTAAACTTGACAATTTGAAACGTCTTCTCTGTGAGAATCTGTCTCATAAATCCATAATACCAAGACCTTAAAAGGCTGTAGAGTTATGTCTGAAGTGGCTGTTGGTAGCTGACAGGCCAGTTCATCTCTAGGTTTTTTGTTCCACAGACTGTCATGCCTGTAGAGAGCAAATAGTTACTGTTTAGTGGCATCAGTCCGGTTTCCACTAGAAAGGATAGCTTTGTGTTTGGTAGATATGTGCACTGTAAAAACCTGAGGCAAAACACACAGGAGCTGGGTTGTCCCACTGAGGAAACAGAGAATCTTGATATAAAATCTCTATTATAAAGTACAAAACACATCCAGTTAAACACACTGTTCTTCACGTTTACCCAACAGTGGCTGTTGTGTGTCTTTAGACGAGAATTAAGAACCTGAAGCTGCTTTTACCTTTTTTAATTTTTTTTCCTCAGAAGATTTTAAATGGGGACCCTAAAAATATACAGTCTTCAGTTCAGGAAAGTACATGAATTATTTGTGTGTTAACCGGATAACTCACCCTACTCAAATATTTGTATTGTTCTATTAAAATTGTGTCCTCCTTTGCAACAAATTACAGAAAATATACAACAGAAACCTCATGCCTGGAGGAAACTAGCTATGGCCAAGAGAAAGTTTTTCAGGTGTCACTAGCAGGGTCACATGGCAGGGTCAGATAGCATTGACTTCAAAATCAACATGTTAAGGACTTACTCAGCTTTAGGTACCACACAGCCTTTGGTCACAGCCTCCTCTTTAATTTCTGACAATCAGCAGATGTTGTTGCCTAGAATATAACACAGAACCTCAGCTATACTGGCACTGCTGTTAGTTTGTGCCCTTCTCTTTGTGGACATAATCTAGAGTAGATGAGAAAAACAACCATACCTGTGTCCACACCTATGAACAGGACAAGTCTTTCCCCAGCACACTTTTACATTTAAAATTGAAAATGTTGTGCTGGACCTTCAATTTTTAATACAGAGGAGGTAGATTGGAAAAATGGTATTTTATAAACCTAACTAAAACTCATAGGGGTTCTCTAGAAATAGTGATCTGCATAGACAGTTGGAGTTATAATTAATTATATGCTTCTCCCAGAAATAAAATTTTATGTTCCCTTGACATTCTACATGTTANTCACAGCACAGAAAGCTGACTAGGTTACAAACTTTTCTAGGCACCGTTTGACTGATACCCACCTATGTATGAATACTTCGTATATTTTTTGTTAGCTACTTTAAGTTGTATTTTTATTATCATGAATATTTTGCAGGTGTGCATGCGTAGTTGTTTCCTAGTCACAGAGTTGCTGAGGTGTGTGGGACATCTGGAGGTCACCTGGTCCCCCCTGCTCAAAGCAGGGTCACCTACAGCCCAGGACCATGTCCAGGCAGGTTTTGAATATTTCCAAGGATGGAGACTCCATAGCCTTTCAGGGCAACCTGCCTGGCTGCTGACCACCCTCACAATGAAGTGGTTCCTTACATGCAAGCTGAATTTTCTGTATTTTGCTTTGAGCCCATTGCCTCTTGTCCTGTCCTTGAGCACCGCTCGAGAGGAGTCTGGCTCTGTCTTCATTCCCTTCTGTCAGGTATGTATACGCATTGGTAAGATCCCCTGAGCTGTCTCTTCCTCAGGCTGAGCAGTCCAAGGTCTCTCAGGCTCTGCTCGTGGTAGTCGGTCGGCTGTTTGAGACACCCATACCTTCCACTGGTTTTCTGTCTCAAAGTCTATTAGGACGCAATAAGGAAGCATGCTAATAACATCTATGCCTGTTTATTTGCAAAACAATTATGATCTTTTGCAGAGTTAAACTTGACAATTTGAAACGTCTTCTCTGTGAGAATCTGTCTCATAAATCCATAATACCAAGACCTTAAAAGGCTGTAGAGTTATGTCTGAAGTGGCTGTTGGTAGCTGACAGGCCAGTTCATCTCTAGGTTTTTTGTTCCACAGACTGTCATGCCTGTAGAGAGCAAATAGTTACTGTTTAGTGGCATCAGTCCGGTTTCCACTAGAAAGGATAGCTTTGTGTTTGGTAGATATGTGCACTGTAAAAACCTGAGGCAAAACACACAGGAGCTGGGTTGTCCCACTGAGGAAACAGAGAATCTTGATATAAAATCTCTATTATAAAGTACAAAACACATCCAGTTAAACACACTGTTCTTCACGTTTACCCAACAGTGGCTGTTGTGTGTCTTTAGACGAGAATTAAGAACCTGAAGCTGCTTTTACCTTTTTTAATTTTTTTTCCTCAGAAGATTTTAAATGGGGACCCTAAAAATATACAGTCTTCAGTTCAGGAAAGTACATGAATTATTTGTGTGTTAACCGGATAACTCACCCTACTCAAATATTTGTATTGTTCTATTAAAATTGTGTCCTCCTTTGCAACAAATTACAGAAAATATACAACAGAAACCTCATGCCTGGAGGAAACTAGCTATGGCCAAGAGAAAGTTTTTCAGGTGTCACTAGCAGGGTCACATGGCAGGGTCAGATAGCATTGACTTCAAAATCAACATGTTAAGGACTTACTCAGCTTTAGGTACCACACAGCCTTTGGTCACAGCCTCCTCTTTGATTTCTGACAATCAGCAGATGTTGTTGCCTAGAATATAACACAGAACCTCAGCTATACTGGCACTGCTGTTAGTTTGTGCCCTTCTCTTTGTGGACATAATCTAGAGTAGATGAGAAAAACAACCATACCTGTGTCCACACCTATGAACAGGACAAGTCTTTCCCCAGCACACTTTTACATTTAAAATTGAAAATGTTGTGCTGGACCTTCAATTTTTAATACAGAGGAGGTAGATTGGAAAAATGGTATTTTATAAACCTAACTAAAACTCATAGGGGTTCTCTAGAAATAGTGATCTGCATAGACAGTTGGAGTTATAATTAATTATATGCTTCTCCCAGAAATAAAATTTTATGTTCCCTTGACATTCTACATGTTAGTCTGGCTTTCTCAAATGTCTTAGTTTTTTTGGTGGGGATTTATTTCAAATCCATGATTGTGTCAGGATAAAGTATGTTTTCTTCAGATGTAATTTTGTCATAGTGAAAAGGTATTTAACACTAAGGAAGCAACAAGAGAGGCGAATAAAACATGCCACGCCATAGCAAACTTTTCCTCTCATACACAAACAGTAATCACATTTTACAGGGATTTACATTTCCTGTTCTGTTCATTTCTGTTAGCAAATTCAGGCAGTTATTGGGTGCTAGGTGTATTCCAGTTCTTTACATTTTAAGTCATGCTAACCAATTAGCCGGTTTAAAGTTCCTGTATTTCACTGACACTCATTATGTTATTATAGGTAATAAAATTGTGCATATGTTCAAGAAAGATTTTTTAAAGTCAAATGAATTTAAAAGATCTTTTCCCCAAATACTTAGTAAATCATTATCTGAGCCAATGATATTGGAAAATATGTGGAACATCACTTTTTGTTAACCACACAGTTATTTTTAACAAATTTTTTAGCATAGTCTTCCTCTTGACTAACTTGACTGATAATTAAGTATGTTTAGTACTACCTTGACACTGCAGAATTCCTGAAAATCCTGTGGACGTGTAAGATAGAAGCATCAGAGCAGGGGACTGGTGTCTCAAGCCATGATACATGACATGGAACAAAAAGGCTTCGTCCTCTTCAGCAGAAGCAGAGTGGTCAGTGCGTAACTGAAGAAGGCAACGAATGGGTGCTGAATACAACCCACGCGTTGTAACACAGCATGGGAAACAAGGAAAACGCTTGCAACATATTGGTAAGATTCCTGTGCTTCCACCCACTGCAATATGAGATTAAAGTACAAGCTGAGTAGACAAATAGACCTGGGAAGCTTCAGATGTCACTACAGGAGTATGAACAACTCTGTCCTGATAAATAATGCAGTATCTCAGTGCTGGAGCATACCCAGGACAGATGTCTCATTGATAACAAACTTTTTCCTTGTAATGTCAAATGACGGAAAGATGTGCGAACTGCAAGGCCCAGTAAGCTACAGTGTAGTGAAACTTTTGATGAGATGAGCAAAGTTTGCTGCAAGCCTGTGGCGCTCAGCCCAAAGTACTGAAGAAAGGCGAAGAGAGATTAGGAAGGCTTGAGGTTATTTGCTCTCAATACTGTTAAGCAAGGTGGCAGCTAGGAAATCTAGCTGTAAAACAAGTCTCTGCCTGGCCAAAAAAGAGTAAAGACAGAGGAATCTCAGTCCAGAAGTTCTGTTGCAGATGGAACAGATCCTGCCAAAAAAATGAGATACTTGCCAAGAGGGACAAAGACAAGACGCTTATGGAACAAGCTTAAAGGAGTGGGTCTGACAGGTTCCTGGGATCTTTTGGTTGCCTGTTGAATAACTCTTTTAAATGGCTTTCTTCCCAAGTTTCATGTGCTCCTAAAGTAAAACTTGCTTGGAGAATAAAGACGCAGCAAGTTCTGTGTCAAAGAATTATCTTAATAGTACAGAGGAATGGATGGGAGGGTCTTTGCTGGCTTTTTTCTCTTCACAGAGAAATTTGCCCGAATATCTCAAAAGGGGTCAACGTAGTATTCTGGGATGTTAGGATATGAGAATTCTGATGGTGCAAGGTCAAAACTTTCAGCCAGTGGTAGACTACGTAGCTGTGATAAGATCATTAGCACACAGAAGAAACTATTTCTTAACACAGCACTGGACTGCTCTGATGGATAAAATCAGATTGGAGAAAGCCGGGAAGATCATGACATGACAGACAGAGACATAAATGATCTCTGGAAAATGGTGCGCTTGGAAAAGATTAACCACCTGGAGTCTGCTGGTGGTGTCAATCTTCTAGTCAATCTTCTAGACATTTAGGATGAAGTTATAGATCCAACCCTCCATGTGAGCAGGTAATGTTTTATTGTGTGTATTATTGGAAAAAAAGTCAAGATCATCTTGATTCTTTCAAGAGAATTCTAAGTAGACATTAGATGGTAGCAAGGTAATTAGGGTTTTTGCTACTTGAGTTTAGAGGAAATAGAAGAATTGTTGCAGAACTTTCTCCGAGTTGCTTGACTGTTAGGGAGTTTGGGGACACTGGCATGAATGCTGGCATGAAAACCTGCTAGTGTAGATACTTGTAAAAACCTGTTAAATTAGAAAAAAAAAATCAGATTACAAGTATCCAGATAGAAGGATGAACAAAAATGCAGAGAGAGCACTTAATTGTGAAGATAACTCCAGATTTTCCAATTAGAGATGGTACGACTTTGTCAGTCTCCTTCTGCGTAGAACCAAATGGCAGCTATTGCCTTGTTCTTGTGGCCACGGCTGAAATGCATGAGGGCAGCTGGCTGCTCTTGTACCAAGTAGGGCGGAGAGGAGCAAGTCCACCCCAGACTGCCAAATCACCCGCAGTCAGGCTCTGCACTAATTGCTGCAGCAAGATGGATATTCTTTGTCATCTTTCAGTATTCAGAGGATTTTGTTAATTGTTTTGCCACAATGAGAAGTACACGTCACGTATGTTTGAAAGATGATATCGTTGGGAGGGAGAATAGCTAGCAGGGATTTAGTTACCAGTAAGTGAGACTAGGAAGGGGCTAGCTGCCAGAAAAGAATTATGGAAAGGAGCAAGCATCACCTAGTGCTTAAAAGGCTAGTGAGCAGTGGTCGGGACAGAACGTACAGACTGGGGGAACTGTAGGAGTTGATGGTTCCTGATGGTTCAAACAAACGCGTGGAAGTAAGCATCTTGCAAGGTGTGCATCAAACTTTATGACATATCCCTGAGTGAGGCAAAAGGCATATATTCAAAATTGCCATTGAAGACATATGCTATGGCATGTTCTAGACCTGTTCCATAAACTTAATCAATTTAATCCCTAAAGCAACTGTTTCAGCAGTAGAGCAAGTGAACCTTTTGGACAGGTTGTATTTCCCTTTGGATTTGTGAACTGCTCTGGTGTTAGCGTATCAAATTATCCATGGTAAGGTAATATGAGTAAGAGTAAGTATCCTGGGAAGTAAAGATTGTATCTTGCTGTGTCTTTAATGGATGCATACATTTAACGAGCTACAGTCCTTAATGAAAATGAATATTTAGAGAATTTTCTGTTTCTGAGCAAAATTGTTGCATCCTCTCTGATTATGATAATAAATGGACTGTAGATAAAATATGCCAACGGTATTTTGGAAGTATCATTAGTCTGGAAGTTCTGTTTCCTGTTGTAGTTCTACAGTTCTCTAAAGTGACCTTTGAGGGAGCCTTCAGCACTATCTGCATGTACAAAAGTAACAAGCATTTATGAAGAATATGCTTGGAAAGTATGTGAAGGTTATTAGCTTGCTCTATGAAAGGCATTGTCAGTTTGTTGCATACCGTTGCATCTGTTTTATTTATTTGACCAGGACCAGACCAACTGTATGTTCTAAGCATGAAATACAATAAATTACCAGTTCATGCAAATCTACCTTTGTTCTTTTAACTATCACCCTTGCTTGTCCTCTGTGTTTATTTTGTCAGTTATTGTGCCTGGATATATTTATGTTTTTAATAGTTCATTTAATAGTAACATAAAACTAGGCCTAGCTGGCTAAAGGAGAATTCATAGAAAATATTCAATATATGGATTATTCTACTAATACGAGTCCAAGTGGTCAGACAGTTCTGAATCTTTCCTAGATGTAGCTGTAACTTTTATCACCTTTGGTAACAAGCACAAGATCCTTGCTGTTTGTTTTCTGTTTGTAAGAAAAAAAAATAGAGCCATTTCAGTGTTTATGTACATAGATGAACATCTGCCCTTTCAATTCTAGGTTGTTTTTGTATTATGTTAAGGAAAAATAGCAATGACAAAATATTCTGCACAGAAACATGAATTATTCAAACACATTCTGTGGCTGATCTGAAATACAAAATGCTGCAGTGCAGGAGCAGGTTCAGAAACAATCAAGTGAAAGTGGCTGTGGATTCCTGGTATTTAAAACTTGGACCAGTGACTTGCCTTTAACCATTTTGCTATCAAACAGTCTTTAAAATGTGTTTGCAACTATGCCAGAATTGTGAAGCTTCTAGGTCACTGAAGCAAGGTGAAGCAGCCCTATTGCGGTATCACCCCACTGATAAATTTGCAATAGTGTTCTTTGAATAAGAATTAGACCCGGTGGTCTAATTCTGGTGTAATGTCCATGTCTGCCGTGGGGCCCCGCTCATCTGTGGAGGCTCCGGGATGGATGGAGCTCAGCACCTGACCTGCATGAAATGCAACATGCTTCCAGCCTGTGACAACATTCCGGTAAAGATACACTCCACATACAACTAGTAGTTCTCATCCTGTTTATTTTGAGAGTCTTACTCTGTAAGTAATCCCATCTAAGCTTAATGATAATATTAATGTGGTGCTTTCTTACCATATATCCACTATCTGTCATCTATCCAGATGCACATTCATTTTGGGGGAAGCAATTCTGCAATTTTTAATTAGGAAAGGCTTCCTATTACCTCTGACGTTTTCCTATATAAAAATGTTACGACATGGGTTTTCATTGATAGATATGTATTTTTTTTAAAAGAGCAGAACTTCCCCCTTATCAGTTCTGCCAGGTCTTTTTCTGTGCTTGTTTTTTTCCCAAAGTCCATCTCCTGGAGACAAATTATTTTGTAGGCTGCATGTAATCCTCTTTCCTGAAAAAAATCTGAAAAATATAACTCAATTATACATCTGGTGCACAAAAACTTTGTCAAATGTAACTCCTTAAAAATAAAAGAATTTCAGCTCCATATATTTTGTGGTCTTCCTCATAATTTTTTAAATACTTCAGGCTGGCTCAATTGTGTTGCTTTAATTTCTTTTAGACATAACACCATGATGCAAACAGCATTTTTATATAAATGTAACAATGTACTGCTTGTTCCTGACAGTATCCAGTGCATGCTTCGTGCTACCTTCAGAGTCAGCAGCACACACTGTAGAGGACTGAGGCTTGGCATGGGGGAAGTTGGAAGAAGAGTAATATGCTTGTAAAGATGTCGAAATTGCAGTTGAATTCATCATGAATTTAATGTTTTTCCATTTTTCTTTTATGAAACAGAGATTGTGCCCAGTCACTCCTGAGCCTGCCTGTTATGAAAGTCAGGTTGCACCTCTCAGGAGCAGTGGCAAATCCCTGGGGTGGCTTTGTGTACCGGCACTGATGCTCTGCAAGGGCGAGGAGAAGTTTGTGAGAGAAGCAAACTGGTCAAGGCTAGCATCTATGAAACTGCGAGGGATCTGGAGAATAATACAAAGCAAAATATCAATGGTTTTCAAACAAGGACAAAACCCCATTATTTGAAACAGCTGAAATTCTTCAGTTACAATAGGCTGCAGCATAATGTCCTCCAACCTATTTTTTTGCTGTGACATCTATATTCCTCCTTCCTTTAATCTATTAAAAATGCAGCTGTCATCAGCATCCTGATGCTTTTGCTGTTTCACACATTTCTTTGAATCACACTTTTCTTGTGTTGCCCAAATGGGAAGTGAAGGAGAGAGTGGGAGAGAAACATCAAAACAATGGTGTCAAGTACTGAAAGATCTCGCATTCAGGAATAGCTCTTAAAGGTATTTAGTTAAAAAGGAAAGCGTAAAATTTCAGTCACTGAACTGAGCAATGTAATTGCTTAAAGGGTCTTAGAATCATCGCTGGTTTTCTATTTTTCCTGTTATCTGCCACAGCTATTTGTAGCGTTTTATTTCTGATTACACTCTTACGAGAGCAATGCGTGCCAGTGTGTTTGGGCAGCTCCTACCATCCTGGAGCCTTGGTACTGATTAGGCCTTTCAGCTTGTTCTGTAAACCAAATTCAGTAAGTGAGAATGAAAAAAAAAAGACTGTATGATCAAAATATTTTGGTGAAAAGTACAGTTACTGCTGATTTGGCATTTCACAAATCCTTGTAACCACTTACATAGCAGTAAATCTCACTCTTACTGTAGCTGAGACTGTCAGTGCTTTTTTGATTCTGTTGCAAGATGATCATAATATCAGTCTCTGTTTTTAATCTGACACTCTCATTTCCTAAACTGACCAATAATAATTAAAAGTGACAACTGTATTTTTTTCACTCTATTCAGTGACTTACAGCTATGTCACAGAATGGGAGATGCATTTGCTGAAAATTAGCAGAAGTCATTTTTTCACACTACCCAAAACCCATCATATATTTGTTTCAAACCCACCTTTCCTTCAGTTAGGCATCAAAGGAAACCCAAAAAAAGAGCCATACAAAAGGTTTTATCCCTTTAAATGTTAGATTTCTACAATTTAAGAATAGCACAGTACCCACTGCCAGCTTGGTTATAGCTACACCCCCTTAGCAACAACACTTTGACCACACTTTACGGTTGTATGTGAATGTGCCTTATTATTTTAAGTCATGCTGTTTTAATTGTCACAGCTATTAACTGCTTCATATCCGCAACAGACAGGGTACTGCAAGAATTGTGGGGTTTACATAGTGAAACAAAAGGTGGGACTAATCCATAGTGGAATGTGTGGGTAGAACAGCCAAAAGGGAGTTCACATCGTTTATGCAGCTACAAGTATGTGTCTTAAAAGTGTCAAAGTCCAGTCAAAAAAATCAAACCACCCAGTGAACAAGTATTGCAGAAAGCTTTAGAAAGGAAAACAGGAGTTTCTATTATGTCCCAAATTTATTGTCAGGCCTCTCGTAAGTCTGCCTAAACATGACTTTCCTCACTCTTTTTGTCACTCAAGCTTTTGTTTTGTGTCCGGTCTTGTTTTTCAGACCACAGAAATGGTGTGCAGCTTGCACTGTGTTTGAAGACAGAATGGGATTTGACCTGAGAGGTGACTTGGCAACATTTTCGGAAGCATTTGCCAGTAATAACTGTACTTGTAGCTTGTTTGTTTTTCTAAAGAAAGTATGTAGTGCACTAGATGGGTATTTTTAAGGACCAATTTGAGAAAACATGTAGCTAAAAGCGCATAAATAAGTATTGACTATATATTTTCCTATCTGAGAATAAATGGATTATTCCACAATCCACTGAGGTACAGTTTACCTTTCTCTCTCTCTCTCTCTCTCTCTCTCTCTCTCTCTCTCTCCTTTTCCTAATCTCTCTCTCTCCCTCCTTGTACATGGGCTAAAGGATTATTTGTCTGAGTATGTGATTACTCCTCTCTCATTGCTGTAAATACAGTGGCAGTTTAAATAAGATGTGCTGTACTTACTGGATTCAAATGCAGTTGTTTCTCTTTACCTCGCATTAGACGAAAAACATAATGTGTTATGACTTCAAGCACACATTTTGAGAGTAAATACAGATCTTTCAGCGTGAATTGCTCAGGGCTACAACTTCCTTCATGCTAGCACATGTAAGGAGCTATAACAAAGCAAAATTTGGATCCATATATTGTCTGGGTCCCTCCTTAGATCCATGCAGTAAAATGTTCCATCAGAGTTTCCCAAAGAGGAGCCCTACATATTTTTTTTTTCAAGTCATGAGTATATCTGATGTGTTTTTAAATCTTTTTTTTTTTTTTTTTTTGCAATAAAGCCTTCACATTTCAAAGCAGCATTACATGGCCTATTAAAGCCAAACAAATTACCTCACTCGATATTGTTATCATATTTAGTACCAAACATGAGAAGAGGTGAGTGCACCTAAGCTACAGAATCAATAAGACAAAGGAAACTCAGCAGACAATATTCACTCGATTCACATGTTTTTGAAACAGAACACAGACCAGGGCACCAGGCCACCTGCAACAGCTGTGATCAGTTCCAGGCACAAAGCTTCGAAAAAGCGGCTCCTTAGAAACTGTCAGGTCAGTAATACGTAAGGACATCCCTTCCTCGAAGAGCATTGCAGTCTGTCAAAATTAGCTGTTTCACCACTGAAAATCTTGATTTTTTTTGGCAGACTGTAGAACAAAATTAAACATTTGGCCACCTCCTATTCATGTTTTCTGACTGAAATCTGTGATTTCATTTATGTAGTTTTTCTGGCTTTAGGGACTCTTCAACTTTTGAAGTGCAAACAATTTTGGAAGAAGTGGAAGAGAGATAAGAAACCCTGCACTGAATGGACTATACGACTGTTGCATTATATCTGCATGATTAGCACAATGAGGGTGACATTAGATATAAAAATCAAAATTGGCGAAATGAATCCACACAACATTAAGACTTGTTTCACCTTAACAGCTGTGTCTGAAGGAAAACAGTAACAATTAGTTTGGAAAAAGCAGGGAATTCAAATTTAATAATAACACTTCTAAAAGGCTTATGAAAAATGTTTTGTGTTATTCCAGTGCTTACAGGATTATTTTCATCACTCTGTCCTTCTTCATTATGTCACTTGAGTACTGAATTCTGCAGGCTTTGAAGGAGGGGGTTATGTTTTCTTGTTTCTTTGTGGAGCATCTTGTACCATTCCACCTTAGTCTGGATTGTAATCCTGGGGAATACTACAACACGAGGGCCTATTTATAATAATGTTCTAAATCAATAAGCAGCATTCAATACCAGATAAAAGCAGATGCTGTTATATCCCCCAGACTGTATTTATCTCTGTAGTCAAATATAGTTTGCTGGTGACCAGATGTACTGATTTGCATCTTCAAAGAATATTTTTGTAAGAATGCATGATGAAAATAAAGTCATCTAGCTCCTTATTGGGATTGCGTGAAAATCTAGTGGGACAAGTTAACATGAATAATTGGCACAGAAGCAGACATGGCTTGTAATTTTGCATGTTCTTAAGTGGCTTAGTGTTTCTGGTACAACTTTGTTTTGGGATCAGTGCTCAGTAATACGTATAGGTCTCGGCACTTGCTTGAAAAGCCCCATGCTACATTACTGAAACAACAGGCAAAAGACTCACTGATAATAGCTTTATTCAACCTTGCTGAAAATGTTAAGTCTAGTAACAATAAAAGCTTAACTGTTCTACACGCTGTCCAACTGGCCTTTGCATATTACAGAAAACAATTGCAAGCATTTAGCATTTCAGGACATATAAACCAGAACTACTGAGGGACGCAGGATGTGAATATATAGCCCTGGTGCTTCCACACTGTTTGTGGAACGGCAGAAATGCACATTCTTTTAGTCAATATTGGTAACCTCATCTTGGAAAACTACAGATTACAGACATTTCAATTTTGCTGTCATGCGTTCAGGTGAAACTGATGAGATGGTTTCAAATACTCTGAAACTCCAGGGACTCAAAGACAGGATTTAGGCTTGCTCATTTTGCACAGACCTGGCAGGGTAAGGAAGGTCCAAGGCTCTGCAGCTCATGTCACCCACCTGAGACGGGACTTGGGGATGACTTTCAGCTGCTGCCTGCAGCACCTAGTTAGGTTGAGCGTGCATCCATGGAGCTGGATCCAGTCTGGTTTGCTTACCACAGCTGTATCAGCTAGTTTAATTAAAAAAAAAAAAAAGCATCATCATTCCCATCAAGCATTGCCTTATGCAGCTCTTCTGTGGAACACAGGCATTGGTAAGTGAGCAAAGGATTTGTAGCACGTTGTAGCATAAAGAGCGTACAGGCTGTTTATTTGCACCTGTAGTCACTGTGGATTCCTGAACGGCTTGTGTTTGTAATTTACGTTTAAAAGACAGTGTAAAATTAATCATAGCCAGGAGAAGAGCAATGCTTTATCTGTTTTGAGTTTCATTTTTGTGACTGTTTTTTTTCTGAGCTTGAATCACTAGTTACAATTATAATTATTCATCTGGTTAGTTCTTTGTATGAAAAGCAGATTTCTTGTTGTGTTTAGTTGAATGATTATAGGTACTTGTATATTTACTTTCCAGAAGTTGTTTTATCTAATCTGGTCTAATTTGTTGTTGCTTTTAAGCCATGTTCTTTATAAAAAAATAGTTTCCACTCACCATCAGCTGTTCATGACTTTGGTTTAAATACTTGAAGATAATTATGACACTGTTTTAATTTTAGAAGTCAGATATAGTCTCCTCCTCTTCTCTGCTTTTAAACCTTTTTTCATCTCTCCAGTCCCTTTCTCTGACCCTTCTTCCCTCAGACCACTGGTATGTGAAAAGCTGTGTTCAGGTCACTTCTATTTAATTCTTATTAAATTCTTCTATTAAATTCTTTCCTGCAGGACTTCTTTATACTCTTGTTTGTGCTAATGCCTTTTCTTTATTTGCTGTTATTCATCATGATTTATTTAACATACAGTTTAGAAATACTTCAACTGAGAACAAGAAAACATCGCGTTAGGAAATTTTTTTATCTTCGCAGAATGTAATCGTGCATGTCATTTCAACTATGATCAAAACCTACAGGACTCTTCAGTTACACTGAGACTCTTCCTGAGAGGTTTAAAAATCAGTCCTTGCAGATCCACCAGCCAAAATGTTGCCTCTTCTACTGCGACATCACCAATGCCAGCAATGGGTTAACATGCTCAGTATGACACAAGGACAGAAAGGTCTCATCACAAGTAGCGGCAGATAATGACAGAGCTTTTTGAGGGAGAAACATAGGTTTTCATACAGTAAAAGCAATATATTTCTATAATCTTCCTCTCAGAAGTTGCTGAGATATAATCTATTTATCTTGTTCTGGCATTCACTTATAAAATCTACTGACTTTGTAATTTCTTGGGATCACTTACAAACTAAGGAGCTGAGGGTTTGGCCTTCTATTATTTCCACAATGCCTGACACCCGCTCCCTGGAAGCCAGAGAGCTGTGCTTGTAGTGCTTCTGGTATTTGCAGACTAGCAGTTCTGAAGTTATTTTAACAAGTATTCAGTTGTGATACGGGGATAGCATTATGCCAGCAAGTAGTTGGTACGGATGCCTGTAGAATCATTTTTGAACATCTCTTTTTGGAGCATGTGGCTCTTTTTTCTTTGAGTTATACAAATTCTCTGCTGCATATGTTTAGGGTCTTCGGAGTTTTGTAGGGGTCTTTTGGAGAGGGTCTTCTCTATTTTTGATTTGAGAAAACCAGTAGGGCTCCTGTTACTGTCTTGCCTTACATTTCTGATTAAAAGCTTTCCATTATGTGAAAGAAAAAAGTATTGCAGATGCTCAGGCTAGATTCGTCAAATCTCCAAGGAAAAATCACTCCATAGCTGTATCCTGAAGCAAAAGAATGCTTTGCTGAGGCTGGGATCACATGCCCTGTACTGCCAGTGTCCTAATCCAAGGCAAACTGAAATGTTTCATAGCACCCATGAAAGCCATCACAGTGCTTGGGGCAATGAGGCATCAAGCCAACGCCTCCTGAATCACTTTTTCTATGGCAATCTGTTTGTGTTGGAATAACAATATTTCCCTTTTTAGAGGGATATGGCAATATTTTCAAAGATGACCTCATTGGTCATTTTATTTTTGAAAATTGAGCTGTAGACTGAAACAGTAAGTGTGCCAACAGTGTTCCCTTAAACACCACCTATTCCTGGTGTTTGGGACACATCCCTGAACAGCTCAGCTGCCTTGTCACATCAGATGATCAGAAGGAATTTTGACATCATTTAGCCTCTGACCTTCAATTTCACTGTCAATAAGCAGAAAACCAAACATACCCCACAAAACACTGAGAAAATAGAAGCTGCGACTGTGTCATTCCAAAATGAATCCCTATCACTACAGATGAGACATTTCCCTGCTTTCACACAATAGGTGCTTTTATTTATTACTATCAAGACGGGAGCCAAACATAACAATCTCTCTCTGTATACAGATACTTCTTTTAATTTGTTAGTGGGTTTTAAAATTGCTAATTAGCTGAGCTGTGATTAATATGACTCAAATATCTGGAAAATCTCATAGCCTCGTGATCACAGGACTTTTCAACTGACTGGTCTACAAGTACTGCTCACCCACTTTATTAAGTAAATAGATGTTTAGGCCCAAAAAGAAAAAAGTGAAATAATACATATTGTTCCAATTGACAATAAAAGGAGTGTGATCAATATAACGTTTTAACCCTTTCCATACTTGCAGATTAAACACTCTGTTAGTTTCTTCAGCCAAAAAATATACTCATTGCAAAGTGAATAATTTATTTTTAAGCAGCAGTGACTTCTTTTTCATTTCCAAGTTTCTCAGGTCATACTGAAGCACCATACTTGCAACGGAGGTCGTGCTCCAGAACATACATTCTCACGTGTATTTTGTGTATGCTTTGGTACACGAGTGAGTCCTTCAGCTCTCTGGTGTCAGCACACTTTTGTTTTCATTGTGTGGTCATTGTTATTAAACTTAGGTTCATATTATGTATTCTCTGTAATAACGTACAAATAATAGTAGCATATCTTGCTCCAGTCACTACTACTCTGTATGTCAAATCCCTGTTTTCCCTTTGGAGGTTTGCTCTAAACTGCTAACACTCCTTCTCCTTTTCCCTCCCTCGCCTTCCTCTGAAGAAACAAAACAAACCATTGACCCCAGCTGAGCCGCTAAGCCAGCCAGCTGGGGAGCAGGCAGTTCTGAGCAGCCTTTCTCACCATTCAGCCAATTTGTTTTTTCATGCAAGTCAGCTGAGTTCAGCTTAAATTACCAAATCTGCAGTTGGTAGTAACTGGTGTTATGCAAACACTTCTTTTTTTTTCCTGGAATCCAGATCTTCTTTTGGTAAAAAACAGTTGGAATTCGATTGTTTTCTAGAAACACAATCCACTGAGAAGAGCTATCAAACTGGAGCAGAGGGCAGTAGAAAATATGATGCGCAAATACAGCTTAGACACTGAGTGGTAAATTACAGCTTCATAACAGAACCAACTACCACTAGGATATAATTTAATCTGTTTAATTAAATCAGCTGACAAGTGTACATAATACAAAATAAGTGCTTAAGGTGATAAATGTCACCGTTGCTAGAAAGAGCAAGTGAGCAATGCTGCCAAAACTTCATTTATTTCTGTAAAATTGAGGGGTGTTATAAAAATTATGTCCATATCAGATTTGTTGGTCTAAGCAGCTTCATTTTTGTAAGGATTCTCAGCTTTATCAGCCTCTGAGTCTTACTCTTTATCAGGCTTGCAAACGGCGACCGTATTGAATTTGCTATGGTTCACTGATCCTCAATTTTAATCTTTGCCAAATACCTGGAAGGAAAGCATGCAGACGGCGTAAGGCATCTTCTGTCACTGTAGAAAAATAAAATGATATATCCAAACAGGCAGCTGGAAATGGGTGGACGTTTGCTCTCCTCATAGTTTGTGGTGGGTGGACTTTATGTCTGGTCTGGTCTGAAAGCAGGGCAGACGTGTAAGTGAAATGCTGCGTCTGCGCAACGTCCTCCAGAAGACCTTACTAGCAGGAGCACCACACTGCTTTAATGAAAAACTTCCACACAGCCAGGTAGGAACACGATACCAACGAACTGTCTGCACCCATCCACAGAGCCTAATCATAAGTTATATTTTAAATAAGAAATATAATTTAATTGATGGAAGCATTGCTGCTCAATCTGCTTGTGATCAGCAGCAGAATGAGATGGCAACTGCACAAATACCAATAGCCAGAGCTGCTATTGGTACAAATGTTTTCAGATTTTAGTCCACAGGGCTTATTTAAGTAAAACTTCTGTAGATACTGACAGACTCATTAAAACGATGGTGGCAGAAGGTGTAACGCAGAAGTCTGTTCTGCAAGTATTGCTAGTAATTCATTTTAGAACACAAAGTGATGAACTGTGAGGTTGGGGCCATATTCCACGGCAGGCCCCCTTTTTATTGTATTTGTGGTAGGTTTCCACCCAGGCCTCAGAACTGGTTTAACGTTCCTGTCATCAGGTCCCACATTATGACACAACAGTCTGAACAGCCACTACTTGCAGAAAAGCAAAAACCTTAATCTGTTTTTTGTCAAAAGCCAGAGGGAATTCATTATTGTGGCTCGGTTACGTAAGAGAGAGCAGCGCAGTTGTATTATCGNTAGTGCATGTCGTTCAAGAAAGAGCCCGTATATAAACAGATTTTAGCTAATAAAGGGCAGCTAAATTTTGTCATGTTGCCTGACCCGAACCAATTAGATTGTATGTCAGTTTAAAGATATAAATGGTCATAAAAGTAAATGATACACAGTAAAGAGTTTATTACCCTACAAAATGATGAATTAATTTTATTTCTATAAATATTAAAGGACTGTTCAGCTTGTGGATGTTCAGTATTA
>VXAL01015572.1:27622-41625 GCA_013399475.1 Chauna torquata
TTTCTTTCTTTCTTTCTTTCTTCTATTTAGGGTGTAGATCCATTCTGAATGCTCTCACCTGGATTAGGACAGCCGCCATTTCCCCCAAGGGCTGGTGGGGCCATGTGGCTCACTCCTGGGACCTTGCTAGCCCAGCGTCTTCTGCCCTGGTGGCTGGGGTTTCCCAGCCCATCTCTCTTTGGTCTGCCAATGCTTTCCTTTCGTTTGGTCCCAGTTGTGAACCTCCCTCTGCTTCAAAGGGAACTTGCAGCACTCTGCCTGTGCTGGAGGGAAGCCTCCTTCCCAGAATCACTCAAGGCTTGCTGTTTAGAGGATCTGGTAAAAACTGAAATAAACTTTTCAGCAAACCTCACACCCCACTCTCTGATTTTTATTATTTTAGCACATTATTCATTGTGAAAGTTTGGCAGTAGCTGTAGTATTACAGCTTTACATGTATCTAGACATATTCTGTGTTGCAACAGAGTTTATCTACACTTTTGAAGCAGCATACTTGCCAGTGGAAACAGTTTGCTCAGATGGGGCAACTTGTTAGTGCCGTGGTGTGAAGTCATGGTTACAACAACAGTCACGGACACTTTCTAGCTGAATGTTTGTGAATAGACAATAAAACAGGGAACTTTTGGACTTGCAAATAGCTTAGGATGACTACACGTGTTACACACAATAGTTTTGCACCAGTCACTACTAATTACAAGTGCAATAAATTATGCAAACACTGAACAGATTTCCAGATCCCAGAGAGTTTATAAACACAACTAGGAGACAGGGAGGAGGAAGGCTGAAGTATGACAGGATGGAGAATAGTGTGATGGCTGGCCATCATCAAGACAGCAGCAAGGAGGAATTAGCAAAACAGGAAGGGAATGGAAGGAAAAACAGTTAAAGAAGTTTCATTGCAAGCTACCTAGGAAGGGAGGAAAACAGCTGGAGAGAAAAGGCAGTGTGGAAAGGATAAAACAGTACCGCTTTGCTGGACTTTGCCGGATGAGCTGCAGAATTTTCCTGTGATGACTGCACCGAGAAGGCTGTGCCAGCCTGGGAATACACTGCATAAAATGGTCTTAGGGCAGAGCTAGTGCTCGTAGCAAGTTATTTCACCATTAGAATTAGCTGCCTTTCTCGATAACGGTACAGGAAAAGCCCCAAACAAATCGAGTCTGCACAGGGCTAAGAGAGTCCTGCTGGTGGAAATGGTGTGTTGGTGAGGGCTATAAGAGGTCTTTGCTACTCTCAGTTCCACTGGCAAATCTTCACTTCGTACAAGCTCCATTAAGAAGCAAATAAAGTACAGACAGAAAAGCACATGGAGAAGTGGATCCGTTCTAGAGACTTATCAGAGCACCACGTTATGATCAGCTGTTGCATCTGTCTTTCCTAATCCCCTCATCACTGGGCAAGAAACGAGTATAGAGTGCTTTTAGTGAATGAAATCTGGAATACAGAGAACTTCAGTTTTCTTTGCCTCATAGCTAGGGAGAAGGACAGACTCCCTCTTCCATGATGATCTGGAGATTGGGTTCTCTAATAGGAGCAGATTTGATCCTGCTATGGAGATGAACTCCTTGGGTCTGGTTGGAGTCCCTTTTGCCTCTGTTTTCCATGACTCCATGGCACAGTCTCCACCTATTATAAAAAAAAAATCGGTGATGCTTTATTTCTTGAAGCTGGAAGAAGTTACACATAAATGCAGCTCCATTTGGCTAATGATACACTCATGACAGTTGTTTATGCAGATTTGAAAGCAAATTTTGCTTAAATAGTTATTTTACTCTAGTCTCTAAATATATCTCCTTCTGCAGTTCCTGGGCAACTTCCATCCTGTACTTTAAAGGATGGCACAGATGAAATCTGGAATGAAGCAGGTTTATTATGGGATGAGAGAGTTTGCCTGTGAATAATGGTTCTAGCTTAAATTCTCACTCTGCCTTCGTCTAAACTGTATAGGAAAATACAAAGATTATGATCCCACAAGTTGCTGCCTCTCTTCCCCAAAACAATTCTCAGGACTGAGAATACAGAGCGAAATTGTCAGACTAGGTCTGATGATAAAGAAAAAAAGATTGGAATTAAATCAGAGCAAAATGTCTACTGACTAAAGCTTTATTAACATAGTCAATAAAGGACTATATGTGCAGACACTAAGTCAATAATCTTTTAAAACCTCTCAGAAGGTTTCTAGGTGCTATTTGAATGAAATGGTAAATGCACAAGAGATGCTACAAGCAATGAAAGATAAAAAATAAAAAATATTGTAAATTAGTTCCTCATGTCTTGGTTATACACGCTATTAAGTGGCAATAGAGCAGTGTCAATTTGTACTAACTTCTGCCATTTATAGCAGACGAGAACCTGGTTCTATTTTTTATCCAGCATCAGTGGTGTGCCGGTAATTAAAAAATATCGCAGCTGTAAATAATTTTCTAACTCAGTAACTTTGCTTCTACCCTTTTACTCAAGTTCAGAGTGAATGACAGGGGAAAAACCAACAACAACAACAACAACTTTGCTGCTCGTTTATTAAAACTTCAAGCAATTCTATGAAGATTTCTAGATTTATTTTTCATGTTTGAAACTTTCTGCAGTAGCATGATTTTTCTGCAAAAGAAGTGGCAGCTTTTAGTGGCACTTGTAAATGGGCTTTGCAGGAGCAAGAAGCTTGCATACATGCCCAGGATTTACACACCTTGCTAAACACAACCCACAAAATTTGAGGCTTATTTTGTCTATTTTAGAGTCTTCTAGAGCCTTCTTTCACCTCCCTGCTCATCCATTCCATTCTCAGAGCAAGCTCAGATCAATTGGTTTTGAATTTTCCCTGCCTTGTGGGGCTTTCCTATTGAATCACCAGCTCAGGTCTCAAACCACTCTCTTCATTATATGGAAAGCTGCAAGGAAGTTAAATTACTGCAAGGAGGCCTATAGCATCTACCAGTCAACTCTTCAGTGCAGAGGACTATGGTTACTGCTGCAGTGGTGAGGCAGAGCTGCCTCTTGAAAATATGCTTGGTCAAATTTTCAGCTCAAATAACACATTTTGGCTCCAAAAATATTGGCTTGAGTTTTGGTCAATTTCTTATATGCTCCAAGGTACTGTTTTGATTTCAGACTGTGGTCTAATTCTTATCACACTCACACAGCTATCACTGAGTAGATTCTCTTTTTAAAAGTTCAAGACATTACGTGAAAGCAATATGGGTTAGGAAGGGAAACATGGTTCTTCTTTTAGGAGAGTGTATCCTGTTTATTCTTAAAATGGAACTGTCTGAGCTTCCTTGATTATAAAGCTATAATGAAAACTGAAAGGGAGTTAGTAGGTACCAATTATAATGATCAGTCTGCATGGGCACCAAGCCTGCAATTATAATTTGCAGGTTAAGTGATCACATCACAGAAAATCTGGGAACATAATAAAGAATTTGTTCAAACCTAATTAGGACAAGTCATTACAGCAGTTGTGAGGGAGATGAGGGGAAGAAGGAGGCAATGAAAATAAATTGCTGTCTTTAATGTTGTTGTATAAAGTAAATTCACTCTCAAATGAATCTGAGGCAGTGAAAAGGTAAAAAAGAAAGATTAGGAAAAAATAGCAAAGGAAAGAAGTTGAAAAGAGGAAGTAAACTGTTGGTATATGAAGGGAGAAAGAGGAAAAAAACAGGCTTTCTTAAATCTTTGTATGTTTTCTGCTAGTGTGGCTGTTGCACAAAGGTTGATATTGTCCTTGCACCAGTGCTGATTTCTTCCCTGGTTCCACATCAGCTCATTTACTGTTGGCTCTCTGTACACTTGTGTCACAGCATTTGGAAGGACCTTAACAAAGGAGGTGAAGGGCAGTGATGAGAAGATATGGCCAGAAGTGACCATCAGCCAGACCTGGGAACTGCAGGGTGGTCACAGCTGCATTCTGTCTTCCCTCCTCTCTGACTTTCATAATTAATGCGATTGTTAAAATCTATTTATTTTATTTCTAGCTTTAAACTGTTCTGTGTTTTTAGTTAAATCCCAACTTGATTCTTTTGATTCTGTAGTACTTTCTCCTTTTAAAAACAAAAAGCAACTAATAGAGGATAAAACTACCTGGACAAATACCCTTTCCATGTCTCATTGTTGCAAAGCAAAGTTTGAAATATGACAAGGCTGTAAAGAGAAATACTAAAAGGCACAAAAGAAAAAAATTACACACTGTTATTTTATATCTCATGGCTTTTGTTTGTTTGTTTGCTTGTTTTTTAATGTTTATTAGTTTGGGAGCCTGATTAGGCTAAGTGGCAAAGTACTGCTGTCCTTCCCTGTCACCTGCTGCCAGTGCCCAGCCTTGCTAACTCCCTAAGGGCTGCAGGGCACAAACCCCCAGGTCACACTGCTTAAGGACCATCCAGCCTCCTGCCTATCAATGCAGAGGTTACTTCATTAGGATTATTTATATCCCGGTAGATGTCAGACTGTGGATGTTCCTGTTTGGGCTGTAGGATGATGAGTATCTGTCCAGTTTGTGCAGAAGGCTGCTTCTGTCCACCTTCATCTCCTCAACATGGCTGCTGCCCGGTTGACAAGCTATCATCTTCAGCTGTGCTGATGCTGTTGTCATTCATCCTCAGAAGCTCGCAGCACCTATGAAGAGCCAGAGCAGAGCGTTTTTCCAGTGGTGTCCTTTCCTGCGCTAAGACTGTTAGGGGGGATCTCTAGTGACCACCTCTGTGTTACAGACTGCTAAAGCAGTGTGGTAGAGCCACAGGGCAAGGGACAATCAGCGCCTCTTGAGCTCAGGGTGTTGGAGGCATGACTGTGACTCACTGTCACAGTTTTTTTCCCTAGGCCGTGGTTCTAGGGACCTGAACTTTCAAAAGCAGTTGTTTGCAGCCTGCTCTGAACCATTAGCAGATATGGGTTGCCTGCACTGTATTCAGGAGGCTGCTTCACACCCCCAGCCTGTACTGATCCATGCTCCCCATCACATGAGGGGCTGAACCATCATCAGTCCCTGTCCTCCCTTCCAAGCTCTGGAACTCAAATAATACCATGGCAATTTGTTTTAGAAAAGCCATGGATGTAAATAGGATGTAAAACCTTTGGCACAGAAGTTACCAGACAGCAATGCTGAGGTTTTTGTAGAGCTGTGAAAAGTCGCATGATTGCAATTTCTGTTGCACAACTGCAACGTCTGTGCTGTGTAAGCTGATATATTTACTCACTGCGTGCTCCACCACTCTTCCTTTTTTGAAAGATGGGCAAGAAGTGTAGTTAAGAAACTTCATTAACACCTTATGAAACAGGATGAGGAGCCAGAGCTGAGCCAAGTGCTGCCAGCTAAGCGTCTGGTGAGACCTCTGCCCCGCATTGCCCAGGTAGCTGCTGCTCAAAGTCTTTCGGGTTTAGGAGAGGTGCTGTGTCCCATCTGTGTTAGTCTGTTACCACCTCTGTACTGAGAATAATCTTTTTACATCCTTCTCCATAGTGACAGAAAAGGCAGGAATTTCAAAAGCATATAAACCAAATTACAGTTGCCTTTCTAGGTATCCCAAACCTCACATTTCTTCTAGAAACACTTGACAGTGTGAAATAGGACCAGTACTCCTCTAAAAACCTTTTGAGATAAATTGAAGTTAATAGCTTTTCCATAATGCATTTGAAAACAACTGGAAAACTTTATGCAAGGCTATATCCCTAATATTACTTGCAGGTTTAGAGGAGTCTGTCTGACGTATTACACACTGTACAGCTCTTAAAAAGTCCAGGTCAAAGTCTTATTATTGAAGTATGTAAACGTCATCCTGTCTTTAAAGTATGGTTGAGCAATCTTGCTGTGAAGAACTCCTTATACCATCATTTTAAGGAACTGTGGTTTAAAAAGAGCCAGATAATCTGCTTGTCATCATACAGATTACATGCAGAATCATAGAATCACAGAATCATAGAATGGTTTGGGTTGGAAGGGACCTTAAAGATCATCTGGTTCCAATCCTGCTGCCAAGGAAAGAGACTCCTCCCACTAGACCAGGTAGCCCAAAGCCCCATCCAACCTGGCCTTGAACACCTCCAGGGATGGGGCATCCACAACTTCTCTGGGCAGCCTGTTCCAGTGCCTCACTACCCTCACAGTAAAGAACTTCCTCCTAACATCTAATCTAAATCTCCTCTTTTAGTTTAAAACCATTGTCCCTTGTCCTGTCACTACAATCCCTGATAAAGAGTCCCTCCCCATCTTTCCTGTAGGCCCCCTTTAGGTACTGGAAGGCCACTATAAGGTCTCCCTGGAGCCTTCTCTTCTCCAGGCTGACCAGCCTCAGCTCTCTCAACCTGTCTTCATAGGAGAGGTGCTCCAGCTCTCTGATCATCCTCGTGGCCCCCCTCTGGACCCACTCCAACAGGTCCATATCCTTCTTATGCTGGGGTCCCCAGAGCCGAACACAGTACTCCAGGTGGGGTCACACAAGAGAGGAACAGAGGGGGAAGAATCACCTCCCTCAGCCTGCTAGCTACACTTCTTTTGATGCAGCCCAGGATACATCTGTCTGACTAAATGCATTCAGATCCCCGCCATTAAAACTGCCTGCAGTGGCTTGGGTGTGGGTGAGCTGGATGAAAATTGAGCCTTAACACACATGCGGGGCTTACAGGCATTATGGACGCAACTGACTAAACCCGTGGAAGGGCTTAGGAGAGAAAGGCAATGTAGGGCTAACTATGGAGAAAATTAAATTGAAGCCAGTACCTGGAGCTGTGGTTTCATCCTGTTTCCAACCTGTTTCCAGTGGAAGTATAATATATACAACATAAAGGGAGGAAAAGGGAAAACAATAAAATAACTGAAATCCAGGAACATTTTCTCTGTGATGGACTATGTCTCTGAGAAACCTAGCAACAGCCCCTATCAGAAAGCTTAACTTACTGGGCTTGGCTTCTAGGCACATTGAGGAGTTTCCATGAAAACTGTCATAAAACTGTCTGGTGAATCCCAGCATCCCCTCTAAGTTACTTCTCTTCCTCTTCTGCTTCATGCCTTGTTACTCGCTGAAAACACAGTCATGATGTTTCTTTTTGTCTGTTAAGTATGACACAGCTTTCAGTGTCATATCCAGATCGTATCTAAAATCTGATCTGCATTTGGAAGTGGAAATCTATCCATAAAAATAGAAATTGAACAGGTTGCCTCTTTCTTTTAACTTTTAACATGTGGCTTTGTGTAGTGTGGACATTTACTGCTGGCTCAAGATGTACCTTGCCCTTCTGTAGGCTGATAATCACAGCAAATCCTGGTACACAAGCATCGAGCTCTTCATATGGGCCTCTCAGGGCATCCAAGACACACAGGAAAATAATTCTTGGAATAATTTGTCAGTATCATCTTGGAGAATGCTCATGGGCTGCGTTTGAGGAGCCACCAAAATCTGTTCAATACCGCAGTATGTAGCTGTGCTCATATACAGTTTATGAACCCCTTTCTTTTGGATCCAGCTATGCTCATTTAGTTTCTGTGTAACAAGACTCAGTTTGTAAAGGGAAAAGAGGAGAAATTCTCAAGAAATGCACTCTGATGAACAGCTAGACTGGTGTTGATGGACATGCTGGAGAAGCCTGCTAAGTCCATCTTACTAGGAAATGAAAGGAGATTCAGGAACTAGGAAAAAACAAAGCAAAACAACAACAACAAAAAACAAACAAACAAACAAAACACACACACACAAAAACAAACAAAAAAACCAGGGTGAATAACAAAGCCGCCTGTTAAAAAATCAGGATACAACTGAATGAACTCAGTCCACCACCTTGAAACGTCTGACATGTCTGAGAGCACCAGCACTTTCACTCCAGGCGTGGTGGTGGGACTGCTGCACTGTGGAGAGTAACAGAACAGTGGCAGATTCACTCAGCCTGCAAGATAAGTCCAAGCTCTCTGAGAGAGATGCTGGGCTGTTTATTCTCCTTTTATTACTGCCCATTGGAAAGTAAGATAATAAAAACAGAAAGGCTTAGGAAAAATGCCTATTTTGTTTATTTAAAAAAAAAAGTGGGTAAATCCTCAGGTAATGTTGATGTTTTCAATCACTGTGAATTGGTCAGACCAAATCTTGCTATATTAATATGTGAGAATCACTTAACACTGTTCTTCCCTAAGCTAAAATAGTGTTACTGTGAGAGTATGTTTGTCTGAAGAAGGCTGGAATAGCTCCAGTAAAGCTGGCATGATTTTTAACAATCTCCATGCTATGTTTCTTTGCAGGTTGCATCCAGCAGTATGGTAGCATGTTTCTTACAATGACTCACTAACCAGACACTTCATGTAGTCAGCTTCTGAAATGCCTAAAATAAAGCAAAAAAGAAACCGTTTCCTAGATCCTCTCCTCTGTCCCACACTCCCACAGTTTAAACCTATTTTGGCAGCCACTTGTTACATGACTAGTCCCACAGGCAGCAGCTAGATTACTTGTGAAGCCATTTGTAAAAGTAAATGTTTTCTGCATTCAAAGTCAAAATGTTTACCTGCTTTGTCTTGATAAATTGTAGGAGCACAAGTCAGCCTAACAGAGGAGAGGAGATAAATCACAGTCATGTTTCTCCTTGTGATTCCCTGAACCTGTCTTGGGCAGTTTGGTCTTAACTGGTTTCTAGCATTCTGTCTTGTAGGGAAATAAACATATGCCTTGAGTGTGCAAGGTACTCAGCTGATTTTCTTGGTGTAGCATCTTATTGTAGGAGAAAATAATTGCTGCTTATTGAACAGAATTAATATCTTCATTCTTATTACTCTAGAGAGATTTCATCTCCATACTTCTCATTTTCTGCTGCTCCTGAGCTGCCAGCAAGAGGAGGTTTACAGCAACATCTAAGGTTGGTCAGGCCCTGACCGTGGTACAATGGTCTTTGAAAGTTTGTTGTCTAGATTCTTACCTGGAACAAGAACGAACTTCCAGTTTGTTGCTCCATTCGTTCTCACCTTCAGCCATGAGGTAGATTATAGGTTATTTTCCATGTATGAAAGTTTGAGCCTTTCTTTATACAGATTATATATTTTGTAGATTACTGGATAAACCTTACTCTCCAAAAGAGTAAGATCACTTCTCTTGCACCAAAACACACATTAAATGTGGTAATCTGCACTGTCCCAGAAAAACAGAAACACCTTAGTGACTTGTCTGAATTCAATGTTTAGTATATCTATGATTTAGTATAGTTTAGTGTATCTATGATTTTATCTATTAGTTACAGTGAATGCCAGGAACAAATCCTGCTCACTGGCTTCTTCTGCTCAATAGGAGCCAATATAATGTCTGAAGCTAGGGCTGATGTGCCCCTAGCAGCCAAGGTCATGCAAAAGGTCGAGAGGTACATTTTGGGTCAACTGGAATTGCTACTGCATCAGTAACTTCCTCCTCAGATCCATATGAGTCCACACCTGAACGTGTGTCCCACAGAAGGAGGAAGAGGCAAAGCTCCAGCAGTGAAAGGGTGTAAGATGACTCTATCATAAACGACACAAGTGCCACCATGCTGTTAGCCAAGCTTAGTGAACAACCTAACAGGGTTCAGAAACTGCACAGCTGACAAACAAAGACATGAATGGAAAGTGGGAAGACTGTCAAGTCTGCTTGTACTTACGCATTTCGGGGGAAGAACAGCTGAGATGTATGGAATGAGGTCAATAGGCCAGTGTGCATCTGTACCACCTAGACTTGTAGCAAAACTACAACTAATACAGATGCTCTGCCTGAGAAAAAAAATAAGCACAGTGAAGAAAGGAATATAAAATATCTACACCCTTCTCCACTTGCTACCTTTTGCTGGCAACTGCTTATAGAGATCTTGCCCCTTCTGTACATACTATTCCCTTGCAACCAGTACTGGCAGAAGCTAATTCAGCGCACCTTAATGTATCGATAGAACTACTGGCAGCAGGCGGATATCACAAACTTGTCAGCAGCTGAGATGAAAGGCAAGGATAGCTTGGTATTCCTCTAAGTGAGCAGAGCTGGGGGGTTACTCTAGAAGGCAGTTAAAGCAGAATTTAATCCAACAGTGATATGGAAAAATAACATATATATATATATATGAAACAAAGGCCATAGCTGACCCATGTACTGACATCACATTGGCAGAAGGTCTGCAGGCAAGTGATTTGACCTAAGTGCTGTATTTTCCAAAGACTGTCTTTATAAATAGGTCTTTGCTATCAAACAGCAGAGAGACTGGGAGATTTCACAAGTTTTGCCCGAGAAAAAAATGAAAATGAAAAAAAGGGAACGCTAGGGTCAGAGAATGGCTCCAACATTCAAACAGAACATTTTTTCATTTCCATGAAAGAGTTAATTTATTATCTATTAGCTATTATTAGCTTTATTATTTATACTTAATGTGGAAGTTCTGAAAAGGATGTTCATCATCTTTTTGAGTCTGGTATTTATATATGCTATTCTATCTCGGAAATAGACATTAGAACATCTGTCTTCTGATTCAGGCACAAAGGCAATCCTATAAGGAGATAGGAATGTTTGAACTTTAACCTCGTCTTCATTTGAATTTGCAGCAGGCTATTAAACAGCATTATTCAGAATATGTAGTTGACACTCTTCACTGGAGCTAAGCCTGTCCTTCTGTTGCTGCGGCCTGGAATATACACATTACTCTGATTCTTCTGCTCTGAACACGTCTCAAAACCATATTCTGCTTTCCTTCCATGAGACTATCAAGCAAAGGAGATCTCCCTCTTGTGGAGGGAAATGTAACGCCACTGGAAATTTTAAATTTGCTTCCAAGACCACACACATGTTGAGCCACATGGGACCTAGCTCCTAAGACAGCAAAAGAAAGGCGGATTTATTTGCAGCTTTATTTGCATCTTATATGATGGTGTGGTATGGGCAAGAGCAGAAATAAGGTATCATCATCCTTACAAGGATGTTTTGGTTCAAGCTCACACCGCATCACCCTCGCGGTGTTCAAGAAGCGCCTGGACAAGGTGCTATGAGACATGATTTAGCAACTTAGTGGGTAGTATTGGTGATAGGATGACGGTTGGACTAGATGATCTTGCAGGTCCTTTCCAACCTTGTGTTTCTATGATTCTACGATTCTATGATTACATCCAGGTTCTGAAATTCTTCACTTGTGCCATTGTAGAAGCACATCTAAACAGGTCAGGCATTTTGTTCAGCGGCTTATCCTTGCACTTATGGTCATTACCAGCAAATTTGCTTTTCTTCTATTTCTAAATGACTCTTTGCACTTCCACGCTAAAGAGGAAGAATTTATTACAATTTTAAAACAGTGTATATTCCTTTCTTTATTCTGATTTCTGCAGGCAGTAGAGTGTTCATAAATGGCCCCATTTTTTTTTTTTTTTTTCCGGTTTAAACTCTGCCCTCCCTCCAGCAGGTGTGGCTCACAGTTGTTTTTAGATCTGTGAAATGAGCATTTTTGAGCACTAAGTAAATATATTGCTGAATTAATCTTTGTTCTGTTTGTATGCTGAAGTGTATTCAGTTCTATCACTTGAGGTGCAGCACAATTTGGGTAACCACCGCTTAAACACCTAGTCATTTCTACTGTGTTTTTATTGAATTGTAGCATGAACCAGTTAATTCTCATTTATTCTTTCTGTTAGAAGAGGATTGATTCATGATCATTTGCTTCAACGTTGACCTCTCCTGTTTCAAAACCATTTTCACGTAGAACAAATTTCACTCATTTCCTTTGACTTTAATACTGACCCTTTTAGATAGCTAATAACCAGATGTTTTAGTAGCCCAGTCATCTTTCATGTTTTTCAGTGACATCCATTACATTAAATGTGTGTTCCTAAATAAGCACTTCTAAATTTCTTGTAGTTATAATCCAGGCTCCTGATACACAAGACAAAGAAGTTATTCTCCCCTTATTGTGAGGCATCTTGTTTAGTTCTGCACTTTGTTTTGTTTATTCTCTTAGTTGACTATCTTTTTTATTTTTAGAGCTTTTGAGATACTTGCAAAATTATAGCACTTCACATAGATACTTGGCTGCCAATCTTAATATGCCAAAAATGAATCCTGAGGAAAAAAAAATGGGAACATTTACAAAACCTGATAGCTTATCAGCTAGAGAACAGTGACTTGACAGATCTAGTACAATTAATTCAGAGATTTTGAAATAATACTTCTAAAGCTGCTGTTAGACAATGTAGGTAAATTATAAGAAAAGATATTTAGGAAGAATCTTCAGTATCAAGTCACACAGGTACTGAATGCACTTTGTCACATAACAGTGCTGTGACTTGGCCCCGTGTCTGTTTGCTTCACATTTTGATGTCCTAATCCTACCTGATGGCTGGAAATATTGCCCAAATGCTTCTTCAACTCCAGTAGGCTCGGTGCTGTGACCACTGCCCTGGGGAGCCTGTTCCAGTGTCCAACCACCCTCTCAGTGAAGAACCTTTTCCTAACATCCAACCTGAACCTCCCCTGTCACAGCTCCATGCCGTTCCCTCGGGTCCTGTCGCTGTCACCAGAGAAGAGATCAGGGCCTGCCCCTCCGCCCTCCTCAGGAGGAAGCTGCAGGCCGCCATGAGGTCTCCCCTCAGCCTCCTCTTCTCTGGGCTGAACAACTCATGTGACCTCAGCCACTCCTCATACATCTCCTCTAGACCGTTCGTCATCTTTGTTGCGCTCCTTTGGACACTCTCTAATAGTTTTATGTCCTTCTTATACTGTGACACCCAAAACTGTACACAGTGCTCAAGGTGAGGCCGCACCAGCACAGAGCAGAGTGGGACAATCCCTTCCCTTGACCAGCCAGCAATGCTGTGCCTGATGCACCCCAGGGTAAGGTTGGCCCTCCTGGCTGCCAGGGCACGCTGTTGACTCATGTTAAACTTCCCGTCAGCCAGAATCCCAAAGATCCCTTTCTGCAGGGCTGCTCTCCAGCCCCTCGTCCCCCAGTCTGTACGTATAGCCAGGGCTGCCCTGTCCCAGTGTTGTGTTCCAGTGCAGTCTGGATCAGTTCGTGGCAAATGGTGGGGCTGTGTTTCCACCCCTGGGACAGTTGTTTCCAGGTGTACTGGAGGCCCCTCCAAGTGAAAGCAAACTGTGGCCTGCACTCTGCTGCCAAAGGGATTGAGAAAAATTCATTAGCAATATCAAGTGTTGCATACCACTGGGCTTCCTTTGGCTCCAGTTCGTATTGAAGTTCTAACATGTCTGGCACAGCAGCACTCAGTGGTGGTGTGACTTCATTCAGGCCATGATAGTCCGCTGTTAGTCTCCACTCTCCATTAGACTTTTGCACTGGGCATATGGGACTATTAAAGGGAGAGCGAGTCCTGCTGATCACTCCTTGGCTCTCCAGTCGACAAATCAGCTCATGGATGGGAATCATGGAGTCTCGGCTGGTGCGATATTGCCTCCATTGCACCATTGTGGTGGTGATCGGCACCTGCTGTTCTTCGACCCTCAGCAATCCCACAACAGAAGGGTCCTCTGAGAGACCGGGCAAGGTAGACAATTGTTTAATGTCCTCTGTCTCAAGGCAGCTGTGCCAAAAGCCCACCGGTACCCTTTTGGGACCTTGAAGTACCCTCTCCTGAGGTAGTCTATGCCAAGGATGCATGGAGCCTCTGGGCCAGTCACAATGGGGTGCCTTTGACTCTCATTCCCAGTTAGACTCACTTCAGCCTCCAATACAGTTAGCTGTTGGGATCCCCCTGTTACTCTGGAAATACGAATGGGTTCTGCCCCTTTATAGTTTGATGGCATCAGGGTACACTGTGCACCGGTGTCCACTAGAGCCTTATACTTCTGTGGGTCTGATGTGCCCGGCCATTGAATTCACATAGTCCAATAAACCTGACTGTCCCTTTCCTCCACGTGGCTGGAGGTTGGACCCTCTAGTCCTGGTCATAGTATTCGTTACTCTGTCTGAGGGACTGCACGCTAGATACTGGAGCAGCGGTTCTCCTGGAAGAACCCCCTTTTGTGACTGTTTTTCCTTGCAACTCACTTAGCCGTGCCTCTAGGGTCCAGGTAGACTTCCCA
>VXAL01015573.1:0-23205 GCA_013399475.1 Chauna torquata
AGTACTCCAGTCATGGGAGCAATTCCACCATGTTTCAGTTATCACAAGTAGGTCATAGTTAGCCTGACTCACTATCGCTTCCAGCTCCTCCTGTTTGTTGCCCATACTGCACGCATTGGTGTACATGCACTTCAGATGGGGTATCTGCCTAACCCCCAGCTTCAGTGTTGTTCCCCTACACATTTCTCCAGTGAGCCCTGTTTTACCCCCAAAGGACATGTCTGTCCTTCTAAGGAAAAACAAACAAACAAGCAAACAACACAAACAAACCAACAAACAAACAAAAACAACAAGAAGAAGATGCAACAAGGAAATGGGAAGTTGTTTAAAGTCAAGAAAGGTCTATCTTGTACGTCTGCATATAAACCAGAGTATGGCAGCTTACCACCATTACCTCCAGCCCCTAACTTCAGTGTAGCAGCTGTCTTTTTTGTCCTTCTGAAAAGTCAGCTAAAACTTAATTTCACTTTTCAAGAGAAACTGACCCTTGGTAGTCCTCAGAAAAACAAAATCAAAAAGAAGCACCTAGACATGCCATAACCTTCCTTTTCAAAGGCAGGTTGCACTGCAATCAATCTTGCTGTGTACCTACCGTCTTCTGGCTGACAAAGACCTCCCATTATCACTATTTACAACTTCCCCATATACGTTGCTATTGAAGCATAAGTGGTCCATAGTACTATCCCTTCCAAGCAGGTCTTGAGGTAGCACCTCCTTAATCAATTCCAAATAAATCTTGATTCTTTTCATTTTTTTTAATTCTGTTTATTGAAGCCATTTAATACCCTTGTTTAGTCACATACAGTTCTGATGTATGCTCTTGGCCCGCTGTTGAAAGGTTACCACGTTTCAGGCTTTCATTCTTCATATCTGAAGCAGCCGTGCAGTTTTTCCACCAACTCATTGCTTGCTAATGAACTTTTTTTTTAAGCAGCCTGTCATTTTGTTTAATGTTGCAAAATAAGGCAGTCTTTAAGTGGGATCTGATTTTGCTAAGAGATGTCTAAACTCAAGTGAGATAATGGATGTAACAAAATACCACCAAATATGACAGCTTTGTTCTGCCAATGTAATTTGCTGATTCTGGAAACCAAATGCAGAACAGTCTGTGCCAGCCTCAGAAAAGAGGCTTGTTTGACAGATATAGACCTGCTTAAATATCAGCATACACTACATTAAATAGCAGACTTCTGCATTCATTTGTGGGTTTTAGTCACTTGTCATAACAAGGGGTTTTTATTTTATTTAAACTGCCTCATTGTTCCTATCACTTTGGTGCCCAAGTGCATTTGTCTGCTTTTTTTTTTTTTTCTTTCCCCCACCTAAAGGTGGAAGGTGATGTTACTTGACAAAGACATCAAACTCCTCTAGTTATAACAGTGTTAAAAAATCAAAGTTACCTCTTCATTCATTTCAGGAAAAATAAAAAGTTTGTCTGCTGTGTAGTGAAGAAACCTTGTATTAGACTTGGTCATTTTCTTTCCATGGCTGAAGAAAAAGGTATACATTTCGTAAAAAAGCTCTAGGAGCACAGGCTACTCAGATACTGCTTGTTTTCTCTTGTTGACCACATGCTGTTAAGAGATGCCTTTAGGATCATCAGACTGAGCCACGAGTATTTCCTGGTAGTCAGACTCTCAGTGGTCTATAACAGCTTTTCAATGTCATTTAGATTCAGAATTTTAAGACAGATGACCAAGAGATGTTGGACTTACCATGTTTCTGCATTTACTTGGATTTTTTAATATCCCCCAACACATTCATATATAGCCATACAGGGCTACCTTCTATTTACTTGCTATTGACACTTCCACATTTAACTGACTTATTTCGCCTTACTGAACTTCTGTCTTCCACAATCCTTTCCTCCTCTTTGCAGTTCTCTCATATTACTTTTTTACACTCTCCATTTTTCATATTTAAAGTTTTAAGATGTTTGGACCTTGGTTTTTAACAGTAATATATTTCTTCACTTAGACATTGGTATATATTGGTAAGGTCCTTGTGCTTTTCTATGTGGCGATTCTGACACTTTCAAGTAGAAGTAACTGTAAATTGTCACAAATTACATGTAGCCAATATTTTTTCAGTAAATTCTGCCCAGGAATGTGATGTTGGCACATTTTCTCCTGCAAAAGGAGGTGTGTTCAAAATGATCACCCATGTTATGTCTCTTCTGCACTTACACCAGGCTTATGCGAGTTTGCCTTCAGATGCTAAGAACCTCAAATGATTATATTTTTTTAGATCAACAAAAATTAATGGTCCTATGACACTTCATCTCATTGGAGTATGTGAATTGCAAAGTGCAGTCCTGGCCCCACTGAAATGAACAGGAATTTTGCCATTGATTTGAATTTCTCTTTAAATATGTTTTTACTTACATGGATTAAATTCAGTGAAATTACTTTTGTAATTTATTTCAATCATTCTGCTTAAAATTTTGTTATTTTAACAGCAAATAAAGCTATTTTTAGGTTGGTTAAGTGATTTATACTATAGATTTTAATATAGAATATTTAAAGTGAAAGAGGAGAGTAAATCTGCCCCTCAACTGACAGTTGTATTCCTCAATCCATAAAATGCCTTTCATATTCTGATGTACATTAGATATTTCTGGTTGAGTCGCTAGGCTTAGTTTGCAAGTATATGATATATTAAATGCAAGTGAATAAAGCAACTGAGCCAAGACCTCCTTAGAAGACCAAGGCAGTACCAGTCTTCTCTTTCCCTAATCCACTAAGGCTCATGTTGCACAGAGTCAGTGGTTTGTTCTTGCCGCTGCTTTCAGTAACATAACAAAGGCAATCAAGAGACCCTTCCTTGGACTGCTGTGGCTATTTAACTGTCCTCTATCTCATTATAGAGCTGAAAAGCCCCAAATGGCTGAATACAGAAACATAATTCTGGCCACAACATAGTCTCTGGAGACCCTGTTATTTCTTCCCAAATGGGTAGGGCATGTGAGGTTTACTAATTTCATCCATGAACCTGACAATGTCAAACGCACTGCAACCAGCAGAGCCCTGGTTGGAGTCTTGTTTCTCTCCCAGAGAAGTGAAGGTGAAACACAATCAAGGTCCCTCTCATTAATCTGCCAACATATATTACTGGAGGGCAGGATGGTGGGTGCTGGGTTCAGGGAGAGGGCTGCCCTTGAAAGAGTGGACCCTAAAGTGAGGCTTGCAAACTCCAGGTGTTAAATTGAAGAAGGGAGTGGGATCTGAAAATGAAGCACTTTAAGTACTGTGTTCTCTGACAAGAACGGCTATTCAGGTTACATACTGATAGCACGCCTGTATTTGTAGCTACCGCTAAATGACCCAAGATGGATCAGCTTCTTTGATAAAGAGAAACCGTGTCATTTTACACATTTTAGCAAAACTGCAAATTGCTGGTAATCTAGCAATGAGATCTGTTACTTCAGTTTAAACTAGTAAACCTCTCATTCTGCTTACAGATTTCTTCTGCCTCAAAAACCAAAGATAAAGCATCATTATTACTGTTTAAGTCAGAAGCATGAGCAAAGCATATTCATATGAAATCTGAGTTCCTTCTGAAAAGATTTCCTGGAAGTTTTGACTCTCATCTTTTCAGGAGTGGCCAAGGTGGGTAAGAAAATTTCTGACCTGACACAGCTCAGAACATATCTGAAGGTCGATTTATTTTTGTCCTGGTAGGAGCCTACTTGCAAAATCAGAGCTGGGATATTTTCCTCAAGTTGGTTAGACTGACAGATCCTGGAATTTTTAGATTCATATTTCATTTCTGTATGAGCAGTCACAATGAAACATAACTGCTTTAGGTTAGCCATTAATGTCTTCGGCAGCCATAAACCATGCACGTGCAAAAAAAAGTCCTTTCCCCAAGTCTCCATATGTAAAACTCTGAGGTTTAGTTGCCACTAATTTTCTCATAAATGAATCTGGCAGAAGGAGAGATAGTGGAGAAGTTCCAGATTATTTTTCCATTAGCCACTAATTTAAAATATTAAAATGATAAAATATAAACATTAGGTAACACCTGCTAACTAGTGACTGAAAAGCAAGTCCCATAGACTGATAGAAAGGTGACTAGTTAAGATCTTTACCTATATTTTTCAAAATGTCTCAGAAGCCTAGTAGCATCACTAGTCTTTGACATGGATGGAAGTTTGTTGCTCAGAATCCTGGGGGGAAGAAAATGTACTTTATTACTAAAACTATTCAAAACAATCCATCTTTTTTGAAGGCCAAAACTGAGAGAAGCTATTTAAAGTGAATTTAACATGAATTCCACTGTAGAGGATGGGAAGCCAAAATGAGATGTTAAGGAAAAAAAAAAAAAAAACAAAAAAACCACCATACTACAAGCCAGGAGTCAGAGAACCACCCACTCATCTGGGCAAGCCAGAGAAGTGTGCAGGAGACACAGCTGCCAGATTAAATACACTACCAACCAAATGAGATCCAAAACATTGATGATCCCAACCATCAGCAGAAACAGGAGTACCAAGAGAATTTAAATACATCTGCAGAGAGTCCAGTCCTGAATTAAAAATAAAGACTGACTACTTAGGTCAAAAAAGCATACAAGATGATCATCAGGAATCTAAGTAAAAATAGTAGAAGCTGAATTCCATTATTCTTACTCACACCAAGTATTTTTTATTATACAAATGATCCTGTTGACTTCAGAAGGCTGCATGAGTCATAAAGTCCTATTCAGAATAAATTGATGCTCTAGATTTGGGTCCCGAGTGTGGTAATTTCCTTCCAAATTCTTTGTCTAAACAGAGGTCTGGAGAGAGAACAGATGACACGACCAGGGCCACATAGTGGGTATGGGTGGACAATAAGCCACATAATATACTTCAACACCATCCCCACCCCTTCTTGGGGCAAGAGGCATCTCCTGGGTTTTCCCTCATGTACAGCTGTTTCAGATGCACCACACACACTGCGCGGGATGCCTCCTCTCCCACCACATTCTGGTGACTTAGCAGAGCTGTGCTGCTGCTGTGAAACATCATAAAAAGTAAAGATGAAAGGAATAGCCCAAATCTGGAATACAGGGTCTCCCAGCTCTTACTGGCCAACCACCTTGGATGGGCAACTTGACCCAGCACAGCTGCAGGAAACCCTGAAAGTTCTGCAGCCCTGCCAGACAGAGGGTTTTTCCAAGAACAGCCACTATCTAGAAGCCTCCTGGACTATTCAGAAATTGTCAGCATGGATTCACCAAGGGGAAGTCATGTTTGACCAATCATCTGCTATCCTTCCATGATGAGATGACTAGCTGGGTAGATGAGGGGAGAGCGGTGGATGTGGTCTACCTTGACTTCAGTAAGGCTTTTGACACCGTCTCCCATAACGTCCTCATAAACAAACTCAGGGAGTGCAGCCTAGATGAGTGGCCGGTGAGGTGGATTGGCAATTCGCTGGACGACAGAGCTCAGAGAGATGTGCTTAGTGGTGCGGAATCGAGTTGGAGGTCTGCAGCTGGCGGTGTCCCCCAGCGGTCAGTACTGGGTCCAGTGCTGTTTAACCTATTCATCAACGACCTGGACGATGGAACGGAGCGTACCCTCAGCAAGTTTGCTGATGACACAAAGCTCAGAGGAGTGGCTGATACCCCAGAGGGCTGTGCTACCATTCAGAGGGACCTCGACAGGCTGGAGGGTTGGGCCCAGAGGAACCTCATGAAGTTCAACAAGGGCAAGTGCAGGGTCCTGCACCTAGGGAGGAGCAAACCCAAGCACCAGTACAGGCTGGGGGGTGACCTGCTGGAGTGCAGGTCTGCAGAGAGGGACCTGGGGGTCCTGGTGGGCAGCAGGCTGACCATGAGTCAGCAATGTGCCCTTGTGGCCAAGAAGGCCAACGGGATCCTGGGGTGCATTCGGAAGAGTGTTGCCAGCAGGTCAAGGGAGGTGATCCTCCCCCTCTGTTCAGCCCTGGTGAGGCCACACCTGGAGTATTGTGTCCAGTTCTGGGCTCCCCAGTACAAAGGGGACATCGAACTGCTGGAGCGAGTTCAGAGGAGGGCTACTAAGATGGTTAGAGGACTGGAGCACCTGTCGTACGAGGACAGGCTGAAAGAGCTGGGCCTGTTTAGCCTGGAAAAGAGAAGACTGAGGGAGACCTCATTAATATATACAAGCATCTGAGGGGAGGCTGTCAAGAGGATGGAGCCGGTCTCTTTTCAGTTGTGCCCAGCGACAGGACGAGAGGCAATGGGCACAAACTGAAACACAGGAGGTTCCGGCTCAACATGATGGGGCACTTCTTTACTGTGAGGGTGACAGAGCACTGGAACAGGTTGCCCAGAGAGGTTGTGGAGTCTCCTTCTCTGGAGATATTCAAAGCCCGCCTGGATGCCATCCTGCGCGACGTGCTCTAGGTGATCCTGCTCTGCCGGGGGGTTGGACTGGATGATCTTCAGAGGTCCCTTCCAACCCTGCCCATTCTGTGATTCTGTGGGGCTGCATACAAAGTCTCCTAGGCCTCACACCTGCACACTAAGGTACAGAGTAGGTTTCAAGGCCAGAGGCTGTCATAACACCAGTCCTACCTGCACCACCAGATCAGTACGGCTGTTTCCTCCATGATGAACCCCATTTGGTTTACACCAACCTTTTCACTTTGTCAGCAAATGTGCACTAACGAAACGATTGAAACATGTTCTGCGGGTCCTGCCTTGGAAAAGCACTTGGGCATGAATTTACAAAAGCTCACCTCAATTAAGCCAATAAAAGTGCTTCCATGTTTGAAGCCAGCTTCATTGCAAGTTCGGCTTAAGTACCTAGCTAAAGTGTGGTGTAAAATGCATTGGTGCTGTCAGATGGCAATTTGCTCAGCCTTAAAGGCAGGCAAGCCAATGTTTTAATTCTTTGGTGCAGGGGGGCTTAAAACTTGACTGAATAGTGAACGTTATTGTGTCATTATCAGAGGGAGTTTCATTCATCAGGAGTGAAGGATGGTACCAGTGAGGAGTCCTTTTGAAGTTTACGAAAAAGATAACCTCTCCTCTCTCTTAATTAAAACAACCATGTGTAATTCACTTTTGTTAAACACACAGTTGTATAAACTATTAGTTCTCAGACCATGTTCTAGCTTTCGTTTAAGCTTTTTTCTCTGCAAACATTTGGAGACATGTTTGTGAGTGCAGAACACTTTCTACATACAAGGGTTTTGGTTGGTGCTTCCTTTTCGATGCTACTGTGACTCCACCATGACTCCCAGAGGACAATGAGAGTGCCCTCCCCACCCATCTCAGAGGCTTCTTCTCCAGCCTCAAGAGGTGGCCGTATGAGCTGTGCATACTTATTGAAGATCAATAAGATTCCACTCATACTTGAAGAACAGAGTCAGGACAATTTGAATGCTTTGCAGCTGGGTAATTCTGAGGTTTGGCATAGACATTCTTCTGCAAGATTAACAGAATATATGTTGAACCATGTTCCTGATTTTGTGCCTCTTCTTATGCTTCAATATGGTACAGTGCTGTCCTTTTTTTTTCCCCTGGAAAATTTCATAGAAATTGGAAAAGGTTTCTTAGAAATGTTGGGCTCCCAAGGTGTTGTCAGAGAGCTCTCTTCCAGTCACCTTAACCTAATTTTTGCATTACATTTGCCACTTTGACCCTGACAGAGAGCAGGAATGGATGAGCAAGGTTACTTTGCCATAGAGTAAATACTGTAGTTTGTCACAAATATAAAATAAGGTGACCCCTGAGATAGTAGAACTGCAACTCAAAGACTGTCCTGTTTGTCCTAGCTAATGAGGACTAAAACATATTAGCCTGTAATGGAGAGAACTTTGGTCACCTTCCCTCAGGAGACACCCACAGTGAACGTCCTTTAGCAGTTCAGTGAAAAAGGCTTATCAACACATTTTTTCTAAGCCTGTATACACAATAGGGGAAATCTCAAAATAGGATTTTATTATTCAGAAAAAAATGTTTTGCTGAGAACTTGATAAGAAGGTTTTGGTCCTGTGGCAGAAAGCTTAGTTACAAAAGAGGAAAAGACACTGCTCACCACTTACAGCCCGCTGTCTCACGGATCGTACCAAGGCTTCAGTTCAGCCCTTTTGGCACCGAGCGCAGGAAGGAAGACCTCCACATGCACACTTGCACTCCGCAGTTTTCCACCTCTAAGCCTCAAAGCGTGCATGGCTGCGGGCTGCCCCCTGGCCAGCACTCAGCACCACTGCTGTCTGACTCCAGGCTGTCCCCACCTGGTCCCCGGAGCCTGCCTGGCACCACCGATGGGCCGTTCCTGTAGTCAGCTGCCATCCTCATTGAACAAACCAGGCAGATACCCTTTCAATGAATGAAAGGGTGCTCCCTTTCATTATAGTGGCTCAAGCAAAAAAAAATGGGGGTGGAGAGAGTTCTAATAATTCAGGTATGATTAAAAAGAGGATATTTACTGGCTGGTAAGCCTTGGGGAGAAAAGAAAAAAAACAACACAGCAGCACAGTTTCTGTATACATCCCTAGGGAAAAGTTCAAGAAATAAGAAAATGCATATAACCATTGTTTGTGTGCATTATGCAAGCTTTAAAAAAATAGATAGGGCTGAGTTTCCGAGTATCAGGAAAAGTATTTGGGCTGCATTTAAGTGAGAAGGATTAGCTTGCATGATGTTGATTTATAAATGGCAACAACCAATCCCTTATATTCTCTCCTACAGTCATCTCTCCTGCACAGTAATTCCCAATGTTCCCTTTTGAAAGCCCTTGATACTCAGTTAGCCCCGAGGTATAATGTTTGATAATATAACTACTGCTTCTGTCACTGTGTTTTGTACAAACGCATTATATGTGGCCCAGAATGGTAAAGATTTATGTATGGGTATGGAAAATAAAAATCAGCATTGATTAAAAGCCCCAGATAGACCATCCAATCCCGCCCAGAGAACATCAGTTATTTTGCATTTTGACGTGGCGATTGATAACTCATAAATGCAAGCAGGAATGACAAATGCGGATGGAAACTGGCTTTGACAAAAACGATAACAGTATCAGTCTCGAGGGGCAATGGAGGTATAAGCAGGAGCTGTTTAAAATATTTAATCATTTTATGAAGGCTGCAAGATGTTGTTTGACCCTGAAGGAGTGTGAATGTCACATGGATCAGAAATTGCCAAGTCTTTGAAGTGAAATAAAAAAAAATGGTGTTATTATAGATCCTTCTTGACATCCTATCATTTTTGTATAGGATTAAAAATATGTATACAAAGCTCTAGATAAAGGACTCCAGCAAAAGATGTCTTGGTTGAAGGGGAAAAAAAAGTAAAGACATACTGTTGTGAATTTTTACTTCAAAATCCCAAAGCGTCTCTTTTATATTCTTCTGGAATGGCATGAATAGAACCAGCAGCCCCCTAGTAAAAAGACTCCTTTGGTTTTTAACTACAGGGTAAATTATGCTTTACTTTTGTTACCTTGGGTCCGACTTTTGGTCTTCAAAGAAAATCTTTTTTTTTTTTCTACTTGTACTTAACTGAGCGATGGGTATTGTGTGAGAATGCATATAAGTATATCCATATGACCCCTAGCTGCAAGACAGCATTAAACATATTTATTTTATTATATACATGCACAAAGGTATGCAGTGTGCAAGGTGTGGTGGTTTTTTTCTTTTTTTTTTTATGGGAGAGGGAGGAACTGGTATCTCAGAGGTGAATTGATACACTTAATTCTTATTTGCGTTTGTGCTTTAAAATTTTCCAGGTCTTACAGAAGACCTGGAATCTAACTAGTCAAGAAGAAGTACCAAAGCCACAAGTAAATTCTGAGTGAATATTCCCATATGAATGAGGATTAGTTTATGTTTCACTGTGATATATCAGCAGATGAAATATTACACTGTATATTTTCTCTTTATCTGGTGTATTTCTTCCCTCCCTCCCTCTTCCTTACCCTCCTCTCCCCCTGAAGTCACTGTTTTTATTTTATTTTATTATTCAAATTTTGTTTAGTCAGGGGCATGTGGGTGTTTAGGAGGACATTTATTTCAAGGGGGGGATTTCTGAAAACCACGGTTCTTTTAGGGTCTGGTTTTGTCTTGTCCTTGAAATATGCTTTTTCTTTTCTCTCCAGTTTGGCCTGTTCCATATATTTCTTCAGGGCAATTAATCATTTAGACTCGACATATAATTTGTTTATTCAGTAGTTGTATATATGCAACCTTTCTTTTCTTTCCTCCCATTAAAGATTTTGCTTTTCTATTACAGAGGTTTTCATCAACCTCTGTTTTATGCCTTTCTCCTAATATTCACTGCTAGAAGCATGCAAAGACCTTGCCTGCTTTGTACTGAGTTACCCTCACGCTGCTCAAGCCACTAGGAAATTGCACATATTCAACTTCACAACAGACCCCACATGGTACAGTGCGGTCACAGCTCTTTGCGCGTCCTGCACGAGCTGATCCTTTTATTTGCTTAGGATAGCACAGATGCTTTGTTCCTCACCGTGGAAGGGATTCTGCCTATGCTCATTTACATGTCCCATTGATTTCAGCTAAGTACATACAGTACATGGTATTGCAGCAAAGACCATCGGAAATATCGCTGTTATTGCAGCAGGCTGCACTCTCTGCAGCAGAGCTGCACCACAATAACCCTCCTCCTGCAGCATCCAGGGATCCTCAAACTGCAGCGTAAGGGAAGTGTCTGATGGTGTCCTGAGCGACACATTACATCCGACTGTCACTGCTGGTCTGCCTGCTGTAGCTGCTCCATTCAGGTTATTTATTAAGGAAATTTCAGGGTCTTTTTTTTTTTCCTTCACTCCTATTCTTATGAATTCCAGAGTCTTTCCTCCTCTGTTCACAAACCAGCTCCACTCTGAAGTCTGAATGACAAGCCAAACTTTGTGATCTCTACATAGATCCTTACAGTGCTGTAAGGCTTTTTCAGTACTTCCACAGGATTATTTCACACTGACGGGCAGTGCCAGAAAGCACGTGCGCGTTTCTTGCCATTTTACTTGCACACGTTCCCACAGTATGTCCATCATTTCCAGGACCATTATTTTAATATTGCACCTCTCCTGGAAATGACAGGAGAAGTCCTCCTTTCCGAGGGCACCGAATTTATCCCACGTTTGCCTCTATTTTAAAGTAATACAATTCCTCCCTGCTCTTTTTGGTCGTCCCCCTACCCCCAGACCCATCACTGCAAGAGGGGCTGCCTCTCTAATAACACAGGTGGATGTGGTGGTTACCAAGGGGAGGGAAGTATCAGGAGCAGAAAATTGTTTACTGGCATCCCAGCATGTGAGCGGCTTCGGGATGGCAAGGAGAGCGCTCGCCCAGCAGCAAACTCCCCGTGCCCAGTTCCTGCGGCCAGCAGGGCACTTCCAGCAGTGCCGTGGCCAAAGCCCAGTGTGACCCCCAGTTTCCAGCCCACCCGCAGGTGTGGGTGCAGGCAGTGGTGGCCCTGGTCCCCTCTTGAGGAGAGAGCAAATCTCAGCTTGTCCCAACAACAAGCAGGTAAATTCAGCTTCGCCGTAATTCCTCGGAGCTCTGACTCCAGTCGAGACATATGTACTTTTAAATACAAGCACAAATGAACACAGAGCACGGCCGAGCTATTTTCTATAGCCACAGTCCTGGAGTTAGACATCCAGCTGCTTCTAATTGGAACCGTAAGTCATTCAACCGTCAAAATAAATGCTGGTCAGAAAGTAGCAGCCAATTTTATAAACCGGATCCATTAAATGGACCTTGCATGCATTTAGCTATCTCTGCACCCACCACAAATGAGAAATTTTTGTGCCTACAGTATGGAAGCTAATGCTACTATTGACCTTTCCACAGCCATCCCACCTTTCCTGCCCGCCCTTGCCCACAGCCTCTTGTTCTCCGTTTTCACACCAGAGCAGGATGGCACTTTGGGTTGCCTGCTTTCTTTGCCCACAAATGTAAATTTAGGTCAATCACAACAGTCATGAATCCATGATGAATGTGTGGATGAGTCCATGCTCCTTGCCAATTTTTTTTCTAAAAAAGTCTTTTGTCAACATTTTGTTTTGGTGGTTTTTAATCTTAACATCTAAGGAATGACCAGTTTCCCTTGAACCTACATTTTATTCCAGAACGGACCAAATCTTACACTGAGAAGGATTAAAAGTTAAAGATACTAATAAGGAAATGTTATATTTAACCCAGGACATGTTATTTCAAGATAAAAGATTTTAATTTCAGGAGAAAAAAAAAAAAAATTGGGAAAGGGATGAGTTCAGGGTGGACCAAACTGATTCACTTTTGTAACCTTTCTGTAAGCTGTGAGCAACCTGTACTGGCCCCTCTGCTTCCAGCTCTGCTCCCCAGACCTCCAGCCCCTCTCCCCACTGAGGATTTCCTTCATGCCACTCTTTAAACCTGCTTGTTTGCCCCTTGACCTTTTCTTCCCTCAGTTCATCCCACAGGACGCTTAGCCCGGAGACCTCTCCAGCATCAATTCAATAAACAGGGAAACAATCTACACCATTTTGGGGGACTGGTGTTTGTCACATGCATCATTATTAAAAAATAAGGTTCCAGTGCCAGATAATCTGCCTTCTTCTGTGCTCCGTATAGATCTACTCAGGCTGTATCGTACCACTGAAATGGACACAGTTTGGTCAGTGCATTTAATTCACCCTTGTTTCTTTGACTATCATTTGTTTATCAGGCAAAGACCGGTCTAGACCTTAATCAAAATGAAGAAAATGAAATTCCCACTAATTAGGGAGATCTCAGCACTTGTTAGATCTTTTCAAAGATGAAGAGGTTAATCATCTGCAGTCAGACAGTAAGAAATGAACCTCTTGTCTCTTCCTTCATCCTCTCTGCAGCTCCTCCATTTCAACATCCTTGTTACTAAATCTGAGACAATGTGTAATTATACAGAAGGAAATCTCTCTGGGGTATAGCTGAAGTTGCTTAAATTGTGCTGATTTACAAAGATGAAGGATTTTTATTTTTTTCCCCCAACTAGAAAAAAAAATTACCTTTTTTTCATAATGGCAAACAACCTCCTGCAAAGTCAACTCCTTTTCTGAAAGTCATTGCTAGTTTTATAATTTCTGAGTCATTAGATAACAGATAGAACTCCACACTTAGTGGTTTCAAATGTTTATGGTCTGCAATTCATTCTTAATGAGCTCTCTCCATGTCTTTATTCTTCTTCACACCCTCCTGCTGGGAAATGTCTTACTCTGCCTTGGCTTTTGTTAATGATTCCACAATCATTTCAGAGCCATTTCTTCTGCCTTATGTAATTCTGACACTGCATAAGAGCCTGGCTCTGCAGCCTCACAGTTGGAAATGTAACCTTTAATGTATTAATTTCTCTTGCTCAAAACAATTTAACCTCTGTCTTGGTTTTGTGATTGCTAAGTGTTCCAATTAAATGCCTCTTTCATTTTTTGTCCTGGAGGGCTTGATCTTACCAGTATTATGTTTAACATACCCTACCTAGCAAATGATGAGCACTCCAGGGTCCCCTCAAGTGTTCTTTATCAATCCATTATCTATCTCATGAGTGTCTGTCACATTTTCAAAACAACAACAACAGAAGAGATTAATTAAACTAGTTTTAAACACTAAATAACAAAACCCACTACAAGTGGAAACAAATAATTACAAAGCAGGAGAAGGAGTAATCCGGGAGGAATAAATGCACTTCCCCCCCTCCCCAGCCCCCCTGATCAATAGTAACTAGTGAATGCTATTTAAATGCTGAATCTTCCACATCGGGATGCAGCCGGGATCAGGAGTTGTAAGAACGTGAAAATTAATCACAGTAACAAAAAGTCTCTGTGTGCTTGTCTTTTTTTATTTCACCACCTGGCACTTAACAAAAAACATGCCCAGCAAGTTCTGAGAGGTTTTGCACCAACATCCAGCAAGAAAACATCTTTTTGAACAGAAATAGGGAGCAGGAGCAGGGAGAAAGTGGAAAGGCAGGAAAAATATCCTTGGGCAGGTCACTACCCCTGGAGCTACCAATAGTAAACGGGATCACAACAAGTCAGCTGCCGACTCTCCGGTGGTAAAACCCCATGTTTTCTCTGCTTCCTCCTAATGCCTTTTTGCCCAAAGTCAAACTTATTTTGACCACCAGCCTTATCACATCAGCTATCACAGGTTTGTATAAAGTAACTGAACGACCGGTAGAATAATCTGTGCACGTTTATTCTCAGCCAATATCAAAGTGCTGCCCACGTGTACTTGGGCTCAAAATGCTGCATGACCGCCTCGTGAGCAGAGGCAGCAGAAGCTGCGGGCGGCTGTGCACGGCAGGTGCTAGGGCCACGCTCGGGCTGCCCACAGGTGGTGGGCAACTGATGTCGTGACAACTGCTGCCTCCAAATTTGGGAAAGCAGCGAGCACTTTGGGTGACCTGCCATCCGGGGCTGCCACCCCCCAGGTCCCTCCAAAGGCAAGGACATGAAGTAAGAGTCAGGAGAGCTTAAATTAGGCACCTGGGGCAGAGGCAATATGGCCTGCAATCACCAGTGCTGCTTGCTGATGTTCACAGGCGTATTCCCAGTACTTCTTAGACAAACTAAATCATTATTAGCATGCCATGTTTTACAGGTGTTATTAGTAAGTGGGAAAGGATACGAGTCGTAAGGAACAATGTCGGGGTTAATGCCGTGCGGCCACTCATGATTTCTTTTCCATCCATCCATCCTCAGGGGTGGTTCAATGGCAGCCCGGAGGATGACACCGCAACCACAGCCTGTTCTTCTTGCTTTTTTGTAAGCACTTTCTGGAATCCAGTTGCAGGAGAAATAGCTTGTTTCTTGACATTAGAGCCAAAAGTGTCCCTCGCTCTCTACACCTCCCCTCCCCCACAGGCAGCTGCTCTGGACGGAAGATGGTTATTTTCTAATTTCCACCTCTCACTTACAAACTTTAATGCAGCACTTGGGGCTCCATGCTTTTACTCTGCTTTTTTTGCGTTGCTGGTCTGAGAGCTTGACAGACTTTTGCAAGGACCATGGGAATGGCAGGCAAGGCCTCGCGCTTCACTGTACATGCACTCATCTCTTCATCTCTGTCTCCCGCAAACTTGCAGCTGTGCTCACACCTCTGCTTTCCCAGCAAGGGAACCTGATGGTCTATTCTCCTTTAGCTTCTGTTTTCAGATTTCTGCTGGTTTAGTGGGATCAGTTGAGGATCAACCAGGTTCATGTCCGAAGGATCAAATCTTGTTCTGCAAAACCATACTGTTTCCAATGTTGTTAAAGGCGAGCCCAGAGCATTTATCAGTGGCTTGGAGTCCATCATCATTTGTCCTGAATTCCTTCAGTTAGTTGGGGTACTTCCATCTAGGTGGTGCTGTGACAAGCATTGCCACCACATCTCTGAGTTTGTTGGGGTAATCACGTACCAAAGTCGGGCTGGTTGCTAACTGCCTGTGGCTCTAACATTGCATGGCAGCAGTGCTCTCAGCCACACAGACACAAAGGGCACCTTTTAGTTGCCCAGACATAGGTACCTCTTGAAATTAGAGACATCCTAAGCATATACATGGTAGACTGGGAGATACGACATGGGACCAACACGAGACTCAGGCAATAACAGACCCGGCAGCTGAGGGACCAGCAAGATAGCAGAGCTGTCTCAGATGGTCCTAGATACCTTGGTTTAGGCAACTGAGTTGTGACTAAAGTATCTGGAGCTCTTTAAAGGACTGATGAAACTTTGTGTGTGCAGGGCAGCCATTATCTGAAATGCCACAATCTGGTGGTAACAAAGGAAAGCACTGCTGTGAGCAGGCAGGATGGCATCACTCCCTAGAAGTCAATATTTACAAGAGATTGCCAGATGGGTGTGCTGATCCTCCTCATCCCCAGACTAATCAAGAGCCAAAGGAAGCAGGTCAATGTTTCTAATGTTCAGCTCTCCCCTATTGCTTTATGTCCACATTTCCGCGTAGTGAGGAGACCTTTTCTGCAGTAATGAGATCTCAGCATTCTTTTCAATTACATCGTGGCCACAGAAAGCTGTTGAATAAATGCATTGTATTTTCAGACTCACAATTTTTACCTGTATTTATCACAACAGCTCCTGCAATCACAGCCGTGAGGTTTGTTTTTCATGATTATCTCCTACCACAGCGTCTCACTTACTTGCTTCTTTCTTAAAAAGCAAAACCCTGTCTGTTCACAGACCATAGCACTTCAGGAAGAGATTGGTAATTTGTAGGCTGACATTTTAGATTTGTTGATGTTATCCATTGGCAAGCATAACCCACAGTGTGCAATCTTTGGTGTTTGGTGTTTGGTAAAACTAAAATTATGCGTTTTGCTCCTCCTTAAAAAAAAAAAAAATGTTGTCTTCTGCCAAAAACATCTTCAAAAGTGTTTAAGAGTGTTATGGAGATCTTTGAGGAAGAAGGAAGACTTCTGGGCTGGGTTTCTTCAGATGACATGCCCTTCAGCATGGGGCTTCTTGCTAAAGTCTATATACATACATCCCTCAGCACATCAGGACCCTGTTCCTAACTGGAATCCCTTAGCACTATATAAAAGAAGTACTAATTTGGAATAAATTACAGAGCTGGTTCAGGTGAAAGTCACACATTAAAAGTTACACTAAAACAATTGTTTGCCAGTACCTTGGAAATCAACGTTTGTTTAAAATATATTGATTATAATCATTTAAACTCTCCATTATGATCATTTAAAGCATTATCTTTTTTTCTCTCTGTGGCATTACAAACTATGAGAAGTAAATGAGGTGAACTCTTGAGGCATGCTCTAACTTTGGAGGGGTTTTATCATTCTGTGAGAATACACCAGCTATATTTCATTTCTCTTGAGGATTCTACTCTTGAGAAAATGGTTAAAAATTTTCCAACATAATTGGGCTTTCACAGGAAAATTAGGAGTTCATTTAAATAATTTATTTCACATAAAGTGTCTTTTTATGTAGAAATTTTCAACTTTACATTGTAAATGCAAGAACTTCAAACCTGAGAACTTCAATTTCCAACACAAACTAAAATCATTTAGATTAACAATTGAACATCTTTGGGAAAAAAAAAATCTGTCCATTTTCAGTGCAAAAGAAAGAAAAACAAATTACATATAGGCAAAATGCTATTTTCTAATCGTTCCAGAACTGACCTCTCCAGTGAAGTTAATGGACTTGATCATAAGGTATTTGTTCTGTATTCTCTTGGGAATTCCTCCAGTTTTACACATGCGAAAGCCACACATCAGAATATTAAGGTTATGAACCTCTGAATACGACTTTCTGGAAACAGTAGTTGCTTAACATTTATCAGTCTGTATAACAAACTTCTTCACCCATGGCTGACTATCACCAGATGATGAATGCTCACGCAGAGTTTCTCAAGCTGTGGAATGGAATAATACTGCAAGGAACACTTTTTCTGTGAAGTAGTTTTCTCATACAGCTACACGAAAGTTGAGCTCCTCATTCTATATACAAGAGATACTGCACAGGCGATATTTCTGCTTTTGCTGATTCAGCAAGAAAGACAAGCAAAATGGCTCTCCTGGGTTTTCATCTGTCCAAAAGCAGCAGGGAATGTAAGGATAGGTCTCCCGTGCTTTGAGAAAGGAAGTTTCTGTTGGAGCTTGTATGCTGCAGCCAAAGTTAATTAACAGTCCAAAAGCAACTTAGAAAATTAATAGTGGGATTTTTTAAAAGCTTAGCTCTGCAGAAAAGTCCATCTCTGATCTATCTGCAAGATTTTGGACAAACAAATTTACACATACACAAGATACAGACATTATAACCTCAATAAAACTGTCACTGCCTAACAGTTACCAAGGCTTTTATAGGTACCTATCACAATGGATCAACGTACTCAGACAGCAATAACAACAGGAAGCTGCAGTATAGAAAGCCACACATGTGCATGCACACACACAAGAAAATTCTGAGAAACTTCAGATACTATTCCCTGCTAGCGGTATGCACTTGAATTGGCTTTTCAAATGTTCACATGCTAAAAATGAAAATAATTGCCCAGCTCCTGAAGAGCACTGGTAGAAAGGTGCTCTATAGAAAAAAAGAGATGATGGAGAACTTTGTGACTGTAACCTATAGATTAAGTATTGTCAACAAACACCATAAATCCAACCTGTACTCATGTAGCAAGAGTCTCTGTGAGTGGAACCATGGATTCCAAGTCTTTTTCCACACTGCTTGTCTCTCCAGTTGATAGTCAGGCTCTCAAGAAAGAAAGGCATGGTGGGTGCCTACTGGGAGGCATGTGGACTCAGAGCAACCCCAATGCACATCACTGCTCCATCCCCACTTCTTCCTGGCACCTCTCCAGCAATGAGCTCCCCAAAAACAAGAGCATCTCAGTTGTCCTGACAGAAACGGGGCAAGGCAGAGCCACGGTCCTACCCACTCAAGCAACACTATGAAAAGGAAAAGAAAAACCATTATAGCTTGCCTCTTTTATTGGGGAAAAAAAAAAAAAGCCAAATTCTACGGGTTTTGTTCGAAGCTGTTTCTTAACCAGTAGACCCCACCATCTCTCTCACTGTTGCTGTGTGGCTGCAAGCTGATGTTTTCTGGTATGGTGCTGTGTTGAAAGATTTGTCTGATGTGCTCCTCTGGACCTCTGGACACATGGCTACATTTGTGTTATAATAATGCTGTTTCCTTGATGAAAGTTCGTTGCACTGTACAACACATGCCATTGGGTTCAACATTTTCCCTCCTCCCAGCACTTAATGGTGAGTATTTAAGATAACATCAAAAGTTGCTGAGGGAAGTTTGAAATAAGTAGATGTAGTAATCTGGCAACCAATTTCAGTCTTTTTGTGCAGTGATAGATTTAATAATTTATAAATCAGTGGCATGAACAAAGCAAGAACCAAAACAGAACTACCCATTTCAAAAGTGTAAAGACAGTTAACCTTTAAACAGATGGATAATTCCAGACAGCACTGTAAAATTAATAGAGCCTAAACTGTAGGTCTCAAAGCTACAGAATACATCTTGGGAGACCATGTTTTTGAGATCATCATAAATCAATTTTTTTCTTATCAGTCCCTTATGCATAAATTGACTACAAGGCCTGCTAGGTTATGAATATGTATGTCATGACATGACAACTGATCCAATACTCCAGTATCAAAAGTCCTGTGATCTTATTGCTTATACCAAACCATCAGCATCTTCATGTTACACAGAAATAGTCATAACAACAGTATGAAGGCTAGACTGGGAAAAGGTAAGATGAGGCGATTTTCTGCAGGGAGTATTTTAGCAAATGAAAGCATGGAATCTCTTAAGGAATCCCGTTTCCATCTTTGCATTATTCGCAATTCTTGTCCTCATTAAATCATGTCTTTTCAAAGAAATTTCAGTTTCCCTAACCAAAACCCCTCTGCTTTTGGAAGAGGCAAGAGGCAAACTGTGAACTACAAGTAACTCAATGGCCTGTTACGCCTTCGTGAATGCACATACTGTACCCATACAAAACAACAAAGCTGACCACACTCCAGGATGGCATACATACACACCCCACAGGCACACGTTTATGCTGACCAGCAACAAAAATTACTAGAAAATGTATTATTTTGTTGTGCCTTAAAAAGCACTATTCACAACATATTTGATAACAGGACAGATTTATAAATATGGGATGAGATCAAAAAACAAATGAGAATGAGGGTTGGGATGGAAGTGAAGCTCAAAGAGTGATGTTACATAGCTGCCTGGCTCAGATATGCCAGTCCCTGGGAGACTCTTTCATTAGCAATAGGGAAGATGCTGGCTGTGGAATAAACACGAAACTTGATCTGATGATCTCTTGCCTTGATACCACATAGACCACTGCTAATTATGAAGCTGCCTGACAAGCAAATAGTGCTCCATATTTCTAACAACAGACAAAATCAGCCAATTTGTCATTTTAATGCCTGATATAACTTTGAATTTTTCATAAAAGTGGCATGGAACTGAGGACCAGAGTTTCCAGTTAAAAAATAGGAGGACATATTTCTGTTGATTCCCAAAGGTGTTTGTACCCCACTCGCCACCCCCATCACACAATGCTTTTTCAATTCTGATTTCTGCAGAGATTACTTTCGGGGCTCCCTTAATTACATGGATGTGGAGGTTCTCACAGCAACAGCAAGGCAGGGCAGCCCAGAGAAACCAGAGTGCTGCAACACCAGTAGAAATCCACTATGCGCTGGTATCAGCTAGAATTAGGTTCTCCCTTTCATTTACTCGCATCCTGGGTAAGCAGTGGGACAAAGGCAAATATAAGAAGCTGGAACCAGGAGATTTGCCCCTACTTGAGCGTTAAGCAAAGGGGTATTAACCAGCAACAAATGCGAGTTTTTCAGTCCTCCATATTCAGTGGGGACAGTATGATTTTGAAGAGACACAGGCAATGTGAACAGAAGCAGTGCAGTACTAGAGGTGACTTGCTCACATTACACACAGAAAACTTATTTGAACATATGCTGAACAGAATATACAACACAAAGCTTCTAAGCTATATGTGACCCACTTCTGCAGATATCTACAGCCTGTGAGAGTTCAGTATCACATTAACATAAATGCCATTAAGTTTTGGCCCTGTATCATCTTTATTTTTTTTATAGATATATAATTATTGAGAAGAGGCTGTTAACTTTTTATAGACTTTAAATATAGTCTATCAGTTCCCTCTACCTCACTTTGCTTAAGGATTCACGCAGCAGAACAATTGTGTGGCTGCCACATTGCTCTGCTCTACAAAAAATGTGCTTCTGCTTCATGGAGTGAGAAGACAGACATCCACAGCAGCCTCCCAGGTGCACAGGCACTGGGTACACAGCGACAGACACCGACTCACTGCAGGCAAGGCATGGGCATAGCCAGCTCTTTAATTTAAGAAAGCTTGGCGCCTACTTTTTAATGTATGTTATAACCCCGGTAGTTCTGCAACACCATAAAAATAATAAAGAGCAATGTCCCATGTCTAGAAACAGAAGTGATTTCTATCAGGATTTATGTATTCAGTGTAATTAATTTCTATTTTTTAGCCTTTTTTAAGCAAGAAGCAGTCACTCAGTTAGTTCAACCAGGAGTACAAAATAAAATAATATTTTTTTTCAGTTTGAAAAAAGTGAATTTGCTGTTCCATCTGATGATGGGACTGAGCAGAACTTTGCATAGTGTTTAAGCATATTTTTATCCCATTGTCTTATTTAGAGCTCCCAAAAGAGACACTCAGCATAATCTTTCAAGTGGCCAAAAAGTGAAACAAGGTCTCAGTTATACAGTTTTCACAATCTGTTTTTTTTTTTTTTTTCCCACAAAAAGGGGACAACATACATTTAGTATATATTGTGCGCAGAGAAGCTTACCTGAGATTTCCACCTTGATATGGCCAGAAAATCCTTCTTGAGGAAAAACAACGTGTTGGATGTTTATAAAATATCTAAGTATTTCAGATGTTATTTTGAGCAAATGCTATATTTGACTTGCCACCACCTCCCCAAAACTATTATTTTTCCTGCTGGGTTTAGTAGCTGAAATACCTCAGTGTTTTCACTGAGCATTACCATGTTTACAACAAAAAGAAAGCCCTACGGGAGTCTCATTTGATTTCATTGCACTGTTTATAAATTAACAAGAAATGGAGACTGTTCTGAATGGCAGAGACAAAGAGGAGATACACACACACTGGGAATTCAGTAATGGCAAAAACAAAATGATCTCTGATGATAGAACAAATCCCCAGCCAGCAACCACTGGTTACGCCAAGGCCTCTCTATCCTAGCTGTAATGAGTGAGGGGTCGTGGCATGGTCTGTGAGACCTCAGCACTGCTGCAGACAATGACTGAGGTTAAATCCTCCTGATGAAATCCCAATTCATTGATTGTACTTTTTATTACTTTCTGTGGAAGAGACTGGAAGCAGTAGTGAGCTGCAGCTTCAAAGTGCTGTACTCTCATTGGTTTTGTAATGCTGTATTTTAACTGTTTAATCAATGTTGCAATGACGATACAGCAATATTGACTCTACTGATTAGAAATACCATTGCTTAGCCAATGCACTGCTCTTAGCGCAACTGAAGGCCTATTATAAGGGGACAAGCGCAGGGCATCAGCACCAAGCCAGGTTTGCTAGCATTCATACATTTGCTGTGGAGCTCCACTGGGCAGCACCAGCACAACAGCATTTTTTTAACCCGTGCTTTACAACCAGCCACCAGCAGAGGAGAACTAAGTAGGCTGCAGTCTGTCCATGGTGTCCCCAAATACCAAAGACTTCAACATTTCACTACTTAAGACTCTGATGAAGTGATCCTGTGCTCTCAGTCTATGGGTTTTTCATTTGAAAAACTCTCACAATTTTCTGACATTTCCTTAAACATAATTTAAGTCCCTTCCTCAGAATATCTGCCTGAGCAACAGAAACTCTTCATAAAGCCACCAAAGGAGACAATAGATAAATGTACTCTCCACTGAAGCATGAGCTGAAGTGGTTTCCTGAATTGGGATATGACTGGTGAAAACCACCCACAATTGTGTAAGACCTAGCTGTGAGTCTTTCCATACAGGTGGGGTTTGGGCTATCATTTCCATTACTTGCCCCAGAAACTTGGTCATGCAATGGAAATCTGAGAAAAGAGCTTCTACAGAGCCTGCCACTCCACATATGTGTGGTGGTTTTACCCTGCTGGGCAACCGAACTCCACCACATCACTCTCTCACTCCCCCTCCTCAAAGGAAAAGGGGGAGAAAATATGATGGACAAGGGCTCAAGGGTTGAGATAAAGACAAGAAAATTGCTCACCAATAACCGTCATGGGCAAAACAGACTCAACATAGGGAGATTAGTATAATTTATTCCTATAACTAGCAGACTAGAGCAGTGAGAAACTAAAAAGCAAACTAAAAACACCTTCACCCCATCCACCCTCTTCTACCTCCTCCCCCCAAGCGGTGCAGGGGAATGGGGACTGCGGTCAGCCCATATCGCTGCGTCTCTGCCGCTCCTTCGTGGTCACTCTCTGTTCCCCTGCTCCAGCGTGGGGTCCCTCCCACGGGATGCCGTCCTTCCCAAACGGATCCTGCGTGGGCTTCCCACAGGCTGCAGCTCTTCAAGAGCTGCTCCAATATGGGTCCGTACCACGGGGTCCATCCTTCAGGAGCAAACTGCTCCAGCATGGGTCCCCCACGGGTGGCAGCTCCCACCGGATCACCTGCTCCTGTGTGGGCTCCTCTCCAC
>VXAL01015573.1:23342-41933 GCA_013399475.1 Chauna torquata
CCAGCGGCGGGTCCCTTTTGGAGCCGGCTGGAGCTGGCTCTTACCTGACATGGGGCAGCTTCTGGAATCTTCTCACAGAGGTCACTCCTGCAGCCCCCTGCTACCAAACTTTTATCACATAAACCCAATACAGTATGTGAGGTACAAAAGGCACTTAGCTGCATTTTTTTGCCTTTTTGGTTTTCACTTTCCTTTCGCTTTAATCTTCCCAGAGCTTCAGCAGGTTGAAGAATTAGAAGGTTAACATAAATGTTTGGCGCGAAATAGAACTGAGAAATTTGTGGTGAATTATTTATTTGGCTAATTTAGCCTTCTTTTCTGTTAATGAATTCGTTGCTTTTTTATAAATGCATTTGTTATTCCCCTTGTTTGACAAATGTTTGTGTGAATATGTTTCAGCTGGTGGCTTGTGCACAAGCTAACGATGAGGCCTCTCTCTTCTACTCATCGCTCCTCATGGTGACAGCTAAGGAACAGGTTACGCAATGCTCCTGGTGCTACTGCTGTCCCCAGACTGAGTGAGTGACGCTTGTCCAATAGACACGTGATGGGTGATAGGACTAAGAGTTAGAGAGAGAAGATCCAGACGTCCTTTGCCATGCTTTCTTTTCAGCTGCTGCTTGGTCCCATCTTACTTTCAGAATTGGTCAGGGTAGGGCACATCTTCATAACTAAAACAATGATCTGGGGATGTATTCATGAACTACTTCACTCAGCCCAGGCTAGGACTGGCTGGAGATGTTTTCAAGCATGCTACATTGGCCAGAGTGCTGTTGCTACATTTCAACAAATTAAAGGATATGAGCAGAGAGATCTGGCTGCTCAAAAGCTACAAAAATAAAGTAATTTAAAAGCCTTTGACAGAGTCAGAGAGGCAAGATTTTCTGATAAAGACACAGCTGCAAACAGCTTCAAGCCTTGAAATAACACAAGGAACGTGTATCAATTTCTGTCACTGCAAGCATCGACTGCTGAAACTTAATACAAGTCTCCCTTCCATGGTGATGAAGAGATGACATTTCCATCATATTGATCTCGTCACAGGCGCAGCCCAGGTTGTGTCAGAAGGAGTGGGGCATGGGGACACCACAGCCCAGGCCCACCTGCATGGACCCCTCCTTGGCCCACCACGCGGTTGGGTACCAGGAAGCTCGACCAAGAGAAACCTCTTTTGGGGCTACACATGCAGCTGAAGAACAGGAACCAAATTACAGTGGGAAAACAAGCTTAACCATACTTGTAAGATCATCCATGGCTCTCACCATGGAGATACTTTTATATTCAAATGTATCTACCTCAGGAAAAGTTGCAGTAACTGAGCTCCTTTGGCCTTTACAAAAAGACAAAACATGAAATGTATATTTTTAATGGGAACTAAATGCAGATGATCTTAAATGCAGAGCAGAGTAAAATTCTCATCAGGAGCACAAGAAGACACACTCAGAAGCTTCAGCTCCTCTGATTTTCAGCAATAGGAAGTGTTGGGCATGTCTTAGTCGTTAATTTTAAGGTCCAGCAGGCCACACTTTACGGCACTTTTTTAATTGCTTCACAGTACTTTTCACATACATATTATCAAAGCTGCTGGCACTATTATTTTTTATTTTCTTCCTACAAGTTGATGACGTGTGAATAAAAGTGCTTCAGTGTTTTTAACACTGTCCAAGTCATGAAACACAAGACAAAAATATTTGCAGCACTTAAACTGAAGAAGGATAGGGAGCTGCTCATAAACATGTGCCTTGAATTCTGTTTTTGCCATACACTACCCTTAACACTTCTCAGGGCAGCTTTATTTGCAGAGTTAAATTGTGAAAAGACATGTAACTAGATAGTCAAGGGTGGGAGGGGTCGACAGGGACTTCTCATTTGGCTCCTTCTTCAAGAGGTAGGTACATCCTTCCTGTCAGAGTCCTTACTGAGCTCCTGTCAAACTGAAAACTCGAAAGCCCTGGACAGGATAAAGTGCAGAGATAGAAGCATATCCCATAGATAAAAATGAATCATGGTGGTTTTTTTTTTTTTTTTCACTGAACATTTTTGGCTCTATACAAAAAAGAAAATTTTTGGTTTCCTTCACAAAAAGAAAACACTGGAAATTCTCATTTTATAGTGAAGAAAATGTTTATTTTAAGTCAAATGAAATGTTTTGCTTGGCTTCAAATTAATTTTTTCAGATTTTTTTTCCCATTTGCCTAGGAAACCATAAAGTGTTGTTTCAGATCAAGCAGAAAGACTGTTTTCCTCCAATATTTCAATGCAGCCAGCCAACTGAAAAGTCAGTAATGTGCATAGCTTTAGATAAAAGTAGCAACTTTTGGCTTTGCTTTGCTACAGAACGAAAAAATGGGAGAGACTTCATTTTTCCTTCATGCAGGCAGGAAATAGCAATATGATTTTCCACTCCTTTAGCTGAGTCTTCTGACTGAGATAGGCTGAGAAATAGCTTTGCACAAGCCATGGCAGAAATAGCATCCCACAAGGCATGAGGGTGACTAGCAGCGCGAAGGACCTATGAGACCGGCAGGTCATCTACAGGAAGGAAAAGGAGGAGCAGGCAACAAAAGAGGCTGGTGAAAGGAGAACAAGTAGACCACGAACCTGGAAGGAGAATCGTGGTGGGAGATGTGGGCCTAGCAGTAGCAAAGGCAAGTATTTGAGGATGGTTAGTGTATGGCAAGTCCCAGCACCACCTATTTTACTGGTTCCAGTGGCATGCTTGTCTTGCTGACACCTCCTGCAGTTACTGCAGGAGGACAAGCTGTCAGGCAACCCATGAGCTCTGGCCTTGCAAAGGTGCAAACGCACCAGGAGTCCTTATTACCACTGCTGGCCTGGACACAGGCCTGTAGCAAGAGCAGAGAGCTTGTAGTACAAAAGTGGATGGCGGAGTGCCTTGAACCCATTCCCAGAGAAAGCCTGCTCCTCTCTGCAAGACATGGGATGCCAGAGTGGTTTGAATGTCCTTTCTGTCATCTAAGCAGATTTATAGGTTGCATCCACTGCTGGCCTGTCCCTCAGTCCTGCAACATTTCTCATGGCATTTTACCAGCTGTGGATAGCTAACAGTAGCTTAAGGCTTCAGGAGCCTATGTGCTAGGAGGTGGTTTGGGTTCCTGAAAACCAGACAGCAGAGGCAGGCTGCTAATGAGCATGCAGGATGGTCGGAATCTGGCTCTGGCCAGTCCATGGAGACCCCAGCCTGTCTCATCACACAGGCAGCACAGGCTGTGACAGTGCACCCCATACTGCTAACCACAAACCCACAGCTGACTAAGTGCCGTGTGATGACGGACTGGCACCTTTTCAGTCGACACGTATGCTTGCGTGGTGGGAAGCGAGTTGTGGACACATGGGAGCCAATTGCCACCTCCTGCCAGCTACTACTCATGGCCTTTAAACCCACTATAATTTCAGGTGTATTGGCAACAAAATAAGGGCAGTATATATTACCTGTTAACCTGCCAACATCAGACTTCCTGCTATAGATGTGACCTGAATTAACTCAGCTCTGAGCTGGCACAGCCTCTCATGTCCTTGCGGGTGGACGTAGGGAGATGTCACAGCTTCTCCAAGGTGACCACCCTTTTGCAATGTCCTACGTTGTTTTCAGTCCACGTAGCTCTGCATCAGGCAAGAATCAGACCCTACTTCGTGTTACTAGTCTTGCTTCAGAAACACCATCCACATCCAGGAAGCCTGCCACAGCTCGCAGCCATACCTGCGGCCCAGGCCAGCTCTTTCCGTGAGACCTCGCAACTAAGCCACCCTCACCTCCTGAGATCGCAAGCCACGGTGCAAATGCCCTCCCGCTCTGATACCAGCCCGGTGCACCCCACACAGAGAGCAGCTCACCCCACTGTCACAGACCGGTGCCATGGATGGGCAGAAGCAAGGAACGGGCATGGCAGGGCGTGCTCCTGGGTGGACGAGCTGGCCACTGGGAGCTTTTCTACACCAGGACCTAGAGAGGCCAGGCAGGTGCTCCCACTGCACACAGCAAAATATCCCCAGGTAAGCCCCTCTTCTTGCCAAGTTGAGAGCGTCAGGATATGCCCTTGCTAAGCCCAAGTGCGATCAGCAGCTTGAACACAAACCGAGTGCAGTCCAGCATACAGGCCCAGGCTAACTCTGCAGGGAATAGATTTTCTTTTGGTGGCCCAGACAGAAACCGTCAGTCTCTGCTGTGTCTCAGAGAATCTTTCCAGTAGTTGCAAGTGTTTTTCTTAACGTTCATAGCTATCCCTGAGTTTCTTAAAAGCTCTCTGGAAGCATAAAGAGAAGGACCTCACTGCCTTGAAACCTGAATGGAGAAGACAAGACTGTTTCAGGCTGTGTTGTTTCCTCAGGAATCCAATCCATGCAGGGGAGACTTAATTTCTGAATTATGTTGTTTAACATACTGAAAATATTAAAGTTTCTCTCTAACGTACCACTACAATGAATATGTAGAGTACAATATTTGCAATAATTTAGCAGGAGGCCAGTTGAGCTGATAAAGCCTGGGACAACTTATGAAAATACCTAAAAAGGAAAATTTATTATTTTTTTCCAGTTGTGGATATAATAAGCATGTTTTCATAGGCATGGTCTGCAATTCCTGCCTCCCTACAGAACAAATGTGTTTCCCCAGTCCAATGTACAGCACCCGCTGAAGTGAATGGGGTGTGTGTTTGCTTTGTTTTTCTTATTAAATATAGATTTGTGATCAATCAGGAGTTGTAAAAATATTACCGAGGTGGTTACAGCCAGTAATATTTCCCTTTGATAATTTTATGGTCCTGTGGTCAAGACATGAGTGTCTGGAGTGTGAAAGGAAGCAGGATCTGATTCTGCATGCCATTACCAACTTGCTGGTAATTAAAAAACTGAAAAGTCAACAAAAAAAGTGCAGCATATTCACACTGTGGCTTCTGCTGCAGCAGTCGCGGCCAGCCACACAGATTTGCAGGCTAGATCCTTACAACTGGCACTACTTCCTCTCCTCTCTCCCCCTTTATCTTGGGGGAGACACTATCACTTTTCACAGAATCACAGAATCGCAGAATGACAGAATGGCTGAGGTTGGAAAGGACCTCTGGAGGTCACCTCGTCCAACCCCCCTGCTCAAGCAGGGACACCTACAGCAGGTTGCCCAGGACCATGTCCAGGTGGCTTTTGAAGATCTCCAAGGAGGGAGACTCCACAACCTCTCTGGGCAACCTGTGCCAGTGCTCAGTGCAACGAGGAGCTTTCCCCTAACCTGCAAGAAGCCATCACTGGAGATGAGTATCATTGTATGAATACCATTTTATCACATGCATCTGGCTCAGACGAGCAAATCCCATGTCAGGATGAGAGCATTCTTGGTTATGGGGAGCTTATCCTCAGGGCTGGGGGGCACCATTGGCCTCCACTCTTACCACAGCCTCCTGCTCCCCACCACCTCTCTGACACCCCAGCCCCTGGGGATCATCCTGACCCTGCTGCAGTTCCCTATCTGCTATCAGAGGTATCTCCACCTGCTATGTGGTCTATGTCCACATTATGGCCCTGAACCAGTAATTAAAGAGTGGGAAGCAATATCCAGAAGGGAAGTAGCAAGGGTTGCTCCTCTCCCACTGTCCTGGTAGGGAATGGGCAAAGGTCTGTAGGTGGGCTTTCCATCTACCTACAAGACAGAACTAAATGTGAGCTGCCCCTTAGAATATAGCCAAGCCAGTTTTCTGAGACTGTCAGCTCCCCTTCATCCCCTGACTGCAAAAATTGAGGTGTTGGACCAGGACAGACATGACAAAGTGCTTAGCTGGTGAAGTGTGGTGATTGCCCAACGCCCTTTCCTTCCAGCAGCTCCACGGTCACCATGCATAGACCACAGGGGTTCATGCTCCAGGCTGTTAAAAATGGATCATTTGTCTGAAATGTGGAACTCTGAAACATCCAGAAAGAGAAATGCATCTCAAAAATGACCATTTTTTCCTCACTGTAATGACCTGAAGACATTGTGGCATGAGGCATAGCAAGGGTTTGCATGAGGAGCATCTCTCATGAAGCCCTGAGTGGCCAGACATCAGGCAATATTATTATTTTTTTGACTCCTCTTTTGCTTCCTCACAAAGTAACACCAAGCAATGTAGCAGAAGTGCTGTCACCCCAACCAAATCAACCCACTGCCCCGTGCCCTGATGCCACCTCATCTTACCTGCACTACGGGTGGACAAATAGGCACCCCATCACCCTGCTCAGTTTTCTGCAGGAAGCCCCGGGGCAGCGGGGACCCATCCACCCCAGGCACCAGCTGGGGGTGCATTTTTGCCCTCCCCTCGCTTTCTGGGGAGGGCAGATGAAATCTTGGTCATTCCCATAAACAATTTTTTCCTGTTCAATAGAAGATAGGATATAAGCAACCATTGCTACATAATTTGTCTTTGCAATTGTTAAGGATTACAAATATAATGACACAATGCATATCAATGCCAGCATGAATACAAAGTATTAAGAAGAAGTAAAAGATTTTAGTCCTTTCTGAATATTTTCATGCAATGTCTAAACACAACATTTTGAAATGCAAAGGTACAAAGCTTTTTTTTTTTTTTTTTGAGGGGGGCAATAATTATTCTCCCCATCTTTTTTCCAGAAAGAATGTATTTAAAAAAAAAAAAAAAAAAAGCACTAGCATCATTTCCTCCCACACACTTTTTCTGTTTTTACCCCTTCAGATTTTTGGTGGAAATAAAATAGAATCCACTTATAAAAATGAGATGAAAATTTGATTTGTCAATTGAAATAATGTTAACACTTGCAGAAAATTATATAGGCATTTTCTATTTCATATTTTTTATCAAAACTCAGGACATTCTGAAGAAGTTGAAATGTTATTCTGAAGTATTTCAGTTTTGTCAGCTCACTATTTTTCAACAAATACTTTTTCAGTCAAAAATTGTCAATCTCCCTTTCTTCTCAGATCCTTCTGCGACTCCCTCTCACCATCACCAGCATCAGGCAGCTCCTGGACCCATAGAGAAGATCATTTGTCTGATAACATTTTTCAGCTACTTGTGCCTTTTCCATCCTCCACCCTCAACTTCCCTAGTGAGGGCAAGAGACGGAGGGTGCCCTCTTACCCCAATCAGGTACCTCACCTGGGCACCTTTCTAGAGCAGAAGAGGCATCATCCCACTTTTGCAAAGGCATTTACTGATACCCTACCCGAGACCAGGGATGGATTGCCTTCTTGAGCAATTATGGAAACATTTCCTTTGGGTTTGTTTTGTTTTGTTTTGTTTTGTTTTCCTGATATTGTTATTTTTCCCTGAAGCACAAATATGGATTTATCTGGATATGAATATGTTCCACAAATTAAATGATGTCTCATTGTAAGGGTTAGAGGGGGAGCGTGCACAAGATTAGTTAATAGGTCTCCCATCTGTACTGTCTATGATCTGATGATAAGCATACCTAGAAATGCAGGAAACGATTCACAGAAGCAATCAGATAATGAGGAATATTATTCTCAGAAGGTCCTTCCTGTGTTTGAACAGGGGGAACAAATTAAAAGCTCAGGTTGTGTGGTAGCTTGGAAATAGTGCACATGGTGACTAAGATTCTTATCAGAGTCAGCACTGAAATATCATTTTCTGCTAAAGAGCTTGAAGAAATATGCTACAAAATTATTAATAATGCATTAAAATTTGCAAGAGCATGAAGGCACTGATAGTTGAGCTGCATACTCCCAGAGTCTGAAGTGGAAGGGAAGAAGTGCTTGTAAGGCACGGACAAGGCGATGGCTTCCAGTTACAATTGCTGCCAGCACTAAAACCAGCAGTGACCCTAGAGGTTTGCTGCTGCTGGTGGTAGCACTCTACTGGGTGGCATCTGCAGCAAAGCATCTTTCCCCTAGCCTTTGAGCGGGGCTCTCAACCAGGGCTCTGGAAAAGCTCCTCGCAGATAACTTGTAGGGCTCGCCTTCTAACCCAAGGGGAGCAATACGGTGATGCAGATGGGCGATATTCAGCAGGGATACCCCAAAAGGTGATCTTAAGCCACCTTTCATGGTATACTCCGTGGAGGAAACAGACCAGCCACACTGGGGTGTGAGCCAGACCCCCAAGTAGTGACATCCCAAGGCTAGAATTTGGGTTTGTAAATATCCCCTTGAGAAAATGCCACCGCAGCTTGGCAGGGTGTTGAGGTTCCTGCTCAGTGACATGCTAATATTTGGTTTGTCTGTCTCTCTCCAGCCTGGTACATTGTCCTTCTGGCATGATTTCAGTCAAGTCTTTATGCTCAACACATGTGCATTCTCCAGGCACGTGAGAAACCACCCTGAAATCCAGCAGAGACATAGGCAGAGCTGTGTGCTCCAGCACTGTGTGATAACGTAGAATCATAGAATCACAGAACGGTTTGGGCTGGAAGGGACCTCAAAGACCATCCACTTCCAACCCCCCGCCATGGGCAGGGACACCTCCCACTAGACCAGGTCGCTTAAAGCCCCATCCAGCCTGGCCTTGAGCACTTCCAGGGATGGGGCATCCACAGCTTCTCTGGGCAGCCTGTTCCAGTGCCTCACCGCCCTCATAGTAAAGAATTTCTTCCTGATGTCTAATCAGACTCTACCTTCCTTTAGTTTAAAGCCGTTACCCTTGTCCTATCACCACACTCCCTGACAAAGAGTCCCTCTCCAGCTTTCTTGTAGGCCCCCTTTAGGTACTGAAAGGCCACAACGAGGTCTCCCAGGAGCCTTCTCTTCTCCAGGCTGAACAGCCCCATCTCTCTCAGCCTGTCTTCATAGGAGAGGTGCTCCAGCCCTCTGATCATCTTTGTGGCCCTCCTCTGGACCTGCTCCAACAGGTCCATGCCTTATATTATTAAACCTCTGTCAGGACTTTCTGTCTCCTTTGATTTTGTGGCAAGTGAGAAAACCCATCCTCTGCCATTGGCCTATGCCTTTAAAAAGCCAGTCTTTGTGCTTTATTTATAAACATGCAGATACACTGTTGGTTTCTTTACTGAGCATTATTCCATCTCGTTCAAGTTGCACTCTGACATTATTTGGAAAGTACGTGCCGTTTGCCAAAGATTTCTTTTTTCAACGTCATAATATTTCCAACCATGAGATAACAGTGTGCAGCAGAAAAAGGACAGGTGACCTGCCAGAAGACTGAGTAACACAAAGTGCCTTTGAACAAGACAAAAACCTATTTTCATTTCAAAAACAAACAAACAAACAAACAAAAAAAAAAAACCCATTTCCCAGGTATGATCCAGATCTGTTATACACAGCAAAGTTGGTCAGTATAAATCTTTGTTTTGTGTTTCAGAAGGTGTGCAATAGAAAACCCATTCTAACAATAAATGCTAGTCACCTGAGGTCTATAGCTTGTTTTGTAGCTCAGGAAAAAAGCCTCTGTTCACCCTTGGCCAACCGAGTTACATTTTCTGCTATTATTAATGCATTGCAAGGTTTTTTTTCATATCAATTTGAAATTATACATCTGGGAAATCCCAGTACAACGGCAGTCAATGCTTTGTTTCTCTGTGTGGCCCTTTGCAATTACTAGAATGTGCAAATATAATTTAGCGCAGGTAAAATTCAATCAGTCACCCCAAGCACAAAGAAATCTCCATCTCCCAGAAAAAAAACCCAGAGAGTGTTTCCCTACAAATGGCACAGGGGAGCTGTAAGAGTTTCTAAACCAAATTTATTAGAATATTTAAATTCAAGTTGTAATGGGAAATTTAGCTCAATAGGTGAGGTGGCAGCACGCTGCAACCCGAGCGGCGCGGGCAGATAGCTTTCCAGGCCCTGCAGCTCACTCAGCTCAGAGCTCTATTTTGGCTCACAAAAGGTGACTGCAAAACCCAGGCACACAGGCTGTTTCAAAAGCAAAGCTCATGGGTGCAGACGGGGGCTGGGGGTGCCAAGGGACAAGGGGGCTGCTGAGGAGCAGGGTCGGAGGTGCATCTCCACCACAGGAGGTCCTGTAGAGGCACCAGAGCAAGCAGGAGAGCTTGCCACCACCAGCTCCAGCATGGTCATTTCTGAAGGAGATGGCTGAGGGCTGGGCCGGGCAGCTGGCAGCCCCACGGCTTCGTGCCCACTCCCGACGCCTTGGTGGGGCAGAGGAGAGGCATAGCAAATACAGGAGAAAAGCCATGTGCACCACATATGGCCATCCTGGAAACAGCTGCTGGCAGAGCCAGGAATTGAGCTGAGATTATGGCTCTATGATTTTTATAAAATTATGCTGTAATGAGGAGGTGTAGCTTTAAGGAAAAAAAAAGTAGGGGGAGGAAAAACCACAAAGTTTCAGGGCAGCTGTTTCTACACTCTCCAAGTGACTTCAGCATCATAACGTTTTGTTTTTCTCAAGCAGCAAGGGCCCCCTCTTCCACCTCCTGCTACGTTCAATGGAAACTTTGTCATCGGCTTCAAAGGACTCAGGATCAGGCCTCTGACGTGTTAATAAGCAACAAGCATTATAGTAAGAATTGCATTTAATGTGAATTCAGGCTGCCTGCAGCGATCACACCACACAGCCTGTCACGGATTGCTTTATGCTGGAAGCCTATGCCCAGGATCGATCAGTGGATGAGACAACTGAAAGTCGTTTCTGTTTTGCAGAAACTGAGGAATATGAGGGAGAAGGAGACAAGAGCCATCAGCAGCTGGGTGTATATTCTGGAGAGATGCAGCTCCAGTTTCAACTACCTGAGAGCACCTTGGATGTGGTGTAGGAGCAACAGCCTTTGCACATCCCAAGCTGTCATGACTGCACTACCAACAAAACAGACCAGCTCTGCCCTTGTATATCTGCAAACCAACCGCTCCAAAAGCACCCATCTGGACTTTAAAAAGTACCATTGAGCAAGTACTTTGGAAAAGGAAGTAAAACAACTTTCACAGAAAGTAAAGCAAACTTCGTTGTCACTTTTCTCTCTAAGAAACATCCATGCTCATCTCCTAGAAGAAAGAATCAGAGGAGGAGCACATGGCTCCAAAATATTTTCAAACATACACAAAAGGAGGTGGGGGATTATGTCTAAGGTAAAATCCATCTTTGATTCTGTCCACGAAACTTGCCTTGCCGTTGGGGGTCAGATGATATTTTTCTTTCCCATTCTCCGAAGCCCAAAGCAGGCCATGGTCACGCAGCCAGACCTGCTGCAGCATGCGGCAGGACACTTGGGCACCCATCAAAGCTGGAAACGTTCAGCCATGGAGCAAGAGGGGCTTTGGCTTTTTGCATGTAGGGAAGAATGAGAAACTGCAGAGTTACACAGAAACAAACAGCAGAGCTGAGGGACAGCCGTATTTGCTCATTCCCTAACCTGTGATTACACCAGAACGTGGTTCTTTTACCTACGGCAGCAAGTAGGGTTGTTTCTGTGATCCTGCACCACCACCACTGAATTCTTTCCCACTCAGCAGTCCTGCAGGAAGCCTGGCCACTATGGCATCTGATTTCCGTCACAGAACTGTCAGCTTTGAAAAACAGGCTTTGCAGCCCCAAACTGACTACAGACAGTGTTTCCACAACCTTTCTGATCAAAAACCTGCCTACTTTCCTGCCCACTCATTTTTCTGCCATTCTGGACTTCACCTCCAGTCTCCGTCTTTGCCTCCTTTTGCTCCTGGGGCAGTGTTGTGCCATTTACTAGCAGTTCCTCCCTTCTTCCTTCTAAATCACTCAGTCACATCCTGTTTTTATATCCTGCCCTAAACCCTTCCTTTGGAGCACAACTTGCAACTGGCTGTATAAAACAGCACCCACATTGTAACAGCTACTTTGGAGCTGTTGTGATGAAGCTGTCTAACTAGGCATATTAAAATCTCTTATGAAATTTCTGTGGCGGGAGAGGGTGGGAAGTGCCATGCACATCCAGGTGCTGATGATTGAATAGTTTTCAAATTCTCTATAAAAAGTCCCAATTTGGGTGGAAATAGAATAATGGAAAACGGTGCCTGCGGTTACTTTGGGAGGCTCCCATGTTGCTATGACCCCTGCTTACCTTATAGATCACTTTAATTTCAAGTACGACATTGCTCCTGGCATAGGCTGAGAAGTTGTGCCCCCACCTCTGCGGTAAAAATCAGTGTTTCCTCTGGAAGTTAAAGCATCCTGAGAAAGGAAAGCAAGAGAATTTATCAGACAGACCCTGACACATCATAAAGATGCAGCATTGTTATCAGGTATCATTCTAACACACTTGCTGCTCTACACCACTCAAAATTTTATGACCACAAAAACAACCCACACATACATGCCAAAGTGTGACTAGCTGAAGACAGCTCTCAGCATGTTAGCTTCATCTCGCTCAAGAGACAAACAAGAGATCACAACCGAAACTGCCTGCACCACACTGACGCGAGCAGCAGCGTGGGGTTTTGTCAGTGAGTCGATGCGGCGACCAAACCCAGCGCTTTCCTTTCGTGGCTTACCGTACCTGCAAAGTCTGCTGCCTAAAAGCCAGTCAAACGACACCGAGTCACTTAGTTGCCACCTAGAGACTCATAGCAAAAGCAGCCACCATACGAACAGTGGATGCAAACATTTTGTTCACACTTGATTCAGAATAAATAACACGGACTCACACGGCTACATTCACGCCCAGGTACAGCAAGATCTACAACGCATAAAATTGATGTTAAATGCGTGAAATCTCCTGTTTTGAGCATCAAAATATAGGCATGGCTTTGAATGCTGATGCTAAGCCTGCAACATATTCCACACACCACACAGGCTGCAGCTAACATTAACAGCTTTCCACTGCAACTGTTACGTTGCTGTAATTGGGTAGACACTGTGGTTGGGGATCTCTTCAGAGACCTACTTTTCAATTAAAGTTTAATTTTCAAGTAAAAGGGTTTATACAGAGCAAGCCCATGTGCGCACTTCATTGTGGAACTGTTTCAGAACATGAGATTTCTGGGATTATTATTTCCTGGACAGTGAGGGGGAAGGAAAAGTGAAAGAAATAAAGGCAGGATTAGGCTTTTTCCAAACTCTTCTTCTCAACTATGACCTTCTGATCCAGAAGATCTGGATCTCTGGTGTGGTCCAGATGCAGGGTGAAACAGCTATCCCGGCCGGCATCCGCAGCCATGCCGTCAGGCTGGCCTGATGCCCTGCCAGTTGCTTTAATAAAGAGAAATGCATTCTGTGTGATTTTCTTCCCAAGTGAAGAGAAATTGGAAGAAAAGCCACTAAGCAACCAAAAGAAGTGTTAGTCAAGCAAAACGAGGGCTGCTTTTCTAGCAGGTCAGTCTAGCTACAGCATGGTTTCAGGCTTCCCTGCTGCCTGCTACCTAACTCTCCTGCTGCAGTACGCCAGCCTGGGGACACAGGAAGAAATAACCCCATTAGACCCACTGTGATACACAAACCCTGGTAATTTTCAAATTTCTGCCGTAACTCCTGCTGCCCCCTGTGCCTGCCCCTCAGGGGGCACGGGCACCCGCCCGCGCTTCTGCGACTGTTCCCGTGGGGTTCACATGGCCGCCCAAGCACCGCAGGAAAAGTCCATTCCTGCTTCCTGGTGTTAAAAGAGTTAAACCGGCTGGATTTGGGGGATCTAGAAAACAAGGAGGATGAGAAAACTACATTTGCGAGAACATTTGTTTTGAATCCAAACCGTTTTCCCAAATGTATGAATATGTATTACCAAGAGATTGTCTGAGGATTTATATGTGCAGTATTCCAAGAGAAAAAAAAAAAGGAAAAGCCTGAGCAGGAATAGTCAGTTTTAAATTAAGATAAATTACTCCGAGTTTCTTTTTAAAATATATGCATGTCCATTGTTTATGACTGTAGAGTTCAAAATGCTGAACGTGTCTGCTGAGAGGATATACGCCTCTCTTGCATAACTCCTTGCTCCAGTTTTTTGAAAGACAGCCTGATAACACTGCAAGGAAAAAAGGGTGGAAAAAAAGGAAAAAGAGGAGGAAATAAAGAAAGCGGGAGAGAAAGAGAGGGAGGGAGAACACGCAGCATTATTGACAGTTGCTAATCTTTTGGGGGGTTGAGAGTTTTAGGCGTAAACTAGAAATTAAATTTTGCCAAGATGTACCAGAGTACAGTCCCTCTCCATTTGCATAATCAAATAAAAGGTAAGATTCAGCAGCATGAATACTCGACCTGCCAGTAAGCTGTTTGTTTCTTAGTGAGAAATAGAGAGAGAAAAAAATCTTTAGGAAGTTAGCTCTTTCTCATGCAGTTCATATTATATGTGGCACAGGCAGCAGATATAGAATTTGCTACAATATATTAGTTTGATAACATTGTAGAGGGTTTCTCATCAAAATACAGAGATGGGGAATTATAGTTCCAAGGCCTAATTTAATAACAAAGTATGCTGTTGTTAAAAACATTTTTTGCCTGCACTCTATAAGCAATGTGTGCATTGTATGAAGAATCTGGGAAGAAAAATTGAAGAATTATGCAGACAAATACTGGTACGTGGCCAGGGCTTAGGAAAACATGTAGCTGCCTCTCGGTGTCCTTATTGCCCATAAAAGAACATTTCACACGGTCAACAGCTCAAATTTATGTGGACCCTTAGGGGTAAATTTTCAGTACAGTGAATGGGAACTCACACACGCAATCGCGTTATTGTTAATGGGAGTTGTGTGGCTACTTCTTCCACTCGGTGCTAAAAATGCGCCCTGTGCAGCAGAAAGCTAACCATCCCCAGACCACTCCTGCTCCCACTCTTCTTCTTCATCAGCAGTCCCAGAGGAGCAGCAAAGAGTGTCCCAGAAAAGCCTTGCCTTGTGTCTTCTCGTCCCACCGCGCTGTTAACGTGGTCTCTGGGAGGGAACATGTCCCCCGGCAAGGACTGCAGAAGGGGAAGGACATCATCCTCCATGCTCTGCCCCTTTCCCCATCGCGGACTGCAGGTGAGCATCCCCCTGCCTCCCTCTCACCTTACATGCAACCAACAGCTCTCAGCTGTGGGTTAAGTGTTGGAGACCTCCCGATGGGTGTAACAAGTCTTACTGCCCCTCTTTCCATCAAGTGTAACCAGCGTCAGGAGGTTCTCACTTTCACTGATTTTGCTGGTAACAGACTTTATTCTTGGTGCCCATCTGCAGATCTTACCCTCACGATACTTCTGTAGCGATGCCGGTTGCACTGCATCCAAATAACCATCCAGTCATGCCTCCAACATGGTGAACCGAGACTCGTGCAGGAGGGTGAGGAGCTGAAATGATAGCTTGAAAATACGTATTTGGCAAAAGCTTGCCAATAACTATGAGATTTTGCAAAAGAGGACTCATTTTCTTTACTGTAGCTAATCTTTAGGGTGACATCCTCAAACTTTTATCAGCAAGTATGAGAGATAGAAACTTCACTTACACGTGTTTCTTCTCTGTCACCTGGCTACAGACACTGGCACTTCAAAAACAATGCCAAATATTGCCAAATTTGGGATGAAATCATGAATGTCAACAAGACCAGAAGGTGCTGTGCACTGGCAAGCTACTTGGCTCTCATAGCTTGAACACCCACAAGGGGTTTGTGGTGGCTGGCTACACACCATCCATATTACTGCATCCTCATGCTTGATTATAGGGCTGGATGTGCCTCTCTCTGTGGCCAGGAGTGTACCCACCATGTGACAACAGCCCACCTGTGACACCCTGACCTGATGCACGGTTGAGAGGGCTCCAGTGCTTGGGTTGCTGACAGGTGGAGCTGATGTGCTGGGCTGCTGGTTAATGTGTTTCCAATTGTGAAGTTAGCTGTCCTGCTCTGGTTTCTGAGGTCTCTAGGATGGAGCTGTGGTTTCTTTAAACTTGGTCACAATACCGCATGACATCTCAGACAAGAGGTGTTGGCCACATCTAGCCAACATTACACTCTTGTTTTTATTTACCCACCAAAAAGTACAAAAAAATCAGCAATGCAGGAAGTATTCATCCTTGTCACTACTGGTTGGACATAATTTTTGATGACAGACCACATCATGGACCACATCCATGGAGAGAAAGCATGGCTTACTATGTGCAGATCTGAGACCATCCTGCACGCAGCCTTTTCTCTCTGCAAAGTAATGAGATCCTACCTAGCAGAAGGAAGGTCTTGCATGGAGGGAAAGAGCGGAACGCTTGGCTGAGGATGTAGTTGATATTCCAGAAAGAGTTTTTGTGTGGTTATCCTCGTAACCTGTGCTGCAGAGACCTCCTGCCTGGTGGGGGAAGAGATTCATGACTGGGCCTCCTGTCTGCTTTTCACAGCACCGGCTAGAGATCAGATACCAATTTTATTTGCCACCATTCCATTTCTTTCTATTTAATTAGATGTGCTAGGTACTCAGAATCTTGCTTGGGATTGGTTTCACAGCCCATCATATTTCTTAGACTATGATAGGACAATTGGCCATTAATTCAAAGCAGTGCTAATAATGGGCGCTACAGCTACTAGGAGAAACAAATGGGAAGGCCATTGAAAGACTCCTCCACTTTTAACCCTCTTTATACAAATCTAGATTTAAGTCAGACAAACAAAAACTCTGATGTCTCAGTTACACCTTGTATAATTGTATGAGTCCCTTTGGCCTAGATTAATGGTCAGTTCGCTGCACATGAGGGAAAAGCAGAAGAGAGAGACTGAGGAGGGGGGGAAATTACATAGAAACCCATAGATGCCTTCCACACCATGCCATAGACCTTCCAAATTGAAGTGAGAGGGGGCTGAGCAGGGCCAAGGCATTGAGGACCCTGCAAGCTGCCACCCTTCTGCCATGCTGACCTTGGTGAGGTCCAGGCAACCAGGAGCTCTCCAGATAGCAGCTTGCACCACTCACAGAGAGCAGGTTGTGGCGGACAATAACAGGGTTGTGGGGGGTGTTTTCACATCTCGTGGTATGGACCCTGAATACCCTGAGATTCTGTCCTGTGAAGTAATCTCACCCACCTTCTCCCCTCCCTGCTTTGTTTTCTTCTTCGACGTGCAGCCCTGCTCCCCATGCACTATCTACATGGGAATTGCCTGCAGGTCCTGATGAAATAGCTGTGCCATATGGCCCCTTCATGCAGCGGAAAGGTGGAAAACTCCAGAAGGAAAAAAACAAAAAACAAANGTAATCTCACCCACCTTCTCCCCTCCCTGCTTTGTTTTCTTCTTCGACGTGCAGCCCTGCTCCCCATGCACTATCTACATGGGAATTGCCTGCAGGTCCTGATGAAATAGCTGTGCCATATGGCCCCTTCATGCAGCGGAAAGGTGGAAAACTCCAGAAGGAAAAAAACAAAAAACAAAAGACAAAAGACAAAACAACAACAACAACAACAACAAGAGCAGCCCTAGAAAACTTTATGTAGTAGCTGAACAGAACTACAGCTGTGGCCACAAACAGAGGCAACAACTGGAATATTACGCGTGATGCACAGGGCGCGGCAACAGCACACCGCCTCCCCAGAAGGCAGCTGAGCTTTATGTTCCATTTAACTGAGAAACCCCCCCGCGTTCTGTAAAGCTCCATTAAAGCGCACAAGCAGGTGTGGCAACCCTGGTGTTTTCAGTGGTAGATCACTCGGCTCCTCTTTTCTCCAAAGTACCCTCCGTTGGCTGCCTTTCTCCAGGTGTTTGCAGAGGAACCTAATGAGACTGATTGGGACATGCTGATCAGCTTTCATTATAAGCCGTTCTCTAGCAGTCCGATTAATCAAAATAACAGTATGTGCTGTGCATGTGTTTTATGGCTGTACCCAGTTTTGCTTTCAAAACTAAAATAAGACACCTGTTTTCCCCACCCTGTCTTGCTGAGTAGTCCCTTTAAGAGCATAACCTTGTTATCAAATATATGATATACCATCAGAGCTGGGGAGCTTCATACACACATAAATATCACTCTTCCAGTTTGTGCTTTTTATACTAGCAGAAGAATCTAATGGAAATAAATTCAGTCCATGGGTCAATTACAGGCTTATTTTCATATTTATGGACTTAATACTTCCACACACAAAAAGATTCTAATGATAGCCTAAGGCACGGAGTAATCAAAACAACAGCTATTGAAAGGGAAGGAACCAAAGAAAAGTACCACTTTGAAATTCTACCCCCATCTCCTCATATTGTTATATACAGTATGTAAAAAAATGCTTTTTCAGAAATGAATATGATTTTTACCTACTTACCGTCAGCCTAACATTAAAAAGAAACCAAAGGCAAAAGTTGTTACAGGAACAAAAGCCACACATTTTCTACCTCCAAATTCAAGAAATTAATGCTATTATACGAACAATCAAATCCCCTTTTTTCTTCTCCCTCCTACTAACCTCCTGTGTTGGTTAGTAAAGGAGGCAGGATTTCACACTTCCTTCGCAGATCAGGGATGTCCCCATGCTCTGTGGTGACTGAAGGATGCTGGAGGCATCCCTAAGGAAAGATGGCAGGTGCCAAGGGTTACAGGCGTCTTTGGAGGCTTCCTTCCTGCCTCGGGAAAAGAGAGAGGGAAAGACTTAGCTTTCATTTAGTCCATAGAGCTGCCAGGACGGGCAGCAGAGAGATACAGACGGGCTAAAGCAGCTACTGTCCTGCCCTGCCCTGCCCTGTCATGCTATTCCATGACCTGCCATACCATGCCCTGCCCTGCCCTGCCATG
>VXAL01015573.1:42458-64958 GCA_013399475.1 Chauna torquata
ACCCACCTTCTCCCCTCCCTGCTTTGTTTTCTTCTTCGACGTGCAGCCCTGCTCCCCATGCACTATCTACATGGGAATTGCCTGCAGGTCCTGATGAAATAGCTGTGCCATATGGCCCCTTCATGCAGCGGAAAGGTGGAAAACTCCAGAAGGAAAAAAACAAAAAACAAAAAACAAAAGACAAAACAACAACAACAACAACAACAAGAGCAGCCCTAGAAAACTTTATGTAGTAGCTGAACAGAACTACAGCTGTGGCCACAAACAGAGGCAACAACTGGAATATTACGCGTGATGCACAGGGCGCGGCAACAGCACACCGCCTCCCCAGAAGGCAGCTGAGCTTTATGTTCCATTTAACTGAGAAACCCCCCCGCGTTCTGTAAAGCTCCATTAAAGCGCACAAGCAGGTGTGGCAACCCTGGTGTTTTCAGTGGTAGATCACTCGGCTCCTCTTTTCTCCAAAGTACCCTCCGTTGGCTGCCTTTCTCCAGGTGTTTGCAGAGGAACCTAATGAGACTGATTGGGACATGCTGATCAGCTTTCATTATAAGCCGTTCTCTAGCAGTCCGATTAATCAAAATAACAGTATGTGCTGTGCATGTGTTTTATGGCTGTACCCAGTTTTGCTTTCAAAACTAAAATAAGACACCTGTTTTCCCCACCCTGTCTTGCTGAGTAGTCCCTTTAAGAGCATAACCTTGTTATCAAATATATGATATACCATCAGAGCTGGGGAGCTTCATACACACATAAATATCACTCTTCCAGTTTGTGCTTTTTATACTAGCAGAAGAATCTAATGGAAATAAATTCAGTCCATGGGTCAATTACAGGCTTATTTTCATATTTATGGACTTAATACTTCCACACACAAAAAGATTCTAATGATAGCCTAAGGCACGGAGTAATCAAAACAACAGCTATTGAAAGGGAAGGAACCAAAGAAAAGTACCACTTTGAAATTCTACCCCCATCTCCTCATATTGTTATATACAGTATGTAAAAAAATGCTTTTTCAGAAATGAATATGATTTTTACCTACTTACCGTCAGCCTAACATTAAAAAGAAACCAAAGGCAAAAGTTGTTACAGGAACAAAAGCCACACATTTTCTACCTCCAAATTCAAGAAATTAATGCTATTATACGAACAATCAAATCCCCTTTTTTCTTCTCCCTCCTACTAACCTCCTGTGTTGGTTAGTAAAGGAGGCAGGATTTCACACTTCCTTCGCAGATCAGGGATGTCCCCATGCTCTGTGGTGACTGAAGGATGCTGGAGGCATCCCTAAGGAAAGATGGCAGGTGCCAAGGGTTACAGGCGTCTTTGGAGGCTTCCTTCCTGCCTCGGGAAAAGAGAGAGGGAAAGACTTAGCTTTCATTTAGTCCATAGAGCTGCCAGGACGGGCAGCAGAGAGATACAGACGGGCTAAAGCAGCTACTGTCCTGCCCTGCCCTGCCCTGTCATGCTATTCCATGACCTGCCATACCATGCCCTGCCCTGCCCTGCCATGGCCTGCCCTGCGATGCCCTGCCCTGCAATACTATACCATGCCATGCCATGTCCTGCCATACCATGCCCNCATACCATGCCCTGCCCTGCCCTGCCACGCCATGCCCTGCCATGTCCTGCCCTGCCATACCATGCCCTGCCCTGCCATACCATGCCATGCCATGTCCTGCCATGCCATGCCCTGCCATACCATGCCCTGTCATGCCATGCCCTGCCATGCTATAACATGCCCTGTCATACCATGTCCTGCCATGCCATGTCCTGCCATGTCCTGCCATACCATGCCATACCATGCCGTGCCATACCATGTCCTGCCATACCATGCCATGCCATGCCCTGCCATACCATGCCGTGCCATACCATGCCGTGCCATACCATGCCCTGCCATACCATACCATGCCCTGCCATGCCCTGCCCTGCCGAGGGGCCCCTTCTCTGCCGGTGCTGGCCATGGGGGGCACTCAGGAGGCATCCCCTCCCTGCCACTATCACGTACATCAGCCATGTAGCCCCCTCCAAGATAATCCAGAAGTTTCCTCTTAAGCAGCGTGTGTATGTATTTGTTATGCCAGCTTGTTTTCCTGCCTATTCCCTATACCAAGCAAGGATGTGTGGGGACAGAAGGGAGCATGTTTAAGCTTCTGATGCCAGCTGGAACAAGATAGACTGCACGAGCAATCACCACGCACTTCGTGCACTGCAACTTCCTTGTGTTGTTTCTTGAGTTAGTTATTAACAATCATTGGACTGGAGCATCTTGCATTTGATTAGATAAATGATATGTTGTTACTTGGAGCATTTTGTGAAGTCATAATAATCTCTATTGACAATGTATCTATTAGTTTGGCACAACATTTTCTGGATATCAATGGGATTTTTACGGATCTGAATTCAATGCAAAGGGCCCTAAACCTCAAGCCTTGGTTCTCTAGAAATCTGACATGAGAAACAGCAAAAGAAAATGAAGTATTTTCTTCATTTGCTGATTATTTCCACAGCCTCTGAATGTCTATGAATTAACTCTGCCACACTACCTGACACAAGAAAAATAGCCATACAGGAAGCTTAATATTTGCTGTAACCTCAGTTTCCTGGAGCTGGACTGCTCCCTTAAATAATATACAGCTCTCAAAGTGAGATAAGACTATCTCCAGTTCTGGCTTTGTTGTGTGTCCTGGGTTATTCTAAACCACTTTCTGTAAGGGACATCCATCATTACAGACCTGGCTTTACCTTCATCCCACATAGACATCTGAGAGACAGCGACTGGAAAGAATGCCAGAACTGGAGATAGTCTGATGTCATTTTAATGATTGTAAATTATTTAAAGAATACCACAGCCAGAGTCCCAGTCATTTGAAAGTGTTTGCTAAAATGTTTAAAAGGTCTTGAGTGACAATCTCTAGTACACATATGCAACGAAAAAAAGGCTAATGACTCTCATTTGAGAGGGAAGAAGCATGCAGGGCAGGAGAGCAATTGTTCAATTTTACACCACAAGACTCGCAAAAAAAAAAGAAGGGAACAACTTCACTTGGGAACAATTCCATCAATTTTTGCTACATTCCAGTACCATTAATAAGATCAATGTTATTTAAAGTGATAAAACACCCAGTCTACCTAGAACCCAACTTTCAGTCATTCCAATCAACATACTAACTTCAGCTGACATCACCGATACCTAACATCAGATTTGCTGGGGTCCAGGGGGCAGAGATGTTCCAGAAGCTGCCAGAACTGTTTCGCTACAGCTAGAAATGAAGCAAGAAGGGAAGAACTATGAGGACACTAACAATTGTTGTGATAGATTTGGATATGAAACCGCTCTGGCAGCTGTGACCCTAGACTGAGCTTAGTGGTGGGCAGCGGGAGCTCCCTAACCCAGAGGGTAAGAAGGTAGAGGAGCACCACAAAGAGCACCAAGCTGACCTCTTGCCTCAGGAACTGAAATAGCTTAGACTGTGATCTTTTCAGCTGCCTTCTCCAAGAGGAAATTTTAAAGACAGTGCATAACTGAAAAGACACTGGCAATGTCAAGAAATGCATTCTACACAGTATTACAAACTCTTTCACCACAGATTACAGCATGAGCCTTCTCTGCCGTAGAGGCATTATCTCATCTCTTTAAAAGACAAGTAGATGCAGTCACAGAGAGGTCATGCCCAAAGTCACATAGAGAGCCGGGAATTAGGACCCATCAAACTGCACTACGGCAATGTAAGACAGCATCCCTTGACTTCAGTGGGAAGACCAGCGTAAAGGAAAAGATGACCTTCTACCATCTGAGGAGTTTTCCACACATGTGCTCAAGCTCCACATATGTTGGCTCCAGGTCCCCGAACCATGGCAAATGGCAGGCTTCCTGCGCTGCTGCTTCAGTTGTGTTCCTCATTTCAGGCCATTGTTCCAGACAGTATCTTTTGTTTGGGCCTTGGCAGGCAGCAAGACAGAGAATGCTAATGAATGTCTTCGCTCCGAGCACAATATGACAGAGGCATCTCATTTTCATTTTCTTTCCTGCGAGTCTTGAGTTTTAAACTTGAGCTGTGCAACGGAAATGAAATTCCCTTTAAAATGATGGGCTCTCCCCTTTGTACAGATAGTTGAAAGACACTAGATAAGCCACTTCTCAGGCAAACCTGCACAGCCTTAAATGTTAGAGAGCAATACAGACATGCAATTTATTGTTTCAGAATGGAAACTCTTGCATTTTTATTGGTAAAAATAGAAAAATCCCCTTCTACAATTTAGACCTCAAGTACCAGCCGTACTTAGAGATTTGATACAGGTGATTGTGTTGCTTCAGATTTGGTAGGAAAAGCTGGCATCGTCATAACAACACTGCTGGCTTCAGTTTGTTTCACTTAAATTTTTACCTCAAGGATCACGAGTGATTTCCTGAATTTTGGAGAGGTTCTTGGCAGTTGCTGATGGCAGCACCCTTGGCAACCCTGCTTATCCCAAATCTGCAAAGTAAGAGAGCCTCTTTTATGTAAATACACATTTCACCTGGCATTGTACAGAAGTCAGTTTATCCTGGATCAATCACAGTTGCCTGGTGTAAGCTGAATTCCTAATTTTCTTAAAAACTCTCAGGAAATGCAACCAAGAGCTTGATGCCTAATTAAATCATCTCCCTCAAATTTCTGGCCCTCTGCTGGCTGAGATTTTCCGAAAGTGTGCAAAGAGTGGATTTGACTTTCAGCAGGCAGCGCTGAGCATCCGCAGCCACCACCGCCTCCCAGGGAGCTCCTGCCTGTTTGACAGCTTTGAAAATCTTGAAATTATTAAGTTGCTATTTAAATTAAAAGCAAGGGCCTAATTTTAGGTACATGTATCTGAAATCTGTGTGCACTCATTGCCATCATTTCAAAATTCCCCGCACACTAGGATCAGAACAGGACTTCCTTGATCCTAACTTAATACATCAGCTGGTTTAGTCTTGACCATCCACTTTTGGCCCTGTTTCTTTGTGAAGTTGTCTGTGCCCACCCCTTTCCTGAGCCTTAAAATAAAATACACATCTTGATGATTTGTATATAGATAGTCTGTGCGTATGCTCGTACACATATGCATGTACGTGCGCGTATCTAAATCAAAGTATGTAAAAAGCTTTACCGTATCTTAATACTTACAGCATATCTTCAGTGGAAGTTTTCACCGTGTTCACAGAAAGGTGTGTGTGTCTGTATGTGTGTGTATGAGAGAGAAAGAAAGAGCAAGAGAGACAGACGGAGAGAGAGTGCACCAGGAATTATCTATGCATAAAGAAATTAAAAGAGAATATTTTTCCAGAGCAATTGAAGCCCATCTCCTGAACAATGACGACAGCTCCTCATTTTCGACAACAATAGAGGGCACGTAGGAGTCAGCTCATTAGAATATCTGTGGCTCTTTTCTGTTCTCTCTGCATTAAGCCCCCATAATGTCAGTTGTCACTTATTAATGACAATTAACTAGTAATCAGCAGTGAGACTCTTCGAGGTGGTCCTTGCCTGACAGGTGAAGAAAGAGAACATTGCGTAGTGCCATGCAGTGACATGGAACCTTCAAAGGGAGCACGGCATTTCCATAAATTATTTCAGAAAGAAATTTTCTTTTAGACATTCTCTTTAAAGCATTAGGATCTTTAACCCTAGAAGGACTACACAGTTGCAGCTGTCCTCCCTTCCCCCTTCCCCTTATCACTGGTATTGGATAAAATTGGAAGGCAGCCTGATCTGTCATGTAACCCAACTCCCATCTGGGGCTGGAATAGCTATCAACCCACTCTGCTGAAACTATAAATACCTTCCCTTGATACTCAACCTTAACTGCTCACTTAAAATGATGCCCAGATATCAACAGTGAAGTTGCCAACTGAGAGCAGCTAGGTGGATGGCCAGTAGACACCGCAACACATCTATTATAACGTCTTTAAAAATTAAATGTCTCGCAAGCACTCAAGTTATGTACATGGATTGCCTGTGAAATTGCACCACATTCTCCCATGTTTCTTATTTCTTTTACATCCACTTGTTATGTCTTGTCTTAAATTAGAAGGTAACTTCTGTTACTATGTGTTTTTACAGCAACCAGCATGCTCAGGGCCCTGGACCCTGACTGCTGTTGCAATACAAATTTGATGTAGTTATTCCTTTTAGAAAGAGCTAAGTTGGGGGGAGAGAAAAGAAAACCCAACAATAAAACAACCATTATGTGTGCCCCCCAAAGCTTTCCTCTTTGCTCCTGTCCCTGTCTTATGCAACACCAGGTAAAGAGCACTCATCATCACATCGTTCAAACTCTTTGCTCAGGCTTCCCTCCTTATCTTTCCTCACCCTGACACTCCAGCTTTGGAACAGACAATCTTGTGAAGTCTTTACATGGAACACCTCAGCTGTACACTACAAAACCTTGTTTCCTTCCTGAAAAAATTCAGGCTCATTCCACAATTTTTGCAAGAGGTCAGAGAGGTTCCCAAACATTACTCAGGCATGCTCGTGCCTCCCAGCACAGAGCCCCTTTCGGCTTTACCTACCCAGGTCCCCTTTCATTTCCTAATAGGCAAAGGCTTCCAGTCTTTCCATTTTCACCCTTCTCAGTCCTAGCTTTCAAAATCCCTGTCATCTGCTCTTCCTAATAGCAATTATTCTCCTATCACTTATTTTTCCCATCTTTTCCTTCTTCTCACAGTGGATCTCCAATTCTTTTTTGTGCTGCTTTTCCCGTTCTGATGGCTGCTGATGGTTAGACTCTGATCCATCGTTCTTCGGTCCTATTTCTTCTTTGCACTTTTCCAGATTCCCAGTTGTCACAGTGCACTTAAAAAAAGGTGAAATGTGGCACACACCAAACCCCAAAACTCGAGTGGATGATCCCTATGCAATGTTAAGTCTAGATCTGCTGCCTTTTCTAGAGGAAAGCTATCTAATTTTTTGCATTATCCCACCAGAGAAAAGTAGTGATGAGAAATAGTAGAGACAGTTAATGCCACAAACTTTAGCAAGATAGCACCTTGGAGGCAGCTAACAATACAGTTCTCCCTTGAACATAAAGACACACATGACTGAAAAAAAAAGTGCTATATGGTACTTGAAACACATTGTATCATCATGCTACACACTTGGATATGACTATATTTAATTATTAATACAGTGTGCCCATTGCAAACATGCTAAGTGTGTTTGACCTTGGACTGCCAAGTAATATACCAATTTTGGCCAGTGTCTGAGGCTGCAGTGATTTTTACTGACAGTATTTACACATTAGTAAGCTTAGAGCTTGTTTACATTGAGATTTTTTCCAGTTAAATCACTATAGTTGTATTGGTGTCATTAGGCAGTTTCCCTGCCACAGCAGCCCTGGGCAGTTCTTCTTACTACAGAATAAAAGTGGCTTCTTCCAGTTTGGCTTAAATTGCTTCCAACGTAGTTCAGTCTAAACCGGAAACAAGTCCACAACGAAATTGCCTAGGGAGTGACCTCTACCAGTGAGACAAAACACTACTGAATCTCACATCCTACCTACAGCTGGTCTAGCTTCCCCCTGGAATACAGGATGAACAGAAGTGATCTACTATGCAACTTCTTCACCTTTGTAAGCACTAAGCAAGGAGACACCAACAACCCTGAAGCCAAAGGGCAGAGTTTTCAAGAGCCACGTCTGGTACGGCAGGGCACAGCTGGTTCAGCTGTAGTGGTCATCTGAAAACATACAATGTTGTACCCCTTTATTAACATCAAATTCCCAGCTACTTGGTTCCTCTCCCTCCCAGTCCACCTCAAACTCCATGCAGAACGACGGTGACTTGCGAGACCGCTCTGCTGGATCTCCTTGCTATGTTGGAGGCTGGGGGGACAGCAGGGGGAAGAGGATGTTCTTGACACTGAGCCTGTAGCAGTGCTTCCATGACAACAAATAAGACGTTACATGTTGGAACCATGCAGTTATAAACTAAACCAAACCAGGACTTGAAGAAGAAGGTTAGTTTTTAGAGAATATTGCTACTCAGAAATATTCAGGTTAAACTACCATGATCTCTTTGCATGTCCAAATACCCTGTGCAGAACTGTGGGGAGAGGGGAAAGGGAGAGCAGCTGAAAATGTTGGTTTTCCCTAGTGGGATTTCACTTCCAGAGGCAGTCTTCAGGATTTTACAGCAACGGTCTCCACTGGCTGCAGAATGATGGCAGACAGCGTGTGACCCAATCTGTCTGTCTGGATCTGAAGACTATGCCCATTTCCAAGACATAGTAATGTATCCTGCCATTCAAAAACACTAAAACTCATGATTTCAAGTAATTCAGCCAGAATGATATTTGACCCCAGCACTATGCAGTCTTGGGCATCCAAGCTCCTCTGAAAGGAGTGTCAAGAGGTGAAGGGATTCTGAGCACGGCGATGCACAGTATGATATAATGAAAGTGAAGTGCCAGCTGGCACGTTAATGTGTTTTGCCAAACTGATTTAACACCCACTAGTCCACTAGTGAACTTATTTGAAAGAAACTGCTTGGACTTGGCTATTGGATCATCCATCCCAGATTATGTTGGACTGAACTCAACTGCTTGTTTTTGTGTTGATTATAAACTCTCTGAGGAGTAAGGAACTGCACCTGAGAGCATGCTCTAGTGGCTTGACCTCTGCTGGTCAAGAGCTTTGGGCACTATTTCTGACTATATGATTTTTATCATGCTGCTTTCTGGATTCCACCTTTACACATGTCATCTTTTGGGTATGAACTGTGGGTACCACCCCACTTCTGTGCTTCACAGACAAGCTCAAATACAAACTTCAGTCTGTACACACTCTAAGCAGAAGGCCAAAGTCAAGTTGCTACGCGTACCAAAACAGATGATTTCCACCTGCATGACCTTGAAGGTTGGCTTATATTTGCCTAATATGTCCCATCAGGCCTTAAGGTTTCCTCATGTAAGCTGTTCTGAGCAAATGAATCAGCTCTGGGCTCCTTCTACAGATGGGCTGCAGGCAACCAGACTTCAATGCTGCTTACCAGAGCAACCACGTGGCATTCAGTTGCAGGTGTCCTACATTTGAGGAGCCTGGTCAGGAACCTGTCAGACTTTAACCTCCTTCTTCAGACAATGGTGACACAACCACTCTGGACAGTACACTGTCACTATATTAAATTTCTTTAGAACTGTGTTGTACTGATTGTCAACCCATCATGCGCTGAACAATTTATTTAGGAAAAAGCTTTTTTTTAAGAAGAATAATTTTAACAGTTAATCCTCTCAAAAAAATTTTACATTAAGTTTAACCAGAAGTAAAAAAATAAAAAATAAAAAACTGGCAGGCCATAGCTAATCAAAGTTAAACTTCATATTTTTTACAGGGAAGGAAAAAAAACAACCAACAAAACAAAACAGAGGCAACAACTACAGCAATTAGGATAAAAACTTACTAGACATATTTTGACCATGCTGACCCTTGATTCAGCAGGTCACTAGACAGGACTGAAGAGAGGAATGTAAAAAAAGTGATCTTCACAGTAGAGTAACTGGAGCTCCTCATTCTCAGTGGGAAGGTCTTCAGCTTTTATAATCATCATCTATTCCAACACTGGTTGTCTGAAAATGAGTAAGTCCATTAGCCATGTATCAGTGTTTGCAATTCTGATCTCTTGGTGTTAAACTATTCTAAAAACGGTTTTGCTACATCACTAGTGAAAAAATTATAGCTAATGAAGATGCTGGATAAAGAAATATGTTTCATAAAAGATACTAACCTCAGGTAACCTGTATCATCTAAACAGGCGTGTAAAATATTCTCCTTTTTCACAACACATGCAGTTTTGAGTATTGATTTATTCACTTAGCTACGATATCACCTTTCATTAAAAGAGCATCTTCCATCCCAAAATGTGGTCACTATGCCTACCTCTAGGATGAAGATGACTACACACAATGATGAAGAGAAATTACGCAAAGCCACATGAAACATGATGAGAAGAAACTCAATAAGAACAGTAGGGAAAATAAAAATTTGGAAGAATCACATTATCTAAATTAGTATCTGGCCAGTAAATTGGGGTTAGCCTTCTATTCTCATACATGGACAGAAAAGGGCCCCATTTTAAATTTCAGTGAACAGATGGTAAAATCCCATTTCCTGTTACTTTCATGCTGAGAGAATAACTCAATACTGAATCAGCCAGGAGACCAACACCTACAGAGCTGCGAGAACACTCTACATAGAAACTGGCCTCTCCTTGGAGGTCTTCTAACCAGGACCCCTGCCATATGAAGAATTACAACACACTCAAATTTGAGATGGCTTTATAAATCGTAGGCAAAAGCTGATGCACTGTGCACTTATCAGTCTAATGCAAGATAATGTGTATATTTCTATGCCTTTATACTTAATTGCAATTGCATTTTAGTGGTCTCTATGATAAGGACAGATTAGGTCTGATGTCATTATTACCAGCCTAACTACCCGGAGAAAGACGTAACAAAGTTATGTTGCAGAACACATTAGTGAATATCCAACCAAATGCTATTAAAAAAGAAAAAAACTTCATTTCTTTCAGGACTAATATCATCAGTACACAAATTTCTCAAATTTGCAATGGTATGCATCAGCTTCAAAACAGCAATACAGAAAAGCGCACAGAAGCAAAAATCAAACCTGTGGAACAGACAAACCAAGACCTTCCCCTCTAAGAACAGATACAAGCAAACAAGTAAGCACCAGCAACGTATTGCTGAAAAAATGCAGCTGCATACATCTTTTAAAAGAAACAGATAAGGTGGATTTTGAATATGTCACAAAACAGGCATACAGGTTTACAGAGAATACTACGGGTTTCAGTGCTCTTACATCTCTTTTCTTCAAGAGCACACCTGAAAGGTCATGTGGTCTCTTCCATGTAGTAGCTTTAGTACCTACTAATATAATAGCACAAACTTACCGTTGTTGAAATCTTATTGAAACAAAGAAGAAATAAACATACAAACCAATTTTGAGGTAAAGGATAACTAACTCAGGTTTAAACTGCGTGCAATTTTTTTTTTTTAATAAGAACTTTTTTCAGAAATGCAGTAGGCAAAAGCAGCAAATATCCAAGGAATAAGATCATACTGTCTTTGTGCTTCATTTTGTTACGCAAGTAAAACACTAGAGCCCTCAAATTTTCATCTACTTTATATTTCAGACTTAGAAAGTGTTACATCAGCATAGCCTCCAAGTAAAACTGCCGGTTTATTCTAAACGGACTTTCTTCAGACACTGGCATAGATGATGAGTGATTGTCCAATTCTGAAGCTATCAGAACTGAACGGATTTAGCAATGTCATAAACACCTCTCGAGGGAGTCACCTGGTGTTGAGAACTCACTTTACATGCCGTGTTTCAAAATGAGTTTTAATGGATTTACATTAGATTCAAACCCACTTCAGAGCTATTATTTCTCCCTTTCAACCTTTTCACCCACTACTGCAATGTAATACAGCATATTCTATAATCATATGTTTGCAGGCCTGTGGTAAAGTAAACAAAACTTCAAAGGGTTATTATTTAAAGATTCTGTATTACAGCCATAGGCCTGACTGTTATTCTTCCTCACCTCCCCTTGGGCCCAAAGTACATAATCATCCAGTAATTGAGCTGAAATGTCTAAATGGCTAGATCCCCTGAAGGACATAGGTAGTTAGCAGTGAGGAAAGTAAGGGATGTTTAAAAAAAAAAAAAACAACTCATGGCACTTTCCAGCACTACTTAGAAATACTACGTAAATGTACCTGACCTTGACCTGCTAGGCTCGTGCAGAAAATAGAACAATGCACGGATATTTCTGGGGTTCTAACTAAAATAAAGATTAAATGTGGAACTCTGCTGTATTTGGAGGCAAAGATCTTATATTTAAATTACTTTCAGAAGAATTGAGGAGAAAGGAGCAGAAATATAAATATGTACACAGAAGTATACATAACACAATGTTATCACTAACACTATGTGAAAGCAAACCCCTCTAGGTCCTCATATTTAATAGCCCCTCCAAAAAGTGTAATGGATAACATATCCCAGGCTTTCATATACTGTAACTGTCAAAGCACTCAGGCGATAGAGTACTGAAGGCTCTGACAGCTCTCTTTTACATTCTAAATGACATCTGCATTCAACAGAACAGAAATAAAGATTAAGGGAAACACCTGATATGATAGCACTCAGCTTACCTCAAAATGTAATATTTAAAAAGTACAGAGAAACACAGGTCTGTCTTCTTGTACTGTAAGTAAAAACTGGTGTCAAAGCCTCAGAGGTCTTCATCGCTGCCAGAAAGGCAAGTACCACAGTATTCAACAGACTAGAGGGGCAGAAGCCACAGCATCTTACTATGTGACTGTTGAAATCAAAAGGTGTTTTGCCTGAGAAAGAAGGGAGGAGACGGTCTTTGAATGCACTAAGAAAATGACTACGAGTACAGTCACACAGCACAGGAAAATTAACTTAGCAAAAACCTTTGCAGCCCTTCTTATACGTCAGTGCTGAACAGAGTGCCCGTTACTAATTGATGGAGCCCCGCTGATTCTGTACCTTTCCGAGTATGTATCCACGACAAATCTCTTTTAAGAGGTTACTAGTATTATGGCTTAGAATGAAACACATCAGCATACAGATCATGAGACATGATTTCGAATAGATTTTTGCTGGTTGATTATATAAACGATACCTCTTATTGCTGGAGTAACACCTCAAAGGCAATATAATGACGACATGACAATGTATGTAAATCAAGAACTGCATGTGGGTTTATTTTACACTTGAGAAAACAGTGGATTTAATTGTGTGAACCAAAATGTACTGTACAATATTAATGATAAAACATCAAAATGTATAATTCATAGTGCATTGCTTGCTTTATTTTTATTTATTTATTTATTTTTGTCAGATAGTTCCTTTAAGTACATGCATCTGGAAAGATGCAGGTGCCAGTAAAATTTCTCTATTTATATCAAGCTGCAGGAACTAAATTTTATTCAAAAAGTGTGGTTTTACATTATATACACAGAAATCGAATATAAAATGACAATATAAAAAGTTAAAAGAGAAAGCATACAGCCAGAAGGTACAAAGAAAGTTGAACAGTTTAAAATGGTACGATATGTAACATGTATTTTTTAAGCTGATGCTGGCAATTTACAAGGAACAGAATCCAACATTTGCCCCATTTTTTTGTTTTCATTTACCAATGCAGCACACTATAGAAAGGTCAGCTTGTACCAAAGCTTAACATTTGTAAATAACTATAAACTGCAGTATTTTACAGGAAGAAAAAAAAAAAAAAAAAAAGGAAAGAAAGGAGCATTTTTACACTTGTTTTAAATAACAGCTTGCATACCTTTTTTTTTTCTTTTTTTTTTCTTTTTTTTTGCCAAAAAGTGGCAATTCTCAGCATCCAGAGGGTTTGGGCATAGTGGCAACTTGGTCTGCTTTTTTAATTATTATTTAACTTATACAGTTGTGGCTTCCTAACCCCTTGAGTACTACACAGCTCTCCTTCTTCCAAGGACTGCATGCACAATTTCTTCACAAACCAGTTCTGCATTAAAAACAAAGAAGCTCATTCATTTAAAAAAAATAAGTTCTGTTTCTGACACAGCTTTTATTTGAATGAAATGCCTTTAAGCCTTTTCTTTTGTTTTGTTTTTCCTTATTTACTTATTTAGTCACTGGGAAAGGCACAGAAATGCTATTACAGTTCTCAGAGGGTTAAAACTTGACACTACCAGGTTCTGTGACCTTTATTGTCATGGCAACTTTGTAATTTTAGGATGTCTCTTTATCATTGTTCTTTGTGTCTTTCTTTACGGCTAAATTAATGTCTCTCAATAGTGTCTCCCACTATATTCTACAAAAGATAGCTTAACATCAAGGACAGATGTTGAAAATAAAGGTCAGACTTTGACTCACAAAAAAATAAAAACAGAAACAAAAAATAACCATGCACAGATCAGACAAAGAGCATATAAATATAACTACAAAGTAAGTGTAAGAAAAAACAAGGTCCAGATAGGCAGTTCAGCAACAAAAGTAAGACTGATTTCAGAGGCTCAGGTCAGGCCTAGTGCAGTACTATGAAGAAGTTTAGTGCAATGTTCCTGTGGTCACTTGCATACCTGGCTGCTTACCTGGACGCTATTGTTTTTCTAACTCAGTTACATAGATCAGATGGTCCTCTGGGGACTTGCCATGTGTTTTACTAAGGTGCAGTTTGACTGCATGCTTGCTTGCAAAAGTTCGGTTACAGAGCTTACACTGGAATGTGGAGCCTAAGTCCTCCTCAGCTATTCCAAGTGAGCCCAAAGTCTTGTTTGCGAGAACTTTTGAAACATTCTGCTGTTCTTGAATCTGATTAAGCGGCAACTTTGACAGATCCTTCAAACTAAACCCTAGGTGTGTCTCTAAGTGACTTATGTATGTAGAAGCAGTCCTGAACTGAGAGGCACAATCATTGCAAAAGAAAACAGGGTGTCCTGTGTCCAAATTCTTTAAAAATTTAGTTCCACCTGTCCTCCTTAATTGATACTTCACATTGGCCAGCCAGTGGCTAATTGTGGTCATGGAAAGACCAGTAAACTTAGAGATGTGTACCCGCTCTTGTGGACCTAGGTCCGACATAATGTATTTGCCTTCTGGAGTCTCCCTCAAGCTGGAAGCAAACTGGGCTTGAAGGATGAGAAGATGTTGAGGGTTCCAGTTGGACTGTCTGCCCTTCCTCTTGTGTACTGGCGACAGTTCATCTAGAGCTTCCTCAAAACTGCTCCCGTCAGCATCTGACTTCTCTGACACGGTAGATGGAGTTGAAGACTTCGGTGTCAAACGTCCTGTGAGGTTCTTCACCATATCAGAAATATCCAACAGGGCACTCTCCCTTAGTGGAGATGAGGCAGAGTCAGCCACACTGGAAACAAGAGGTTTGTTTTTGGACTTGGTTAAATCAATAGGTTGATCACTGTTCTCATAGTAATACCGGTCAATAGCATCAGCCTGCTTGACCGGAGTGGTCGGGTAAATGGGTTTGTCCAACATGCTGTTGCTAATTTTGTACAGCATGGCCAAAGGGTCCAGAGACGGGCTTACTGGCTTAGAAATTTTACCTAAGTGGGTATTCATAATGGACTGTAAAGCACTCAATGGATTAATGAAGGATGGCTCAGGTGAATGATCTGTGATGATTCCTAAATTGTTACAGCCGTTTGCAACCTTTGCTTTAAGTGGCTCTGTACCATTTGGAGTATGTGCTTCTGCTGGACTATCCTTTTTCACCTTCTGAACTTCTGCCTCAGAGCTCTTCTTCTGCTGCTGTTTGTTATTTATTTCTTCCGATTTCGGGAAGTCTTTGTTTTCTTTAGCAGCAGGTGACATGGGTTTGACTGGAGAACTCTTCTCTTTCTCCAAAGGCTTTTCTTCCTTCTTCACATTGATTTTACCTGTAACTTTCTCCACCAGTTCTTCCATAGCAGATACATTGCTCTTGTGAGGTGGGGGTGTGAGGTTGCCTGGGGAATGGATGAGCGCATTGTGTTCTGAAGACAGCGATTTTACACTGCTGGCATAAGACGGCTGCATTTGAACACTCTGCACAGCAGGCTGAAGGGGTTTGACTGTTCCCGGGAGCTGGTAAGCTGCATGAATACTGGGATATCCTCCCCAGGAAGGTGCTCCATTCTGAGCTTTGCTGATAGCTGTTGTCACCGTGTTCTCAAGGGATTTCAGTATGTCTATTCCACCTTTAGGACTATCATCTAGATCCTCCTCTCTGAGGTACTGATACAAAGTTGTTGGCTCAAATTTCTCTGTAGAGTCCTCATTCTCTTCTTTAATCTTTTTCTCTGTTTCACTGACCACCACTTTCTCCTTCTCTGGGTCTTTCTTTTCCTCCAAGTTCGTGGAGCCCACTGGGGAATCGGGCTGCTTTTTAATGTTGGAGGCTGGTAGTCTTGTGTGGGTAGTGGGTGGAAGAGGTATAGACTGTATCTTCTCCTCCACCACAGGGTCCAGTACTAGCTGTTTGCCTTTTTTGGAAGCAGAATTGGTCACCTTCAAAAAATGACCAGTGACCATCATGTGAGCAGTAAGCTGCTGCAAAGTGTCATGGGAACTGCCACATTCCATGCATTTCAATATTTGGGCTTTGCGTGCCTCAAACTGCCAAGTGTAGCTAGCACCATTTTGATAGCCATAGCGGTTGTTTGGAGTCACATAGGGGTTGGCAGTTTTCTGATCCTTTGCAGATTCACCCAGTGAAGCTTCTGCAGCAATCCCTGTTGGCTCCGGTGAACAAGGTGAAGCTAAGTCCTGAAGTGCTCGCTTTTTGGTAGAAGGGACCAATTTCGTGATGGCTGGTACTGGCTCCTTCAGAGGCACTTTCTGGTAATGCTTTGTTTTTATCATATGGACACTGAGGTCTTGCAAGGACTCAAACGAATGCCCACAGTACATGCACTTCAGCACTTTTTGAGCATCCTCTTTGCCTTCCATTTCCATAAGTGATCGTTTTCTTGGCTTTGACCACCGTTTGGTCTTATCAGCTTCTTTATCTCTGTTGTCATCACGGTAATGTCCAGTTTCATTCATGTGCACTGTTAGCTCCACCAGTGTATCATAGGCTGCACTGCAGTCTTTGCATCGGAACTTACTAGCACCGGTGAACACAGACCCATAAAGTTTATTGTTTTGCCGGTAAAGCTGTACTGTGCTGAAAAGACTAGGCTCTGGGAGAAGTCCATATGACGAGGTCTGCTGCAAAGTTTTAGCTAATGCAGCTTGGTGCCAGTCATAACCTGAGCCACCACTGTTACTGTTACTATTACTGTTGCTAGTATTACTGGTAGTTGTACTGGTATTAGTATTGGTACTGGTAGTACCAGTACTCTGGGAACTGACGTTGGTGTCAGTACTGGTGGTGTTTTCATTCTGGCTGATTCCATTGTTGCTGGTGGTTTGACTGGATTTCTTTAAGTCCAAAGCTAAACTGGACCAGCAAGTCTCTGAAAGCAAATTTGCATACACAGCTTTTATTTGTGCCAAGCTGTCCTGTGGATAGGAAACATTGTCTGTGCACTGAGGATCCTCTTTCTCTTCTTTAGAGGAAGTGCTTTTGAAATGGGCCAGCTGATCGCTGTTTTCACTAAACGGCGAACCATAGCCTGCATCCTGATTAGTTGCAGTGCTGACTGGGGAGTTCTGGTAGCTTTGAGCCTCTTTGATCTCCGCTTCTTCATTGCACAAATACTCATTCTCCTGGATGTCCAGAGACAGCCCATCATCTTCCACGCTGTCTTCATCTATTTCTGCTGCTTTCAATTCCTCCTCAGGAACATATGCTAAAATACAGGAGGAGAAAAAAGGAAGAAAGAAAGAAAGAAAAAAGACAAAGTTATTGATCAGGCACATTTTACATCATTGCAGTCTTCTGCACTAAAAGCAGTAACCATAAACACAAATTTTGAAGATACATCCAGGAACCAAACTCACCATCACTTACACACTCCACCTATAAATCCACATACTCTGTCCTGGTTACAATTTGACATCAGTGCTATCTAAGAACAAACTTTGACATCAGCAGTAAAATATGTGCTAGGACCACAGGAGATAATACCATAATATCAAAACCAAAATCAAACAAAAAATCTACTAAACCTGTTTTAATTAACTTAAAAAATGTCCTGGCCCTGAGCTGTATTTACTGCACTATGTACATAAAACACGTTGCAGCTGACCTCCACCCCACAGACCTAGACTCTCAGAACCACCAGCTTGACCAACTCCATCTTGTCAAGGCTGTGTTTTTTTGGCAAACCGGCTTTAGCTACAGCCTCAAGGGTCATTTCTGTGTCACTGACAGCTGACTCTATTGGAGCTACACTGGGCAAGCGTGTCAGATCAGTTGTTCCAGGGCCTTCTGGTGACTGGCTGTACTTGGTCCGTTTGAGAGCTGAACAGCTTTCATTTTTACAAGGTGAAAGGGGCTATGACTGTTTTCCTAAATAGCGAGGATATACTTTGCCTCCCGGTATGATCTGATGTGGGTGCTGCATTTACCATTTTGAAAACAGCAGTCAGCAACTAAAAGTAAATGTTAGAGATGAATTTTTAAAATCAACAACAACAAAAAAACCTTGAAACCTCCCTCCCGGCTTTATTATTGGCTTACAGCAAATATCAAACTTTGCTATTGTATTGCCACCTGGTGAAACTATATAATCTTACCAAACTATGTGTTTATCTATATCAAACTATTTTTTAAACTAGCAAATGTGATATTCATGAGCAGATGGCCATTACATCAAAACACATTTACTCCAAGGGTCCAATTCACAGAAGTGGCTTACATGTACCTAAGTGATAAATGTACACTTTCATTGCAAAGCAGAAAACATACTTGTACACATTTCCCTCCAGTTTTGTAAAAGAAGCTTAAAAAATCACTATGATAATGCAAGGTGGATCATTTATAAGCACGTCAAGGTAGAAAACATGGGTTGTGAACACTTTTCAGAGATCGAAGAAAAAAAATGCGTCCATGTCAGGTGAATTGTGCAGAAAGTGATGCTGAAATGCGGGCTATGTCCTGTCATGGCACAATATTGAAAGAAAGCCAGAAAAAAAAAAAAGGCACTTCTGCTCCTAGGCAATATGAAGAAAATATTTGTTTTCAAATTGAAAAAGCTGAGGTCTTGTTGAATTTGGAGGAGGGGAGCATAAGTACCAGTTAAGCTTCTTTCTGTACACAGTTGCTAATTTATTCTGAAACTTCTTTTCTGAAAAATAAAGTCTTCTCTAACTGTAATATGAACATTCTTCGAAGAGTCTTTAAATTTTTTTAGAAAGGTAACAGTATTTCCATTCTGTGTTCACCTTTGCAATTGCAATTTATGCAGCCCCTAACTACTCCAGTCTGATCTCTTAAGATAAAATAGAGAAGTTGCCCACCAAGTACTGGGGTAGTGTTGAACCTTAAGATGACCACTGCACCTTTCATTTGTCCTCTGTCTAATATTTTCAGAAAATAATTTTTGTTTGTTTCTTTGTTTAAAAAATGTTAAGCAGGGCACAATTCCTTACAGACTGCCTCAGCCTCAGGTGTTTTCTGATGTATTTAAAAGGACCAGTGAATACCAAGCCCAATAGAAGTCACTAGAGAAATCACTCCAGAGCCAAAGGTCAGGAAGACATCAGAAAAGCATTAGAAACCAGAAGAAAAATATTCTTAAAAATGCACTTAGTGCATAAAATAAAGAATAAAATACAGAAATCGTAAAAGAACCAAGGAATCAGTCAGATTCACAGTGTTGCAATAATGTTGCTGTTCAAACACTCCGCACGTATTTGAGCACTACAGTACCTCTGCAGCTCTAAATTCTAGATACGCAAGTAGAATTCACTCCCACAGCTACAGCATAAGATCTCTTAGCTCTCCCATTAAACACACCTGTTTTCAGTCATTTCTAACAGCAAAAGAAAAGACATTTTTAAGTTTCAGAAAGGTAAATAACAGTTACAGAATACTGTTTCTGATTCTGAAATGACTTCAAAATAAAATTTAAAAAAAAAAAAACTCTAAAAGGCCTAAATGCATAAAAATGGACAGTTACCATCTGGCATTTTTCTTTAAAAAAAAACTTAGGAATGATCAGCAGACAGTCACCAATTAGAAACTGCAAGCTGACGGGGCCCATATTCTTAGCTTTTATGAGGAGCTATCCTCTTACTAACCTCAGTGGAACTATGCCAATTTTGTCTAATTTTCATATCCCGATATTTTTAATAAATACATCTAAGACACTGTTGTAAGATGCTGAATGTTGCTATAGTTGATACAGTATTTTGTACAAATCCATGTGAATTATCTGCTGGCATCTCTTTACTTAGTTCTAAATTGCATAAATATGTATTTTTATAATTGCTACATATAACCATCTAAACCATCTAACTATCTGCTTGAGTAGAAACCCCATTTAAGCCACTGGCATATCTTTTATTTTCCTTTATGTATTCATGATGGTGTGTTTTCTCTATTCTCCTACTTTTGCACTTGGTGAAAAGGTTCCTTTACCATAAAAATAAAAGGAGTTAAACCACAGAAGAAATGTTAAAACTACATGAAAGGTCGGTGTTAAACTGTCAAAGCAAAGAAATGGAGTGTTATGGCGAAATATCCATCTTTCACTTACTTTCCTAGTCTCAGGTTCTGCTACGACTACTACACGATAGAGTTCTCTCCCTTACCAATATATACTGCAATATAAGAGTTAAGAACATAACGATTGGCTAGGACTCTGATTTTCTATGATTTCAGAATTTAAGCCAGATTCTGAAAGAAAAATGACTGCATGATGTACACGCCCACATGCCTGTACAGTTATCTGAAATACCACAAAGCAATAATGCTGCTTAACCAGAAAGAGAGTAATTTATCTGAAACGTTTAATTTCTATCACTGCAATCAAAAAATTTTATTTAACTCCTTTAGTTACCACAGGATACACACAATACCTATTCATTCATGACTTAATGTTTATAAGATGAATAGCAGCACACTCAGCATATGGTATTTTGCAAGGTCAGTGCAATTCTCTAACTGAAAAGGTTTCTGTTAGAGATAATTCAGAAGCACACAAAATCAAGAACGTTAATTTGTAAAAACATGTATGTTCTACTAAAATTCTCACAGAAATTTTACAAATAAATACGCTTCACAATTTTAAGCCTTAAAAACGTTCCTATTATAATTACTTGCGGAGAGAAGCAGTATTACTCTACATCAAATAAAAGAGTGGGATGTTCAGATTCTCCCTCTAAACTATAATATGTAGATCAACAGACAGACAGACTTCAGACAGTGTGTCTTTCTGTGACTGAGAAACTCTCAGCAATCTTCAGATATTCCTGTACCAACAGAGACTCTGCTGGTTCACACGTGTCCTGAAACCACACAAAAATACCAACAGCAGATACAAGCAGTGATCCCCCTCAACAAAAACTACATCCAAGCAGAAGAAATTACAGAACATAATGTCAGCTTTTCTTTTCCTTCTCATTTGCGCATTCACAGACTCTGGCAAATGCACACTGGAAAAAGAGGGAAAAGCTTCAAATTTCAGACAACCAAAAATTAGGGGGAGCAGTTTGTATTTCTTTTGTTCTTATTAAACCTTGCTAATATTTTTTTCCTACAAAATGTGCCTTCTGGATGTCAGTGTTTCCCCATAGATATACTGTCATCTTTGAACAGTGTTAAAAGCTGTGCATTCTAATCTAAGTGGACACGAGACGCTATATATTGTACATGAGAGTAGCATTGCACATTGTGTTTGCTTCAGTGAGAATATTTACACTATAAATATACAGCCATTGTTTGAAAAAGCAGACACAGATCCGAAGTATAAGGATGTGGTTAAAAGCATAAATATTCTCACGTAAAATCTTTCCGTAACCTCGGACTGGTGCTTTTGAAGGAATCTGTCTCTACGGAGGTATTCTTTTCCATTCAAAAAGGGATTCAGCACTGAATGCATTATTTTGAAATGGGCAAAAAGTAATGACTGCATTTCTTTTTAACAGTCTACAAAATTAAATGTAGTAAACTCTTCAAGGCCCGATTTTAAATAATCCAAATAAATAATTTTATTCAGAAGAAATACCTAAGTATTGAAGGTTACAATTCAGTAAAGCAATCGAATACTGAAATCAGTTTCACCGAAATATATATTTCATAGTTTCAACAAACAGGGGTGGGTTTCAGTCTAATATTCTTTGCAAAATCAGGGCCTACCCTGGAACTAAACAACAGTGGCACGGTGTGAATGTTCACCATTCCTCTTTCTGCAACAGATGTATTTCTGCATTTTCTACTATATACCCAGCCAGCAGGAGAGAGCAGCTGCAGAAGTTTTTGCAGCCCACAGTGTCACCTTGCACAAACTGCACCCCAGGCTGGGGGTGACTTCCACTACACACAATAACACATTTTGAGAAATGGGCAAAAAACTAAGGATAGAAAGGACACATCTCCCTCATCACAGAAAAATGAGAGGGGGAAAAAAAAAAAAAAAAAAAAGAAAAAAACATTTACAGATATGTTTCCAGAATACAGTGTCATGAGAGTTTTACAAAAGAATCCATAATCTCACATTGTGAGAGGTTAACATGCCTGCTGGAAGATTTGAGAATTTTCTATATTAGTATATACAAATGTTCATAAAAAATTACAGCACAGATGCTACAAATCTGTGTGTGTATGTGTGTATTACAATGTCACTACAGTGGAAAAATATGGCTTAGTTATGGCAATGGCTGAGGAGTAGCACAGACTATCAGACATCCAAATAACCTTACTACAGTGTTTTGTGTCTTTCATTTACAATTGCAGCAAAATAGGGGGCAAAACACTAGAACTGCCTACCCGCTAATTCTAATGCAATGGGTCTAAAAAGTAGATAAGGTACAGTAACAAGAACAACCTCTCTGCTT
>VXAL01015573.1:69958-99958 GCA_013399475.1 Chauna torquata
GGCACAAGCGAGCCTTGCTGCTCGCAGAGCGGACGGGGCATTTGGAGGAAGGAGGCTGCAGCAGGGCCAGGGCACGCAGACGCACAGCAAGGTATCCGTGAAGCCATGCACATGTCCTGCCCCGGAGCGCTTAGGCACGCTGGTGTTAATGACGTTTAAGCACATGCCTAAATGCCCTGCAAAACATAAGCTCGAGCACAGGATTCTTATTTAGGGTTAAAAACATGGCTAAGTTCTTTAATGGACAGAGCTGTGCTTAGGGGTTTTCTGCAGGATTGAGATCTTAAGTTAAATTCTGTCGTCATTTACACCCAGCAATGAAAGTCAAATTCTGCCCTCTATTATAAGCAGACAACCCCTTTAGATTGTATTTGAAATCAATGGGACTGCTTGGGTGTAAAATGAGCGCAGTCCCCTAGTGCCAGAGAAAGCCAAGCAACAAAGCAATTTTACAATGTTAAATTCAGCAAATAAATTCTGATATTATTGTTTTTGCTACCGTTACATTATTATTTAGCTTTGCTATGAAATTACACAGATAGAAAACCAGAAAATAATATTTTAAAGACAATTGTCTTGAGCTCCAAAATTTATTTAAGATGGTAATTTCTAGGCACACATGGCAATCACATTTTATCTTCAAACCCATTCAAGGTGCATTAGCGTGCTAAGATAACATTCAGGATCATTCTCAAAAATTAGAAATTTTAAATAAAATTGTGTCATTAGGGTCAGAGGCTAGAGGACTTTTAGCACTGGCTGAACAAAGAACACCGATTCGTTCTCCTGTCCATGTCCAGACAAAATTTACACTTACATCGATGTCGCTGCTGCCTCAATAAGGTTTCTACAACTCCTCTGCCGAGCCACAGACCACCACTGCTGCCCACCACGGGCCACCCACCACGGGTTACCTGTGCGAGCCCACGCTAGTGGCTCTGACTCAAGAGTCACAAACCTGGTGACCTGTGGGTGGTAACAGAGAGCAAGCCTAGGTGGAGCCTTCTCCCACTTCACGTTTCTAGTGTTGCTGAGTAAGTTCCTAAATAAAATGATGGGATTCCTTCTGCTTGTCACATAGTTTCACTTCCAGAGAATATGTTAATCACAACAAAGCTTTTTTATTATTATTATTACAATTAGCCAGACTTCTATCTATTTCTACGGAAAAAAGAAAAATACTTCTGTGTGTACAAAGTCACATTAAAAGAGGAGAACTATGGGGAAGCCTTTCAAACACAGTGCTGTCTACAGGATTTCCAACTTCACAAGGGTAAGAGAAAGATAAGCCAGTTGGTTTCAATACCTAACTTTATGAGGAAAAGGTGAGGATATGCCACTTGGACAACATGTTTGTGGTTTCTCCTGCCGTTTCCTCATTTACTGGACATATATCATAGGCGCTGTGGTTTACCCTCAGTGTAACCCCTTCTGTGATGAAAGAAACATCAATCACTCACTATGGTGGGTTTCAGCAATGTAAGTTCACGACACCATAAAATTTGGGAAGTATGGGGACACTGTGCACTGATAAAATGCCAGTGTCACTTGCTTAAATTAAGAAACACTTTCAGATCTAGTTTAAACTCAAATTAAGAAAGCCATTTTTTTAAGAGATTATTTTTCAAATCAGAATTGTTCCCAGCACTATCACCTCACATGATCAACCAGAAGATAGCCCCATTGTTCCAAAATCCAGAAAACATACTTGCTTTGCTGCTTTCATTCAAAATAACTCCTTTAAAAAACACCAAAAATAAACCATGAAACAAACAAAAAACAAAACAAAAAAACCATACCCATCAAAATATATAAATACAAAAGGCAATCTAACTTCATTATACCAGGAACATGGAAAATGACAATGAAAAACATAATTAAAATATTTAAAATAGATTGTACTCAGACTTTCACATTACTCAAAAATACTAACTTAATGGATAAAATCCAGACCTTGAAAATGCTTAAACTTTTAGTATGTTTGTCTAATAAGGAATAAACATATCTTCTTGTTGTTACAAGCTATGACACTTGAGAGGTGAGGAAAAAAAAAAGCCCAAAGCCACCCCCCCCCAAAATCCTACTCTTTAACAATTCTTTGAAATATGACCTCCTACGTCATTTAATTTTTGAAAACCCTAAGGTCATGTAACACACTTTCTCTGTCATTTGTAAGTACATTAAGTCAGTGGCCATACGACAGTGAAATTATGATAATGGGCTGCTAAAATGGGTCATGCAGACACTGCATTTCATGTTAGCTTCAAACAACAGTGAGAATATAGTCCAAATCAAATATGACAGTACAAAAGCACATGGTTTACTTTTCTCAGGGCTTTGCCACTAACTGGGAAGGAGGCTGCAACCACAAAATATAAATGTATCAGTGGAGCTTCCCACCTATGAACCGTCCTTCTGTCTCTACTCGTGATGCACTAAAAGAAAACTGCCACCACAAAGAAGCAAACTTTTTAATAAAAGACTGCATTATTGCTTGCAAGGTTTTCCTCTGCATAATACAAAGGTTATCGCCAGACAAAGCCCACATTCTTAAAATGAAAACAGTTTCATACAATAAGACCAAGAACAGCACAAATCCTCACATAAAATCATAGTTTTTTTTTTCTTTTTAAAGTATACAATCATTAGTATGCATTCTTCTGTCTCTACATGAAATTCAACGGCTACTACTGCCTGAAGCCGAGGTAACAGAAGTTCATCAGCATACCTAAGTATCCTTCAAAGAGCCAAGAATCAAAACATATCTAATTTGATATACATACAGAAGCCAACAAGCCACAACATTAAAAATTATTATTATTACTGTAGAGTTGAATGTCAAAATGATCCTGAAGCGCATGCTTCAGGGACAGTTTGTTTACGTTCCTTCTTGTATCAATCTACGCGATCACGAATACTGTTTGCAAAATTCACAAAAGCATGGCACATCAGGGTTTGTTTGTCCTTTCTTTTTTTCAGACATAGTGTTGCAGTTGGGAGGAAAAGAATTGCAGTGTTGAAAACTCTTAAAGACGACCTCCCGACAAAGCAGGCAGGTCGCACAGGATCGAATTCTGTGCACCAGTTAAAATGATACAACTGCGTTTAACCCATTGATTTTTTTACGTTATTAATCCTTATTAACTACCTGTAATAAAGGCACAATTTTCTATAAAAAGCCCTTTTCCCTTTCTTTGTCTTTTCTGCACAATTTGAAAACTGTCAGTCTAATAGTTCCTAAGAGAACTCAAAGCAGTAAGGTTGACGAACACAAAAGCATAGAAACACCATCGCATGCAAAAGTTAGCTGAATAGCACAGATAATTGCTTAGATAATTATTTTGATAGAAGCCCTGCTGAAAGCTCCTATATTTTATCATACATGTTAAGTGTACATGACCTATCTCCTACATGTGTACACCTATACGACATGCAAATTGATCACTTAGTCACTTTTTGCTTTTTCTTTTTGTCTAACGTGATAAATAGCACATGCAGTTAGCTAAAAGGAGAACAGGCAACCTGGACTACCATGCCCATATTTACGTTTAAGCAAACCACGTCTGTCAGACGAGGGGAGAAACCGAGTTACATGATTCACGTAAGGGGTGTCCATTACGCACACCGTAATGCAGCACTCTGCGAGAAGGCAAGCAAGTAGCAGTCAGAGAAGTTGCTCTTGAGGAAGATCGCATTGCCCAGCGCCTGCCCATGAGCTTCCTGAGCCTTATGCAGCCTGACTGACAATGAGATTTAATGTAGCCTAACTATAGTAGCCTTGAGCACAGATGCGATTATAACAGGAAGGCATGGGGAGTTTTAGTGTATTAAACTGTATCAGACTGTTGCGAGCATCAGTGGCGAAATCAGCAAACGCTCGCTCTCCCAGACTCGTCCCCCCACCACCTGAAAATTCAGAGCATAAGAACCTTCCACTATTAAGAACTTGAGTAAAGGTCATTTTGTTTTCCTCAATACCATAAAAAATGGCATAGCTAGATTTGACATGCATATGCAAATCAGCACAGAGGGGAAAAAAAAAACAAACTGATTTTCCTTCACACTGGATTACTGTATCTGTATGAAATGTTGATACAAACACCTTGACTAAGAAAAAAAACCCACACCATCTCTGTAGTTTAATTGGCAGGATAGACTTAACAGATGTAGCAGTGCTGGACAAGGTTATTGTCTCATGGCAGATGATAACAAAAATGTAGAATGGTATACTGGTCAGAAAAATATAAATTCAATTTAAGCTGTATTGTAATAGATGTTTCTATCATTTACATAACCAAGACGGAGATATTTTGCAATAGCTTATAATAATATGTCAATTACAGATAACTGGTTAATAATATCAGTATATATAATGCAAAACAAATGGAAATATTTATATGGGGGAGACAAAGATCACCATCGCTGTTTAATTTGTATACATTTGAGGTGTCATAATATGCAATATGTCACTTAGCGCTTTGACGTGTAATCTTTCTTAGCCTTAATTAATGCTTTCATTTCAAACAGATTTTGAGTATATGAATCTACTGAATAAATAAATTCACCCTTCCCCCCCCCCAAAAAAAATCACACCATTTTATTTCAGTACAAAGATAACCAACCCAAATGTTAACTAAATGTCTGTTTATGCAAAGTTTTGAAGGAGAACTTTTGGCAATAGTAAATAGAGACTGTTATTTTGACCATACTTTTCATAAAACACATGCTCACACAGAACCAGAAAAGGCATATAGACAGACTAAATACATGCAAAGAAAAATCTCAATCCCACCTATTTATCACAACAGGAATCATGAAATCATGTATTACCTTCTACAACCAATTCTAAATTTTCTTCTTTAAACCTTGTGATGGGTCTAGATAGATATTACATACACTGAAGGAACACAGAAATCTACCCTAATCTAGCACTAACATCTTTAATTTGTCACTTTCATGGCAGATATTTCCAGATAGTCTAGAGGTCCAGAAATGTTATGTTGCCAGCACAAAAGCAACTGGAATACCCGACCACTTAAGCCCTCATATTTTAAAATTCATGACAGAAGCAGAGTAAATTTTACTAAAGACTATTATATAATCAATAATTTGTTCAAAACGTTATTCTCATGGAAAGTTATGATGTTATTTCAAGCAACTGCTTATTACTATGTTATAAAGCATATTCCTCTGCAATATTCTGTTCAGGATCATGAAACCTTGGCAGCGTTATACATTTCCTCTTGATATACAGCAAGAAGTAAGAGAGTTTGGGACAGTAATAAAAAGGATTCATCACTTTAAAATACTTTAACATCCATTGTGTGCATTAAATGTTGGGAAAATGTTTGCAGGAACTACTGCAAAAGAGCCACAAATCTAATTTTTTTCCCTTGTCTGATTGATACAATCAGGAATTCATTTAAATGGTCCTTTAGTGAGCTGTCATCAAACTGCAGCCCATTTACAGAAGGTTAGCTAATTAATGAACTCTTGATTGAAGATTAATTTGGCAACGCTTTTTAATTTTCACCTTAAAACCATGACAAACAATGATGTATTTTAATTAGAGCTTCAACTATAGCTGGGTGCTTTATATACATCTTTGATATTGTAAACAGATCACATCTATTCATTGGTAAATAGATAATAATGTTTAATTATCTGGAAATTAACAAAAGACGAACAACGTACCCTTATTTTACACATGTAGAAATAACGTATGTCCATGAAATGAGATGCTTTATCGAAGAATGTAGATTCCACCACTGTGCTTCCAAAATCCCTCTGTAACATGTTGCTTTAATAAAAACTACTAAGTGCTAATTAAAAAGAAAGATATGAGCAGGTGTATCTATAGACACAGCTACAGACATAGCATCCAACTATCCAGTATAAACCTGCTTCTTCTACCATGAAAATAATGCTGTCTTCATGTAAACTGTGATATTTCTGCACAATGATCGGTGATTTATTTGTGAAATTGCTAGAATGGCAAAGCCACACCGAGGTCGAAAAGCTCTCGACCAAGGTAAATAAAGTGTCATAATATATTTAGCAAATAATAATGGAAGAAATAGAGAAAAACGTCAACAGAAGATGCCAGGAAACATATGGGAATGGGGAGAACAAAATTCCTAGCATTTCTTCTCCGAAATAAAGCTCACAGTGCTACAGCCTAAATAACATCAGCAAATGTAACTGCCTTTTCAGAAAATCTTCAATCACCTTATTTTTCAATTAATCATCTTAATTTTCACTACTGTCTTCTATTTACAACTTTTTGTTTAGTTTTTCAAAAGACACGCCTGTTCATAGCTTTTATTTTATGTGCCATGACCCCCAACTCTGTTATTCTAACCACAAAAAGGCTGCAATGAAACACCATCGTTAAGTGAAAGCAGCAATTAAGTTTCTCCACATTGTCTGTGTTTTTGTTTGTGTGTTTGCTCTAAGGACAGGAAAACGGAACAGTGTTTAAGATGCTCATACTAACCATGCTCACAAATAACACAATCAATATCTCGTGGTTTTCTTCAGAAATCATTTTCAACTAACTTGTCTCCTAACACTGGAGACGTAAGAGTGCTTTCATCTGTTTGAGATCTGCCCTTTAACTGCTTCAGATTAACATTAAAATGCTGTAATGCTTACCAAAAATGTCTTGGCTATCATTTCATGCATCTTACTTCATTTTAAACAATGTTATATATTAATGACAAAATATTCATCAATAACAGCAAAGATAAACCTGGAAATTAATTCGGTCTGAGGAGGTCTCACTTCCCCATTCATTATGTAGTCAGGGCTTAGTTAGGCAGGTGACAGGGTCTCAGTCAAACCAGAGCAATATTTGCCTGAGCACAAGAAACTCACAGCACATGTATGCTCTTATCTAAGGAAGTATCTTTTCTCAGTTGGATGAGTATGTAAGCCTTTCTGTAGAAAAATAATATGCAGAATGTTGGAGTCAAGCATGAGCTGCTGAAAGAGCTCGGGGTTTTGTTTACTTCCATTTTGTTTTTGGCAACTTTACTGCAGATGATGTTTCTCAGAGGTTTATGGACAGTATAATCAAATACCATCGAGAACATGAATTCTTGAATATTTTTATAGTGCGGTCATGTGTTAATACGAGAGTCTTACAAATCCCAATTCTGAACAGACATCTAAAAAGACATGGAATACCCCTACCTTAGTTGTTAACTTACTGCATCCCAGCAAAGTATTATTACTGATAGCATTATTGCCAGAAATGATTATCCCTTATGGATGTATCACCTCTCATATTTCAGTCTGCTCCCATTTTTGATCATAAAGAACACCTGTGGAAACTACATGAATAGCTAACCGAAAGGTATTAAGTACCACAAAAACATTTTGTGATGTTTTCTCATGTGACTTAGTATCTGGAAAAGAGCAGGAGAAACAGCAGGAGCAAGTTGTCCATGCACACGCAAATGTTCCTAGAGCTACCAAAACCAATGAAAAAAGAAGATCGTGCTAAAATAACTAACACCTATGAATAAACACAGCATGCTTTGAGAAGAATAGCTGCAAAAGTAAAATAGACAAAATCAAATTATCAGGTGATATGCCATGGGTATAACAGAGGAAAGAATCTGGCCCACTAAATGCATCTTTTTAATCCAGCAAATGTTCCACTAACCAGGCTGAAAAAAGATACAGGGTTAGAAGATAAGACATCGAGTAACGTAAAATCAGTGCCACACAAACATTTGAGAAACAGCTTTCATCAGACCAGTCCAGTTCTAGATGTTTAAAATCATTGCTGTGAAAGGAAAGAGAAGACAGAGGAAAATTACCTCCATGTTCCAAAGAAAATGTTAGTTTTTTGTAAAATTATTTTAGTTTGAGTGGGTTGTGGAGAGCATTAAAGGAAATGAACAGAAAAAGTGTTTTCATCAGTTGTTAGCTCGTGCTTGAAAAGCTCAAATACTGTTTCATTTTAATAGTTCAATCTCAGCATCTATGTATTCCTCAGTGAAGGATACAGGCGTTGACAGTGCAAAGAAAAGAACCTGTGAGGTTATAGGTAAATGAGAAGAGCACAATAAGCATTAGCTGGCAGTACTTTCCTTCCCGATGCAAGGGCACAATGAGGTTCTGATCCAGCGCACTCAATGGAACATTTCTCGTTAACAGGAACGTGCTCTGAGGTACGTGCAGCGTTCTCCCGTTTAGGTCGGCAGTTCTTCATCAACGGCTGAGTGACTTACTGTGTATTATTCAATATGGTTAAGTAGTATGTACATCAGCTATCATAATTTAAAACAAAATCAAGGCTATAAAATAAAACATATTTGTTCCTTTTATTTTGAAAAGTGTAATTTTGTTTAGATTACAACTTCTGCTCCTGCTTCACAGCGTGTTTCATGAAACTCTTAGGAGCTGTTCCTACCACGGGATGCATATCCTCAGCAAAATACTGCCTGCCCTTATTGGCACCAAGGGTAAATCATAGGAGGTACTGAGCAAATCACAGAAGCAGGCCCTTATTCACTATGTCATCCTGCTGTTAAATCTTCGCTAAAATGTGAGGGGAGACCTCGAGGCTTTGCCTTTTGCTGTTTGGTCATTTCATAAAAATTATCAAATGATGGCAAAATGCAAATCAGTGAAGGTTTATGTTTTCTGATCCAAACACGAATTTATTTAACCAGGGAACCCCATAAGCACGTTAGAATACTAAAATACAAGAGGTCATGTATCTACAGAGGATAATCATTTTCAGCAATAATGATAAGAATATTAATACTTAGCTGGAAAACAGTAAACAATCAAGTTAGCTGCAAAAAAAATATTTTAATCTGAAACCTGCTTACAGAAAACATTATATATACGCACGGCACCAATTTGCAGCTGTACTGGAAAATAAAATCTGAATTGTCTGACTAGATTCTATCTGAAGAAAAATACAACACTGCACTAGTGCATAGTCTATGACTTAAGGAATAAAACACAATAATGTATATATTATGAAAGGTACACCCAGGTAGTGAAATTCATGACACATAGTGTGACCTTTAAAGTGGAAAACCTCGGACAGCTAATAAAATGCACTTCTTGACTCTTTGGATGGGACTACATTTACAACCAAAAGACCTCCAGATGTTTCATATGGCCTTAAACCAGACTGCAGAATCTGGTTGGATTAACATTTTTCATCCAAGCTCCTTATTGCATAATGGACATTTTACTCCTACAAAAGCATCAGAGAGTTCTAGAGTGAGCTTCTCTGCCTATCAGAAAGAGGGCTGCCACTCATGGTCAGGATCTTGCTTCCCTGCAATTAATCTACAAATATAAATCTGAGATTTAAGGGTGCTGATTTCAAGCCAAGAATTACCTAAAATATAGGCACAAATTGGCAATGGGCATATATATAACCAAAGATGTATGCTTAACCTTTGAGAAATGCAGTAATTGTCTCTTTCTGACATGCATACCTACTTGTCAACACGAGTCATATACACGTGTCAGAGCAACACACACAAATGGGTTCACAGTTGCAGAAAGAGGACCTGAGCCTCACGGACTACATTAGAAGATACATAAAAATACAGACAGCATACTCAAAACTATCAGATACCATTACAAACAGGTTAAAATAGGATATATAATAAACAAAATATCTAGTTTCAATGATGTTCCCTAAGAATAAGCTTGTTTTCAAAAGAATTTCAGTACTGGAATTCAGTAAATAATGTATCATGCATGTAACGTTTGCATTAGACTTTTCTTGCCTTTAGGAGAATATAGTTACCTACTCTCAAATTGTTTTAATTCTGCCTTGAAAGACCTTAGATAAAGAAAAAAGATCAGTTTCTAAAGATTATTGTGTGTATATATATATGTGTATATATATATTTTTTTTAATTTAGAAATTATGATCTACGGGTATTTCTTTGCTGATTACTGAAAAGAGCTGAAACTAACGCAATCTCCGTTTGTTTACTTCTGCATTTGTATGTCGGCATCAAAGACACTGCTAAAGGCTGGGAGTGTTACAGTTTAGTTTACTGCCAGAGCTTGAATCAATAAAGGAGAGCTTTTCCAGTGTGTCTTACCAAACCAGGGTCTTCTCATACAAGCAAAAATCGAAAAAAATCCCACCAGTGCCCATAAAAGGGGGAACTGAGATCCATGCACCTATTTATTTATTTATTTCCAAAAGAGATACTGCTGCATATTGTTAATCTTCATTTTCCAAGAGATGTAAAGTGGAATTGGCAGTATTTGGAGCAATCTATCACTGCCTTAATCAAGGGAAAGCCAGCCTTGGGGCTGGCAAGTTTTGGAGCACTCTTTCCTCCCTCTTGCCTGCTTTTGGCCATTGGAGCGAAGAGCTATTTTTTTTTTTATTGTTCACCTGCTTCCAAACAACAAGCATTTGTCTGTATGCCTAGGCTTAATAATTATAATTATAAATCAATGTGCATTAATAAAATACATTTATAAGAGCTTAGTTGGCTAGCTATTTATGGCATTATAAAATACATATTATATAAGCAATCCCAAGAGGCTTCTATCACCTTTTCTCTGAATCATTTTATGATCATCATCTCATAACCATTTCAGAAAGAAGCAAAGTAGCTTTGTAAACATCTACTCAATTTCTCAGTAACGTAATTTTGAATTTTCTCTCCCCTGTCCCACTATGGATATTTAAAAATAATAAAAAATAAATCCTTTGACTAGGTTACGGGGCACAGGAAAAGACATTTTGGCTCAAATGTGTGATAACATGATTAAGCACAGTAATGCAGCCAGTTTTGCATGATCTTAACTAAAAGGGCAGCTCTTACTAAGCAAGAAGCATGCCTTTAGGTGTCCCTCAAATGTCTTGATGGTTGATGCTTCAACATAAGGATGATTAAGAAACCACAGATCCTACCAAAATACTGCACTCTAAAACTTGGAATAAATTCCCCTTTCTCTAGCTGCAACATTTCTGAGCAGGGCTTTAGCACTCCATTACTGTGAATGTTTTTTGGCCCAAGGCAAAAAATATTGACAAAGTTCCACCTCCAAGACAGTTATTGTCTCTGTATACTTGATAGCAGCCTTCAGAAGTTCACCTGCCAGTATTAAATCCTTGGTTTGGGTGAGAGAAGTAAAAATTTGCTAGCATTCCAAGCTATTTTACTGTAGCGGCAGCTACAGCAGCAAATCAAATTGTTCTTTCAATTAAACCAGTTCAGTGCCTTAGAGAAGAAAGATCTAGCCTTCCTCTTCTCCAAAAAAAACTGCAGTTTATGCCAGGTCTGAAGTTTTTACTACAACTGAGAGGAAAAGGCTCAGATGTTCTTATTCTAGTGGTCAATAATCCACATCACACACACACACACAAAAAGCTTGTCAAGCCGTTTGCGTATAACTGACAGCCTTTGCCAGAAGCCTGTGACATTCAAGGAGGCTAGGTGCCAAGGTCTTCAAGGGGCCATCACTAGGTTTGAACCTTCCTTTTGTCAGCAGCATGCACCAATAGATTTGCTAGAAACCAGCAGTACATTGGAACATATCAGACAGCAGGATCAAAAAATATGTCGTGATGATGTCCCAGATTTAAGCAGGCCAGAAAGAATGCTTTAAGATGTACTGAGCATCTTGATAGAAAGGAGTCAGGCAAGTAAAATGGGAGCCTTATAACAGCTGAGAGCAGGGCGTTCTAACAGCAAGGAAAGGAAAGCTCATTCATAGAAAAGTATCGTCATGACTGTTCTGAAGCACTGCAGTGCAAGTTTAGCTGATTCTGAATGAACAGCAAAATACCTTAATTTTCTGCATTCCCCAGATAAAGACATCTATCTAAATACACAGCAACTGCCCCACATACGCACAGAGTTTGTTTGCATGTGGAACGCGGAATGACAGCAGTAATTTACCTTGCTCTGTTTTCTTTTTGCTCATTTGTTTTTTAAAACAGTTCTCACTCACTGGAAGGAGCAGTGAAATAACTAAGATGACATCTGCTAACAGAATATGTAACTGTCGCTGTACCACAAAGCGGACTAAAAGACCTGCGTGGCAGGATGCCTTTAAATGAGATGGCCATGGCTACACAAGGATGGAAACCAAATGACCCCTTATGGGTAATCTATCCAGGTTAGAGAGGAGGTCACTGCAGGGGCACTGCAGAAAGGCATGCACTCTGCCTGGGAGAGCAAAAGCATGTCCAAAACCTAAATTTCACAGGCATTAACTTCAGAGACAGCAAACTCTTTCCCTGACGCTTTTTGAAAGAAAACTTCTAAACATCGTAACACCAAGCCAACACCTTAGTTTGACACAAAACATAAAATCCTCTACCCTTCCTGTAAACGCTTCACACTGACATCATAGCAGAAGGCGTGAGACAGCTTCAAATTAACTTTTATATTGACTTGACCACAAACCACCTTTTCTGCATCTTGCAAACGTGTGGCCTTATGTTTAGAACAAAAAGGTACCACTACCTGCCCTCAGCCTATCTTAATCAGGATCAGAGTAATGCTAGAAGAGTGCGTGATGTCCAGGCTCTCTAAGAAGGGAACCCACCCCTTAACTCTCAACTTAATGGAAGTTGAGGACACTCAGTATTTCATAGGATCAGGCCTTATGCTGGCATAAAAATGTTATCCAAAACTAGATCACTAAATAGAGAACTATCACAGCTCTCAAACAGAGACTCTTCCCTCTTTCTTGTTCCAAACTTCTTCAGTAGATAAAAATTTAAGTGTGCTATCTCACCTGCTTTACCTACACAATATTTTCACTGGCCAATTTTAATACGTTTCTGAAGACATAAATGTTCTGTTTCTCAATTCTAATACATTTATCTGCCATCTTTCTCTTCTTCTTCATTTTCTCCATGGCTTTCGTCGTACACACAAACACACACAGACTCCCCCATGCCAACGGCATAGAAGTAAATCCAGCTTCTCTTCACTGATTATGGGACTGGTTTTAATTTGTGCAATAGTCCTTTTGATAGCAATGCCTAGTTAAAACATCCATTAAAAGTCTGTATCAGTCATTTAATGGAGGAAGAATCTAATAGGGTTCCATTGGAACTCCTCCATTAACTTTTAACAGAATTCTTTCTTATACTCAGTGTTGTAAAACAGGGATATTTCACAAATTTAAGACCAGGCTCATTCTCCATGGGGTGACAGTTAGGTCACTGCTTCCCAATCTTTTTTGGGTAACCACATCAGTTCACCATTTGAGCTGCAACAGACTCTTCACAACTTATTAATTGTGGCTTGTACTCACTCTCACTGAACTCCAAATCATGAAAGTCCCAGTTGTATGGCTGGTCATAACGTATATAATAAAAAGCACAGCCACCAGTTTCCAAAAGAAAATATTACCAACCATTACCAATGAGGGACTAGACCTACCACAGTAATTATGTATCTGTCTAACTTTTGTTCAGGAACCTGAACTGCCATGGTGATGAACTGGTTTCTAAAGAGATCTTGGCAGAACTGTCTAAAAACCATGCTATATCTGTACTGGCACATAGATCAGCTGCTAGAGAACTGTTGTATAGGTAATATTGTTCCACACTGAAGTTTACTGGGAAAAGAGCACACAACAAAACTTGAGACCAGCTACCTGTACTCATTAGCCACTCTATGCCATTATGAGATTGTCATATTGGCATTTATATAATGTTATTTGGTAAGTAAATCTCAAAATCCTTCACACAGGAAGATAACTACTACTTAACTTCATTTTACAAGTGCAAAAAGTAAGGCCCAGGGAAGAGACGAACAGAGTCCAGGTCTTCTAATTCCCACCCTTCAAGAGAGACGTTGAAGTCACCGGGCATTGGCAGTGTTCCTTCAGAACAAGCTTAAAATAAGGGAATATTTAGGTTCTTGACCAGACTCTGAATGGTGGAAGTAAAGCTTAGCATGACGGGTCTCCTCCAACCACACGAACAGAAGGTACACGCGCACGTGGGAAGTGAAAAAAGGGATTTACTTGGGAGATTCCAGCCCCATCAAGTGAAACACCATAGTGGAACAGTCGAACCTCTGACTGCCACTGCTGGCTTCAAATCCCTCCACCCACAGAAAGCAGGAGGAAATATTGTCAAGATTATCCTCCTGTCACACTTCCAGAATTAAGAATTTCATTAATCACTGAGGAGTTCAAAGATCCTGTAAATCTGATTCTGTTCACACTTTAACCAGCTTGACACTGATGCAGCTGTGAATCCATTGGCTGCAAATGAGGTACCCCAAATTGCATATGCATAACTAAGAGGAACCAAGTTTGTAAATGTTATTATTTCCTTAGTTTCAACTAGCAGTTTCAGCAAAGTCGAGCTGGAGCGCTGAAAATTGACCTGGCTTGTTTAGCAGAGCCTCTTTAGAAGAAAATATGAACGAAAGCAATTTTTTTTTTCATTCCACCCTGCACAAGCTTAAAAAAAAAAAAAAATCAAAACGCAATAAAATGTCCCTAAGATACATGTGGTTGTATACACACCTTTCTCAAGATGTAAAATCATTCAGCTTTTGGCCTTGTGCTTCACGATGCACTGAACTAAGCAGATGTTTTACTACCACTCTGCAGAATTTTACTCACAAGTTTGTTTATACATAAATACACACACACACACACACACACACACACATCCACACACTCAAAAGCTTTTCTTAGGCTAGATGATATGCCCCAGAAGTGCAGACAAAAAATGGAAAAAGATAAAAGAACAGTGCTCTCTTTCTTCACAACTTTTATTATCTAGAAAAAAAGACACTGAGGAAAAGTTCCGGGAGTGCAGGTTTTTTTGTTTCATCCACTTTTTCATCACGTCCCACTCTAATGAAGAAAATGGAACTAGACCTAGGAAAGGCCAATGAAAACAGGCAAAATAGGAGACTTTTTAAGCAAGAAGAAAAAGGGTCTCACCAAAATATATTATGAAAAAAGAACCATTTTTTGTACGTGTGAAATCACCTAAGCTTCACCTAAGCTTTTGGAGAACCTTTTTCATCTGTCTCCAGCATAACCACTAGGAAATGCAATCGGCAGCTCTGAGTAGAATAGCAGAGGTTGTTTTCTCACATGGGAAACTTGTGACAGGAATGTATCACAGGAAAAAACTTTAGGAAATCTTAATTTAGCCATTCAGTCTTAAGGTACATCAGGATTACTCTACGAATGCTCTCCAACCCATTTTCCACCATGGAGCTACACTTGTGTCTGCACTACCCTTCCACAGCTTAACACCCATTACTGCATCCTTGTACTTTTACATTGTGATTGTACATCTGAGCATCCCACTTGCTGCTTGTCTTAAAAAAAAACATGGCAGAAAGTGTAGCAAAGTAGCAGATCACCAGTGCTACTGAATCAAGAGCATAGAGAGAGAGGCTAATTTAGAGAAATTCCAGTCGTCTTGTTTTCACAGGAAAACAAAAATCTTTGAGACTATTTTCTTTAGGAAGCAGGGAAACTCAGGAAGAGATTTATCCCCAGTGTTTTAGCAAGGCAGGCGAAGATGAAGGATGATAGGATGAACTGCTGGTGCTATAGTTTCTTCTTGTGTACCAAGAGACATCTAAACTACTTCATGGTTAGCATGCCAGGCAAAGACTACCTCTCTACTTGCAGAGCTGCACGTTTGTAAAGGAAACGTATCACTTCAGAACATTTCACTGTACACCTGTACATACAGAACTTACGCTGATGCTCAATCACAAAGTACTTCCAAGGAACTGGATCTGGTTTGTGAAAAGAGGAGTAGCTGAAGCTCAGCTCATTTCTAAGAACAAATGTAGTTGCGTCTGCTGCAGTCTGCCAGTGAAAGTGGATTCAAGCAATGATGCTGAGACTTTGCACAGAAGCAGCTGAGCAATGGAGGTATGTTCTGCTTGCTGATAGGAGAGGTAATCCCCGCTGCTGTGGGAAGGGTAACCTTCAGCAGAAGGGCAGCAGCAAAACAGTGGTGATATTGAGAAATTTTCACAGTTATTTTTGCTACACCTTTGGTCCCAGCAAACTTTCCACAGCACTGACAGCACTGTAAACTCACAGGGCTTTGGCAGCATGCATATAAAATACAAACACACAACAATCAATCAAAGGCACAGAAAGATGGAAATGGGCAGGGTGGCACTGTGCTGAGGAAGAGGATTACAGAGACTATACATTTTGCTGAATTCTTCCTAAAACTTCTACAAGCAGTATCCTCCAATCTAGAAACCTTCTCTAAAAGTCAGAAGAAGAAATCTGAACCTTTTTAAAGTACAAAGCATTGCAGGGATGCTCCTGGTTCAGTCTTATTGAAAACTAATGTTTTATTCCTATGTGCTCTTTCCATAAAGAAATTACAGTGCAAAGGGACCAGCCTGGAAAGATTTATCTGATCTAAGCAAAAGCTAAGCTGGAAGTGCAGCATGTGAGGTAGGGCTTTCCATGTGTAAACTGAGTAGGTAACTTGAGGAACTGGGCAGTTCATCTGAGGAAGGGAACTGTACTTCATCAGGATCTGCTAGAAACTGGGAACCTCCTGAAGCAGATGCTGCTGATTGACATAAGAAGAAAGAATGAAAAAAGCCTGATGAAAAAAATTTACCTCTGTCCCACATAGATAATGGGGTAAAGGATATGTTTATCTGATCACCCAACAAAGTTTTTACTCCATCTACTTACCACATCCCTAATGAAGCAAATTAAAAGTTCAAATGAAGATATATTCTTCAAGCATGATGCCACTTAGCAAAATATGTATGTAGCTCATACGCTACATATTGCCTGTAATGGAATATATACAAGGGATACTCTTTATAAGAAAGGGTAAGCCCTACAAAGTTTACTACAAGACTTCACCTTTATAGTGTCTCTCCTTACCTTTTACTCTATATTAGCCTTCTTCATCAGGATTGTTAACTTTGGGGGTGGAGTCTGTGCTCAAGTCTTCTAAATAGTGCCTAACTGAACAGGCTCTGATCTGATTCAGAGCCTCTAAACAAAATGTTTGTTTCTCAAACCAAATATAACAACAACAATTTTACAAGTATATAAATGTAACTTATAGACAAAGCCAAAGACTGTTTACAAATCTAGCTAACGAGAAAATGCAGGATTTAAATGTTCATGTTGTCTGCAAACTTTAACTCAAATAAACCAGGCAAAAACACGCAAGTGTATCTGATGTTGCATTTGTCTTGAATACAAAACCATTCCCAGTACATTACTCAATCACATTCTTATCACTTGAATATTAATGTTATTCTAAGATTCCATTTCCCTACAACCAAATGTAGCAGACACCAGCTGGAGTGCCAGAGATACGTGAGCATAAGGCATGGTAAAAGGGCTGGAAGGCAGGTCCTGTGAGGAGAGGCTGAGGACACTGGGGCTGTCCAGTCTGGAGAAGAGGAGGCTCAGGGGCGACCTCGCTGCAACTTCCTGAGGAGGGGAAGCGGAGAGGAGGTGCCGGTCTCTGCTCCCTGGGAACCGAGCACAGGACGTGCTGGAACGGCACAAAGCTGGGCATTGGGAGGCTCAGACTGAACACTGGGAAAAATTTCTTTACTGTGAGGGTGGTCAAACACTGGAACAGGCTTCCTAGGGAGGTGGTTGATGTCCCAGGCCTGTCAGTGCTCAAGAGGCATTTGGATAATGCCCTCATTAATGTGCTTTAGCTTTTGGTTAGCTCTGAAGCAGTCAGGCAGTTGGGCTTGATCTTTGTAGGTCCCTTCCAACCAAACTACTCTATTCTAGTCAAGTGTAATTTAATTTTAGAATTTTTTTTTTCTCCCTGTTAGAAATGCATCAGTAAAGGAAACACACATGCTCTGAACAGCACCAAAATTTCATAGAATCATAGAATCATAGAAACACAAGGTTGGAAAGGACCTACAAGATCATCTAGTCCAACCGTCATCCTATCACCAATACTACCCACTAAGTTGCTAAATCATGTCTTGTAGCACCTTGTCCAGGCGCTTCTTGAACACCGCGAGGGTCGGTGACTCCACCACCTCCNTAGAGTGCAAAGAGGTCTCCCCTGAGCCTCCTCTTCTCCAGACTAAACAATCCCAGCTCCCTCAGCCGCTCCCCATAAGACTTGTGTTCCATACCCCTCACCAGTTTCGTTGCCCTTCTCTGGACACATTCCAGGGCATCAATGTCCTTCTTGTAGTGAGGGGCCCAAAACTGAACACAGTACTCGAGGTGCGGCCTCGAGTACAGAGAGAACAGAGAGAACAGAGGCATGTCTCTGCAGGTGGATAAAAAATTCTACATGTTACACAGAATAATAATACAAACACCCTGTAAATATATAGCCAAGGATTCAAAAAAAAAAAAAAGTAAAAAAAGTAAAGAAAGTACATAGTCTACTGGATATACCTCAACTGCAGAAATACCTGTGCTAATTACATCACTGACACAAGTTAAGTGCACAATAATCAGACGACAAAGTGTTAACAGTCAGTGAGCTGCCATGTAATTACCATTGCATCCAATGGAGTTATCCAGTACTGTATGTACTGCATTGTTCGTGTTATTACGTGGTAACTATCAAATTACCACGTGTCATCACTGTAACATTAGGTCGATCCACTATGGAAATTCATTCTGCTCAACAGCAGTCTAAATTCTTCATTTTGTCCCTTTGGTGATGTTGGGAGGTGGATTACGTACTGAGCTCTACTAAAGGTTAAAGGACTAGGTTAGGCACTTCATAGATTAAACCTGATCAAATAGCCTGATTCTGCCACCTTTTCCCACTATGAGTTTCATTACTCTACTGCAGATGGGATAATACTTGACAGGGTACTACTATCTGTCCCAAAGTGATCATTTTCTCCTTAAATTTCCTGTAAAACCTACATCAACTTTCCCTCTCTACAGCTATAGTAGTTACTATCTTAAAAAAATCAAGTGGAAAAGCAGGTTTTGCCTGCGGTAAACGGAAGGGAGTCAAAGATGTCGGGAGATCTATTTAGGACTTAACAGTGTTACTAATCTATTTTAGTGAGGAGACAAACAGAAAATACTACTATGAAGGGATGAGAGAGTATTTGTTTGTTTTTTTTAAAGGGATCAACATAAATACATCATGATAAGCTTTGACTCACATGTTTTCTACATCTGTATTTCTGTGCAGAACAAAATTAAGTGTCAGAAGATTTTTAAAATAACATTAGGAATACACACAAGTCTTGGAAACAGCGCAAGCGAGGGAGCAAAACTGCAAGTGTAGCTCTCAACCTGGGAACCTCCCACACTGCAGCAAACTCATTAGCAACTGCTAACAAGCCACCTGGTGTGAGCTACATGATAAGTGAAAATACAGTGGTGAGGATGTTATGAAAATGGTTATCACCCATCAGTGCATTCACTACAAGGAGTATTTTGCACATGTATTTTACATTAACATTTGGAAGGTGCTCGTATGTTATGTGAATGGGGAGCCCACGCAAGGGCCCACACAGATGACACTGGTTTCAAGGACACAGGATTGTTCGCTATTACCTTAAGTAACATCTAAATAGGTGCATAGCCAAATTCAAACACAAATGAAAGTCAAAGACATTAAGGGGACGAAGACAATTGGGTAATTATGTAAATAAAATTTGAAATATTATAAAGCATTTATCAAAATAAGAAGAGACAGTCCTTTCTTACCATGATTAGTTAGCACACAGCTGAGTCCCTGAGAAGACAAGCCACTTATTGTTTCACATAGGTTAGCAGAATAAGATACACAGTCTGGGGAAAGCAAGATTTGCTGACAACTACCATGTGTCATCTTCACTAGGCCTGGCCTCATGTTTGCAAGTGTGTATGAGTTTACACAGAGGTAAAACAAACTTTTTTTTTCCTTCTGAAGAAAGGCCTGAGGACTCAGAAAAACCTGGGGCAATGACCCTTTCCTCTGCAGAACATTTCCACCTCAACATCTGCAGCTCATGGTTGAGTTCTTGGAAACATGTCATTGATAGGGTAGAGTAGTCCTTTGGCTACATTTGGTAAGAAATGGCTTGAAAGCAGTTTCTCTGCCAAAAATGGCTCACTTCACTTTGCCTTTTGCACATAGCATTTCTTACCACTTGCTACATCTCTCTGAATCTCAAGAGTGGCTCAGAGGCTCGCAATTACAGTACTGAAGATGCATGCAGTTTTCAAGTATCAGGCACTAACAGCAAGTTAGCAACTGTACATTTATTCTGAAATCATGCATCGTTGTCTCTTCAACAGTTTACCTCCACCTTTTTCAGTATTTTCTAGAATCCCTTGCATAATCCAGCTCCCCTCCTGTGTCAGTAGTTTCAAAGTTGTTTAATAACGAATGGCAGTCAATGGAGTCAAATGACAATTGGAAGGATAACGCCTTGCAAGCGATTTCAACAGAAGACCAGAAGCAAGCAATGGAAACAGATTCACGTCCTCATATTACATTTAGGTTGTTCTCACGCTGTCAAATACAGTGCCTCCAAATCAGAAGCAATATTGCTCTGTCCGTAGTAACAAACGTGGTGGAACAGGGCACACATAATTCAAGAGGTTTCACCACTGTGTACTCCAGCCCTACTCTAAGGGCAGATGGTAAAAGAGTAACAGCATCCTAGCCTCGTCTACACTACTTCTTGCACCATTTATTACCCCAGAAGTTTTTGTACAAAGAAGAACATGTGAATATTTCTGTGATCCAATGACCAGCATCTCCAGCACTGGGACCTTTCAAACCATTGCCTTAAATAAAAGCTTTGGGCTAATGCTACCTGTGTTGCTCCTGGAATATAATGAACCAAGTTATGGCAGAGGGAGAACAAGGACATTGCCTCTTTAATTTTGCATGCATGATAATGTTTTTAACCACTAAGGTCATACCTGCATGTGATGACTGACAACTTTTCAGCTTGATTCAAAGCAAACAGCTGTTGGTTTGATTGCCTAGCAACTAAAAGTTGATGGATGACCCTTAAGATGGATAACTACCATAAATCACCTCATTCAGACTCTCAGGGAAAAAAATTAAAAAACAATGGTTTTCATGACATTTGCTGCACTCCATAATGTGCCATGATAAATTTGGCTGCCTTATGGATGCACAGTTGTGGCTGCTGAAATTAGACACTTTTGTTTTCTGCATTCTGCACTTCTTGTAGCCCCCTCTGTAAGGTGTGTTCATATTAATATACTCCACTGTCAGAAGAAAGCAGAATACCAGAAGCTACTGTCAGTCACCACAAGGCAGGGAGAATCTGTATTGAATCTCTGCATCACCAAACAGCTTTTAATCAGGAAACAGCAGTCTTATATCATAGCTATGGCACTGGGCTACATGCATTAATAATGGTTACAATATATTTAGTGTAATGACTTGACCCCGGTCAACATTATTGATGCTGTGATTAATATGAATTTGATAAACTGCTTCCTCTTTGAAGACATTTTGTATGTTTCTCAAGCAAGAGAAAAATACTTTTTATGTAATAAGTAAATATAGCAGGACTTCACAAAAGCATTCTGATCTCAGCTGCACAGGTGTAAAAATAGATTTCTCAGGATTTATACTAGTGTCCCTGAAATTGGAATCTGGACCACAAAAAAAAATCCTCATTTTCATCTCATTAATAGAAGGAAAAAAAAAAAAAGAGAGAGATTCTAAATGGAAGACCATATTCTTCCCAGAGAGTGTTCAGACAGAAAGGGAAATTCCCTTTTATTGTTCTAGATAATAGGATTTCTCTGTTTGTTATGTACAGAATACATACGCATTCAAAAACAGATGTTCATAATTGTTTCCATTGTTTAGATTTTTTTTAAACTCTTGAGCTTGACTATTCATATGAAAACTCTCTTACTGAATTTGGCTTATGACAGCAAAGTGATTTCTGGTTTTGTTTAAAGAAAAAAAAAAGGACATAGTTTAGTGCAAGATTTAGTATTTCCTTGTGGAAGTGTTGCCTTACATGTTAGTATGTGAGGAGTTCATCAAGGACAACAAATGTGGCAGAACTACCTTCCTCTTAGCTGATACATGTCAGCCCGCATGAATAAACTGGTGTCCAACGTAAAATTTTTGGACAGTATGGTAATTCCCAAACTGTGATACATAACCCACTAAAGAGTGAGAGGGTGGAGGACAGGTCAAGAGGGACCCAAGCTATGTTCAGAGCCATGAAAAAGAACTCCAAAAACTGAATCATTCTGAAATGGAAGATATCAGTGAAAATCAGAAGTCAAATGGAAAATAAGGAACTTCACCTGGGGAGCAGGGGGGTTACCTGGACAAAGTAATTGGGAAAATGATGCTAAGGAATGAAAGTTTCAAGCTGGGACTGAGCTGCCAGAATTTGTGGGGAAAGCATGCTTGAGACCTGCCTGTGCTGTACCTAGACCTCTGCTACCAGGTTCAAGAACCTTCCCCTTTACCAAAGTCAGCTGAGCATCTGCTGAATTCAAGTTCATTCACCTCTACAAATCAAAAGTCATGTTCCAAAGCGTGAAACACAATCTAATAGATTTAATGGAGCACACAGGTGTGTTGGTGCTATGAGATCAGAAGTAACGCCTTAGGTGAACCATGCATTCAGATTTTCAGCAAGTTGTAAGCAGTTTTCTAGAACGCGTATTCTGAAAATACAGGGTATGTTTTCACTTGCAAGATCAAGAACTACATTTCTAAGTTTTACACAGAGGTGGAATGTCAGCACAGCATGCATCGGGCTGTTTAGTTCTGCTGTGTTTCTCAATAACAAACAATGGTGATGCTCCACCAGGTACATATGCAATTTACTAGACTCTCCATCTCTGTACCATACCTCAAGCAGTAAGTGCCTATGTAGTTTAGATGCTCTGCATCTGCAAGCAGAGATGAACACAGCAGTGTAACAATGCTAGTTGTAACGCAATTTATTTGGAGCTTCTGAAATTTCAGATCACAGCATTCTATAATCAATACTTTGCATTATTCAGCCACAGTACCCCTTCAGCTGAGAACCTAACCAGTGTAATTCACACAAACGAGAGTCTCAAGTGCACCTAGATATGTTTCACATAAAAGCACTTATATGTGTATAACATTCAGACATAGTCTCTATTTATTGTCTCAGCTTTAAGTCCCGGATGCCTGTGTGAAGGACCCACTAAAGAGGACATGACAGCATGCTGGCCCTTTAAAACTGAAATGCTTGTTTCCTTTCCGTAAGAAAAGTAAATCATGCTATAGTGAGTGGAGCTTTGAAAAAGCATCCATCCATTAAAGTTCATGGATCCTCGTTTCCAGATTGTCCCTCCCCTGGCTGTGTCTCAAGTTACAGCCTTGTACAATCCAAGTCTAAATAATATTCACTATGATAAATGACACCATAACTCCGATATCCACAATCAATCTTTGCTTTAAAGATACATCCATCTTCAATAATGTTGATGGGGATTCTGTAAAATGGGAAACGTGACTGTTTTCCCGACCTCCTAACAGTGGGGGAAGGAAGCTCTGAGTGATGGCTGTCAGCCCACATCTGGCTGCAAAAATAAATTAGCCTTATGTAGACAAATGAAAGGACCAGCCCTGACTAGAAAACAGCCACTCCTGAGCAATGGCTAATTTATAGGACTCCTTTCTGGAAAGTTCCTAGCTGAAGCTACAGTCTCCTTAGCTATCTCTTTAAATGATATCTGATGCTGTAAATAACTTCAGTGTGGTAGGAACTATGCAAAGTACAAAGAGTGATTTGGTGGGGGAAGGGGAGGAGACAGTAACTTTCTCACATTCTTTGTACATGATCAAAATGTAAAATTCGGCCACTGAAAACACACTCATGCACACGCGTAAACAAAACTTTTGTTTCAGCAAAAGCGTTGCTATATTTTGAAAATACTCTCCTCTTTGTTTGACAGAAGATTATTTTCTGCTTTAACTCCTTTGTCATCTCCTGGGCTGCAGGACTGAGGCGGCTACGTCAACAGACATAGACCTACTCGGTGCCAGTGACACCTTGAGGTTCGGGTATTTTTCTCCCTGCTCAGGGCTATGGACTTCTCTTTCTGCCCACTTGCCCGCTGCTCGTGAGGGGAGAGCTCCGGAGGCACCTGAGTCCCACCAGGTCACTTCCTCCGGGCAGGTGCTGTGCGGCTGGGGCGGACGCGGGGACGCTCAGAGAAACTACCCGCTGCATCTGTTTCAGCGCCTGCTTTCCAAACAATCCGAAGGCAAATTTAAAGAGGAAGGTGGAAGACGACTCCCTCTCTTGCTGCCTTACGTGAAGCACAAATCTCTATCTGTGCACAGGACAGTGGCTACCGCTTTCTCACGACTGAAATGCTTTATTACCTTATTCTTTACGTCTTTGACCTTGCCCTGCTGTGGAAAAACGTATGACTTCAATTCTTATGGCGTACGACATATGGGATTTAAAAACAAACAAAAAACAAAAAACAAAAACCAGGAGTGCTCTCCAGGAGGCTCTGGAGAAGCGGGCGAGGGCGCAGCCCCGGGCGGGCTGTTCCTGGCCGGCACGCATCTGGGCACGGCAGCTCCCGGTGGAGGTCCCGCGGCGGCGGTGGCGAGGGTTAATTCTGTGAAGGTTGAAGGACTTACAGTAATGCTGTGAAGACAGAAACATCACAGGCTTTCCTGGCAAGAGGCTCACAGAGGGTAGGAGGGGACTGCGAAATGAACTCTCTCAGGCTTTGTCGTGTACGTTTCCCAAGGCCCGGCCTGGCCCCTTTGATAAATGACACATGTCATTCTGTCAGGGGCTGACACTGCAGCTGGGAGGGCCGGTGATGTATGGCTCCGCTGAAAAGGAAATCAACTTTTTGGCACCAAGCAAGACTGTGCCCTGTGTAAGGATTTTGTTTCTCAAAAAGTGAAAGATAGACTTAGGATTTAAAAAAAAAAAAAGTTGAAAAACAGATTGAACGACAGCTTACACTTAACATAAATTAACTCGGTAATGGTGAAATGTGCTAGCCTGTGATAAATAAAAGCTACATTAGTCAATTATTAATCACACTCCAACTTGTAGCCAAAACCCATGACTTAAATCTGAGGCCTGAGCTGCCTTACAAACAGATAAGACAGTGTTTGATAGATGTCTTGCATAGTGTAATCAGGAAGGAATCAAAGGCTTAGTGGTTTAACCAGGGGGAGTGTGGAAGGTTCTGGAAACTGAGACTGGGTAAAGTGGATAACTGGATTGAAAGCGCCCTTTCACTGGGGATACAGTATATCTTTTGACTGCTTAAAAAGAGAGAGAGACACAGAGAGAGAGAGAAGGGGGGAGAGAGACATATCTGAATTTGGTTTAATCTTTTTTTTATATACAGGAATGTCTCGAAACTGTATTTCCCTTCCCCACCTCCCACCACCACCACTCTGCTAAATCATTTAAATCTGATCACTATTAAATGGATTCTCACCGAGACATCAAGTGTTTCAAATGTGATCGTTTTGCACGGATTACAATTTAAGCATTTTATTTAATCGAATGAACTCGCATCAGGCTGCAACACATTCATGCAGATACACGCTGTAGAGAAAAAGCACAAAGCCACATAAACTAAACGATTCCTATTCAACCAGACTGTAAAGACAAAATAAAGGATTTCAGATCCAAAGGAAAAAAACTAAACATCCAAAAACACTGAGGGAGGGGGAGGAATGTAGTATCTAAAAAACAGCATTACACCCATCTGAAAGGCTGAACTTGCGCATCACCTTGATAAGATGCGATCACAAACTAGCTCTGCTTTTTGTTTATTCTCTATATGCGGAGCAATATGATGGCAACTGAACCCAAAGGTGACTTTCATCCTCTGACCAGAGACAGAACTATCACAAGACCCATGTAGCAACAAATTACCGATCCTACGGGTTGGGTTGACCTAAACTGCTAACCCAGCTTTTGCAGGCCCTCTGCTCAGTGGTGAAATTCAGACAGGACATGCATTTCACCATCCTCCTCCCTGCGTGGATGTTCTCCCGCCTCCTCCATGCCATCCAAAACTGCATCATTGAAAATGCAAGGTTTCATCTGATACATAGACCCTTGAATAGAAGTATTTCTTGGATGAATTGTAAACTCAGGTCCTGATCTAGCAATGGGCTGTACATGGGCGCACCCCTGTGACTGCATGAAGCCAGCTGCTGGATCAGGCTCTTCGGGCCAGGTAAGTCGCTTTCTAGCATCAGTTGTGTTTTCACTAGCAATTAATAGAGTGCATCACTGGGATCGGGGGCTCACAAAAGTGCTTAAGTGCTTTCCTGAATGAGGCCTTAATGAGCGTTGTTATCAGCTGTAACACTGTATAAACGTTTGTTTCTCAATCGGTAATTTACATGTACTTTCCTTCATTTCTAGTGATGTACCAGTCATACCGGTTCATCAATGACTTGTTCAACTTCCCCGAAGCCTCGGACATGATGTGTAATTGCGGTATCACACAAGTGACTAGCTTTTAACCAGGACACAAAAAAGAAGCAGATCCAAATGAGCAAAGTAAACACTCACAGCAGCAACCAAAAAAGACTTCATCAGACAATTTCCCCAGCCACGAAAATACTACAGAAAAAAACTCTGACCTTTAAAAAAAATCATCCCCCCTCCCCCCCGTTACTACTTTATACTACATAATATGGTAACTTTAAAATGTTTTTATGTGGGACGGGGTCCCACTGTGCTCGGTGCTGTATACACATGCTAGGAAACAAATAAGCTTTTAATGTTAATCAAGTGAAATTGCATTCTTCAGCTGACACATGCTGTACATGTTTGGCTTTTTTAACAACACAAAGATGAGAACAAAAAGGAAATCACCTGTAACTGTAAAAATTACACGACTGGTTATAGCCAAAGTTTAAAGTATGTATACATTCATATGCACGTAGGTAGGTACACTAAACGACATACATTCACCTGCCCTCCAACCTGCCATCAGGATTTTACATTATGAAGTAATGTATTACTGTAATGTAAAACACTTTATGCAGTGGTGTGGACTTACCAGTAAACCCAAAAAGCAATCCAGGTTACCTCAGCTTTTAGAAGTAAACTAACAGTTTCACTGAGTAAAACCTCAGATAATCTCAACCAGCTGAAAATGACAGCAGTTGTCTAGATCACAGCAGCTATATACCCACTCACCAACTTCAAGGCTCTGTAGAAAGTGCTTAACTGAGGAATTTAAAAACAAAACAAAACAAAAAAAGCACAAATTTCAAAGTAAATGAAGTAGGGAGATCCTTTGAAAAACAAACTTTAGTGACAGGACCTACAGATAGTACAGCTATTTTCTCAATGTGTGTAAAACTTGACTCTAGAAAGAAAGATAAGGAGCAAGGGAAAATTGTGTATTCAAAAACACATGCACACCGTCTGGTGTTTTAAACTTTTGCCTTCCTATTGCTAAAATATCATTTTTTTTAAGTCCATAAAATTTCAGATAGTGTGCAAAATGTTTATATATTACCAAGGTCACCCTTTAAAAGGTTTATACTTTTACTTTATGACCTGTCCTTGATTTGACACTTCCGCTCATCAGAAAGGGATTTATAAAATAATCCTGAAGGTGAGGAACAGACATCTGTCAGGGACTGGCTGAGTTTCACTTTGCGAAATTTAAGAAGGGAGAGAAATCCTGTTAAGCTCTCTTTAGTCACCAATAGACATCAAAGGTAATAATTAAAGAAGACAGACGTCATAAAAATAAATTTATGTAGTTCTTTATAATGCGCAAGCACTCTAGTGTGTAAAACATCTATTAGAGTGAAAGAAAATACAACATTCCAAATGAGCAAAAATCTGTTCTGTTTGAGGGTTTTTTTGCCTACTTGAATAACATAAAAAAAATACAAGTTTAAACTAAAGTCTTTCAAAACCTTTGCCATCTGTGGGTACATGAACTATGGATGACCCCGAGTGATTTGCACTCTGCTCAGAATCCCTTAGAAAGCACGGGAAAAAGTATCATTAAGAATGACTGATGACTGCCAGTCATGGTTGACCTCACCCAAGCTTTGGTCTCTGCCTCAGTAATAAGCTGTCCTTTATTAGCACCAACACTCCATAAAAGGGGTGTGTTTAGTCACAGGATAGTGGCCTTCTAATGCTCATTGCTTCTCCCTGAAAGATTGATTAGTGCTCATTTTTACTGCCTTCACAGTATATACAGTGACAGTGCTGCAGAGTGTCAGGGCCTGCAATATTGATGATAAGTACAACTACAAACTAGAGGTTTGGAAAAGACAGAGGACTGGGAGCTCACTCTTCTTTTCAACTGGAAAACACTACCAAAACAAAAAGAACAAAACACAAGCTTACAGCTACCGATATTCCAGTGAAGATGAACTGAGGCTAGGGAATTCCCTTTCCCTGAAAAAGAGCTGTTTAAAATACAAAACTTAGCAGGAAAGGTTGTTTTTTTATTTGGTTTTGAAAACACACAGGCTTTCTTCCTTTCACCTACCAGATGTTAAGACAAAAAAAAGATTACCCAGAAACGTGATTCTTGTGTTTATTTCTTATACACTGATATTTCAGAATGGCTTTTAAGTAGTGACTTACAGGGAAGGAAAAAAATCTTTTGTAAGCACAGAGAGTGAATGTTCCTGATTTGGAAGCTACTGCAGCGTCCCTTTGCAGCAGCAGGTGCCTCTTTGAGGGTAAAAAAGAAAGGAAATGTGAAGAAAACATGTTGGCCATGTATCATCTTCTGCTCAAATGTGCCTACATTAGCACAACTCTTCTGCAGCTTTTACTCTCACATTTGAAGTCAATGGGATCGTTGCAAATTCCTTCAGTGAAACTAAGATCTGGAGCATAACCTGGCATCATGGGGGAAAAACTGTATGGCAGAATCATGTAACATAGTATGCAATTCCATGCAGCGCAAAAAACATTTAAAGTAAAGCAAGACCCAGATGTGTTCCTTGCAACGCATCAGCACTGCAGTGATGAAAGAGCAGGTAAGGATTCATGAACTTTTTCATATTAAGAAATTCCAACCTGAATACATTACTTGGAAGAGCCATGCCTTGACTTGATTTAAAAAGTAGAACAGAATTGAAAACAGTCTTTAAAATTGGTGTTTTAACCGGAGACTTTATAGCATACGAGGCCAGCTCAAAGTTATACTGTAGTAGTTTAATATGGAACAACTTGCCCATATGGCTCTTCCTGGGAACGAGTCACTTCACATGTTACAGCAAGATACAGCTGAAAAAAGGCATGTTTCACTGTTACTTTTATATAGCTGGGAACTTGAGCACAGCAACCTCATACCAAAAAGTATTACAGCAAGAGTTTACTGCATTAATAATAGGATGCCCTACTGCTGTGACACATTCTGTACTTTGAAATAAATATTAGTCACAATAGTTAGGTTTTAAATTCATATACTTTAAAGCTGAGCTGTAACTATGACACTTGCAATAGTGATGATTTGCCAATAAAGCTTATTAACCATTTCGCAAAGAGCTGCTGCTTCTATTCAGTCTGTTGTACTGTTTTAAAAATATCTTGCTGCAACTCATTTAAAAATATTCTTACTTAAAAGAAAAAAAAAACACTAGCACTTGAAAACTGGATGTTGGAAATTCACGTTCACACTTTTGCACTGGATTATTAGCTTTTGATTTCAGCACGCAGAGGTTACTTGCAACTAATACATCATTTCTTTTTTAACTTTAAAATAATAATTAAAAAAAAATCCTGCTACATGACTATCTTATGATCTTATGATGAGACATCATGGCCCAAGTCCTAAGCCATGAAAGTCAATGGCATGACTCTTCCATAGACTTCTGGGCTTCGGATCGGGCCCATCCTGGAAAGCATCCATTCTTTTCTTTCAGTACATTTACTTTTCACTTTTTACATTCTAAGATACGTGATTGAAAAAAAAAAAAAAAAAAAAGCTGAATACGAAACCAGTATTTTTAAATCAAGAAAAATTGCTTTTAAAAAACAGAATTAAAACTGAGGCTTATGTAGTAAAGCAAAATTTTTCTACTAC
>VXAL01015574.1:7347-26487 GCA_013399475.1 Chauna torquata
TCACAGGGCGATGCTGGAGAGGGCTGGGGCGGAGCAAACATTTATCTCAGCTAGCATGTAATCAGTTATCACTTGACTTGGAGTAGTCACTCTCCCTAACCTACCTGGCAGTTTTGCTATGGAACCTACTGCTAATACCCCATGCTAACAGACTTCTTTTATCATGAAGGCAGTTTTGGTCTTCCAGCATGAGGAAGAGGTGGTCTCTTAGGTAGGCAGATTACAGGGTATGCTAAGGTCTAAAACTAGTCCCCAAATGTTAAGAGAATTGTAGCCATGTCAGCTCTGATTTTGAGCAAAGAATGAAGGCTAAGGGNTAAGGGAACAGTCATCAAAATATGATGGAGTTATGATGGATATTATGGAGGTTTAAGGATAAAGATTTCCTCAGGCATTTAGGAGTCAAGAAAGAAGATGTTGGTCCCAGTCAGTATAAAGACCACAAGCTCTTCTATAAGAATAGATACAAGCAAATAAGAGCTTATTATATTCTCCTGCCTTAGCTGAGGGCATTAAACAGAATGGTACCAGATAAGTGCTAGAAAAAAGTCGTGAAATGACTGTTTCGGAAAGATGTTTCTGCTCAAGAAAAATATTCTGCCAAAGTGAGATTGCCAATGCTGCATACAGACAAGCTTTATATTAATTATCTGTGTTCATAAAGTAAGAATGATTACATCAATAAAGGGTGACTCATAGTTAAATGGTGCCTTTCAACCATACGACATCTATTGAGAACAAACACTGTGCTCCAGATTGAAGCCAGCTAATGCACTAACAACATAATTACAATGATTGCAGCTGTGACAAGGGGTATGAGTGGCTTTCAACCACAGCATATAACAGCTTACAAGAAATGTATTTCTGTTAGTTAAGTATGTTGTGGTTTGGTTATGAGAGCAACTAGAATGGAATTGGACCTATTGGCTTAAACTAGACGCTTCAGAAATTGATAAGAGTAAAAAGTATAAAAACTGAAAGAAAAGAAAATAATCTAAAACCATCTAAATGATAGCATTCTGCTGTTGTTTTTATGATATTGCTGTGCTGTCTGTGAGTGTTCATGTGCATGAAAAAAAAAGAATAAGTCCTTTTTTCAGATGCTCACCCATGAGAAAAGAGATGGAGGGGTAGGATTCTTTTCACTGGACTTCTGAAAGCCTGAGCTACTGATTTGGGTCTCCCAGTACAGTTACTTGAAATAAGCAGACTCTTTGAGAATGTGATTCATTCACCCGCAATCTGACATCTTCATTCCACTCCATATACTGCAACAGTACTGAGCAGACTGAATGATAAAAAGGACAGCAGTTATTAAGCAAAACTTCAGGCCAGATAATTTACTAAAGAGCTGGTAAAATGTTGCATAAAAAAAACCTTTCTTTTTTTAGTAACATTCTGTTCATTTTTATTTATTTATTTATTTATTTTAAATCTGGGGCTTCAGAGTTCAAAGAATACCCCTCTTCCCTCTTTCCTCCCAGCGACTAACACCATTAGACACCAGTCCTTTACCCAGTTAAAGACAGGTGGATATGTAGGCTCCCCATAGGCAACCCCTTTCTGGGCATCCCCTCTAAATTCTTCTTGAACCTTCTAGGTTCAAGATAAAACCTTTTTCCTTTACTTCTCCGCCCTTTATTCTAACATCTGAGTACAGTATTCCTCAATCTAAATAGTGCATTGATGACTTATCTTGCAGAAAAGCAGAAATTAACTTTGCTATTTAAAGCACTTTCTGGGTTATTAGAGTCTGAAGCCTTTTTCAATGTTATACTAATTACATATCATAACAAGTATTAGCTATACATGTTCTATTAAAGTCATAATCTGCATTGTGGCCTTAGCTTTTGGCAGTGCCAGGCTTGAGGAGTGTTTTTACCAAACCATTTTCCCTTTCCTTTACCTCCTTTTTCTACTTTTAGAGGCATCTAAGACTAAAATAGGTAGATAAAAAACTGAAAAGAATTTTAGATATTATTTGGAAAATCAACAAGTATCATTATGTTTCTGCATAAATCCAGGATGTCCCTACCTCTTAGGCACTCTTTGCACTTTTACCACTGTATCTCAAAGTGATACTGCATAAATTGAAAAACTACCAAGACAGGCAGAAAATGTCCCCAGCAGCATGTAAAAACTTCTGTACAGAAGCTGAATAGACTCATACTTTTGAGGCTGGGGAAAAAAAAATCCAAATATCAATAAAACAAATTTATATAAAGATGAAAAGAGAATTTATTCAGTAATAAACACAGTGAAATAAAAGGAGAATACTGACTGAAATTATGGAACAGTATGTTTAAAACAAATTGAGTATAATTAGTGAAGGATTAAATTGTGGTATTCATTTCCACAAGATGTTGTGGTGTCCAAAGTATAAACATATACAAAAAGATTAGACAAATTCAAGAGAACAGACTTACACAGGCTTATTAGTTACCATGGACCCAATGGTCTCCAGCTCAAGAATTCCCTAAACTATTGACCGCCTGTACATTGCAGGATTCACACTGGGAGAAGGGGGTGGAACGACTTTTTGCATATCCCTGTCTAGCAGCCCCCAGCTCATGCAACAGGACTAAATCAGTTGGCTTCACCCTCAACAGCAGCTTCAGGCAAGACATCTGGCTTTGCCTTGACCTGGAAAGTCTTTCTTTGCCTTGAATACGGATGTCCGTTTGGCCCAATCAAGTTAATTCAAGCAGTTTATAGACCAGTTTTACCACTTCATTTTTTTGCAAAGACAATTTATAAGCTATACCACCATGAGTTGAAAGGTAGTTTAAGAATGTGTGCATAGTGATTACAACAGTTTTTAAGGTTTATAAAGGTCATTTTAGTAAGTAGACAAAGCTTGTGAAAATGGGAACGCATGGATATCGTTATTGTATTTTTTTAAAGGGTCATCTTCATGTTAAATGCACTAATGAGCTACAAAGGACATGACTAGACAAAGCAATATAGTCAGATTGTATTGGGGCATTCATAAGAATGCCAACATTTTTCTCTTCCTGCGTAGCGTTTGCAGCTGGGGAAGCTGCAAAACACAGAGGGAAACAGAAAAAACAAAAGAAAAAATTTGAAGAAAGTTTTTGTTTTCCTAAGGAATATAATAAAATATGATTTCCCCTATAATTTAAACCCATCATCCAGAACTAAAAGAAAACTTGACACTTCATTAAAAGCTACCCAAATAAGACTATGCCTCCAATACACTGAGGTCACATTGATGAATGATTTTCTATGCCGTACTTTAATGGTACCTGACTACAATAAAGTTTTGACTTGGAGATACACGTGGTTAAGTTGAATTTGATAAATAGTTTACTTACCCTTAGAGTTGCTTGTATGTAATTGTTTTTATTGGAAACAAGTTGACATTTTACTGCTTATGGAGTTTTCATACTTTTACCTGAATTATAAGCAACATCTTGGCCCAAAAACTTGTAAATATGATTTGTCCGTAATCTCTGCATGAATTAGATCGGGTGCCTGTACACCAGAAAAGAATTTAAACATCAGTTCTAATGGCTGTCATAATCTACAAAAGTGCAGGCGTTTAACAACGTTGAAAAACAAGAAAAATCTGTCAGACATTGGCTATGCGGCTGCTGCTGATTTGTTACTTTGGGTTTCAGAGTGATCAAACCTGACCTCAGAGCTTGGATCATCCACAGTCATGGTAAAATGCTCTTTTAGTTAAAGTTAGAGGCACAACTGCTTTTCTTGTCAGGAAAGCCAGGTTTTCAGGATAGTTTCCCATAGAAAGAAGGATCTTTCTGAAGTTTCAGTAGTCTTACTATTGCATAATTTTGTTTTCCATAGAGTTCATATATTTAAAATTTATTCCATTTTTCCATTTTAAATTGTGCTTACTCCTTTTTGACATACTTACCTGTTAGGAAATAAATCACACTTTCATCTAAGGTCTATGGATACTGGTAAATGTAGGAGTTCTTCCCATTCTTTTGCTCTGATGAATACCTGTGTTTCTCCCTGTACCTTTGTTCTTTAATTAATAATAACTTGTGTAACCACAATATGTTTAGATACTGCTCATTTGTGGGTAACTTTACTGGTACTCTTTACCTGTAGTTCATAAAACTGTTATCATTCATAAGGCCCAGTACAAAAACACTGTTACTGAGGCAGAGTATGTTTTATGTTCTTCATCAGTATCTAATAGAGTTTTCTTACAATATATACCCCCCTCAGCCCCCTACCACCACATACCCCCTTCTGATTCTGTGCCTGTACAGAGTGAAGTAAAACTTACCACATATGCTTTATCTGACTTTTTTGAAAGCAAATAATATTAAGAAGCAGTAGAATTTGTGCTGGATCCCCATTATGTGAGTGGTTGCATTTGAACTTATCACCTATACTGCAGCAAAGCATGATATATCAAATGCCAATGACTATGACTCATGGTAGCCTGTATTATGTGAGGGAACAATTTGTTAATATCCTTGCTATGCAACAACAACAAAAAAGAATACATGGCTTGTTCCAGGTGAACCTCAGAATTTTAAAACATTTCATTCAGATAAGCTTGGTCACATATAGATCCTCACCTTAAGGTTACCAAGTTATTGTTTGGATTTAATTATTTGTTAAAATGAGGAATAAAAGTAAGGAAATGTGAGTACTTTTATATTCAGAAACTGCAGGAGCAGTTTCAGCTGCAGCACAGTGTTGGGAGATGAAAAATGAGAACTAATTCCCTTCTATTTAAGATGGCTTTGTGATTTCTGAAGTATGTTCATTTTTTGTTATTAAAACTGGAAGGAGGCTCCAGCTGTCCTCAGAGCCCATGTCCAATAGCAAGTGTTCTGATAATGTGTTTTTGCTACACATTTATTATAAAAAATAACTGCACTGTCTCTGATACAATTAACTTCACTGGAACAGCTGGCAAATCCTGGTTTTTGAAAAGAGGACCCCTGTTGAGCATTCCAGTTGCAAAGAGGATATAAATTATAATAAAAAATTGTGGCATATAAGAGACAGGACATATTTGATCAGTGGCAGCATGCAGCAGGCTGGATCACACTTTTCACAGCACTTCATCAATGTTAATAAGTACATATTTGCATTTGTCTCCTTTTAGAAAAGCTCTTAAACTGAAGCTTAAGCTGAAGTTAACATGCTAGCTTGCTGAGGCCTCCTTGATCACTTATAAATCACTTTTATTATAAGATGGGAAGCATGGAACCAAGTTTTATTTTGCTTTACTAGCAGGTGTATTTGAAACCTGGATTCTGAAGAGAAATGTCTTCTTTAGAGTTTGTTCTAGTGTATTTTCACAGAAAATGTCTTGCTGTGCTAGGGTAGAAATCTAGGCAGAATTCCTACATCCTTTAGAGAAATAGGACAGACATTGAGGAACAAGGAATCATGCCAGATTTGAAAAAAGAAACATTTGCCCTGATCCATTTTGAATTCTGCTCAGCTTTTGTGAAAGTTTTGGATCCAGTGTTTACCAAGGCAGGAAGAGCCTGCAAGTAGTTACATGTGGTATTTTCCACTAAGGGCAGCATTTTCACTGGGAAATCGAGCTCTGTTAACATTAGGGGGACTTGGCACCTTAGAATGGAATGCACAACCCCAAACTGCCTTGGGAACCATAAACTGGAGGCTCGTGCCCTTTGCAGGGAAGTCCAGAGGTGTTGGGGGAGCAGGAGCCTATGCTGCCGGGGCTGGCATAAGGGAATACTGCAGCCTGTACCTTCTCCAACCAGGTGACTTTGCTTCATGTTGGTGTCTGATCTGCTGGGCTACGAGCTGAGAGGTCTTGGGGCTCAGAGAAGCTGAGGGCCACACATCCCCATCATGGCCTACCTGCAGAGAGGTTCTGGGAACATCCCAGAGGAGATGACAGAGGTGAACCAGGAATACTCACTTTTCTTGAGGACTGTTTTGCTGGAGAAGGAGCATTGTGGTTTCCAAAGGGCCATAACATTAATCCCAGATGTCTTGTGGCACATAATAAACTATAATAATATTATAAGAACATCACAAAGACCTTTCTAATGCTTATGCTGATCCAACTGAGAAGCCCCAGCAACTGGTGAAGGTTCAGAAGTGTGGTTATGAGTTTGTTGCACTTCACTGTGTGGGTGACAGAGCACTGGCACAGGTTGCCCAGAGAGGTTGTGGAGTCTCTCTGCTTGGAGATCTTCAGTGGCCACATGCCACTGTTCTAGGTGTCCCTCCTTGAGCAGGGGATTGGACCAGATTACCTCCAGAGTTCCCTTCCAACCTTAACTGCTCTGTGATTCTGGGACTTCTGAGCAGAAAGACACTGTTTTACAAGCTCCCCAAGAGCATTCTTGAATTTCCACGGGATTCTAGAGGTTATGGAGATATGGGCAGCTCCAAACCATTCACTGAAAGGAAATAGTAGCTGGGATGCTGAGAGTGGTACCAACCCACAGAGACAGTGGTATCAGTAACACACACAAGCATCATGCTGGCCCCAAACAGATTACATAGAAAGGGAATAGCATCAGCAGTGTGACCATGCTGTTTTCTCCTATTGTACAGTCAATTTAGGTCTGGGTCTTGGTACCAAAGCACATGGGAAAGAAAGTTAGTGGGGGTCAAAAGGGGTAATTCTCAGCACAGGCAGATAGATTGTTTTGTCTCTGAGAAGGTGGGAAAAAAAGGACCATGTCTACGAAAAGTGTCCTGGCTGGCACTTCAGATAAAGGTAAAAATTACACTGAGAATACACTTGGGAAACAGCACTGGTAGAAAAGTTCTTTCTGTCCATTTCAGGTCATGAGCCAGAAGACCTTGGGCTTGGTTCAAACACTTCTTAAAGTATGGCTGCCAATATTATCAGCTTTCTGAGGCGATGCAGGGAGTCTGGCTCTTCCTACAGGCCAGGAAAGAAACAGAAACATCTTAAGTACACGTACATCCGTGGGGAACACTAAGATGAGCCAAATGAATTCCAGACACAGAGACTGAGTAAATATTAAAGGGTACAAGCACACTGAGTCTGCTAGCTCTCTTGGTAAAGCTGTTACAATGTTAAATTGCCTCACTTTTTTTTTTTTTCCCCTGCAAAACTGAAATCTGAAATTGTCTGACTTTCAGCTGTATTCTACTGGGCTGCTTATGATTTTGTCAGCAAGGTGGGAAAGGATCCCATCCTTGAAAGCCTTTCTGTATGCAAGTGCAGTCACCTAGATGTGCCTTCATAGTCTCTTTGTTAAGCTGGTTGAGATCTTTCATCTTCACATTTAAAAGGCTGGTTTCCTGCTTGGACCATTTCTGTGCCTTTCTTTTGAGCTGTTATTTGTATTTCTATGTCCTTATTCATTCCGTGTTGTTGTGGTTTAACCCGGCAGGCAGCTACACACCACACAGCCGTTCGCTCACTCTCCCCCCACCCCACCCAGTGGGATGGGGGAGAGAATCGCGAAAAAGGAAAAAAAAAAAGAAAAAAAACTCGTGGGTTGAGATAAAGACAGTTTAATAGGACAGAAAAGAAAGGGGAAATAATGATAATAATAATAATGACACTAGTAAAAGAATATACAAAGCAAGTGTACACAATGCAATGCACGATGCAATTGCTCACCACGCGCTGACCGATGCCCAGCCTGTTCCCGAGCAGCGGCCCCCCCTTTTCCCCGGCCAGCCCCCCCAGTTTTATTGTTCAGCATGACGCCACATGGTATGGAATATCCCTTTGGTCAGTCTGGGTCCGCTGTCCTGGTCCTGTCCCCTCCCAGCTCCTTGTGCACCCCCAGCCTCCTCGCTCGCGGGGCAATACGAGGAGCTGGAAAGTCCTTGGCTCTGTACAAACACTGCTCTGCAGCAACTGAAAACATCACCATTATCTTCATCAAAAAATCCAAAACACAGCATTGTGTGAACCTCTACAAAGAGAATTTAACTCTATCCCAGCCAAAACCATGGCACGTGTAAAGACCCACATTGTGATAGTGCAGCTGCCTAGGCTGTGTATGGGACCAGATCACTTTTTGGTTTTCTGCAGAATTCCTCAGGAGTGTGCTGGTGTTTCAGGATCATCTTATTCAAGACAGGATGCTAAGGAGACAGGTATTTTTTCTCCCCTCTATCTCATACGCATAGAAGTGGGAGCTTCTAGGCAGGAATATGAGCAAGAGCCTGTGCTTTCCTTGTGAAAGAAATTTGGGTGTGGCAGAGGAACGTTTTCTGCCAAGTTGAAGAGGAGGATACAGCTCAGCCAGCTGTACTGAGAGGAAATGATGGTGACAGGCATTCAGGTCTAGTGCTCCAAAGAGGGACGTGAGAGATGAGCATCCTGGAAACCCAGAGCCTTTGGACTGCTCTGCTGGACCTACACAACAAATAGAGAGCTGTGTTTTCAATATCCAGTCAGGTGAACTGGACCAAACCACCTCCAGCACCATACTGGATATGTTCCTTTTTTTAATCTGCAAGGTCTCCCTAGGTCTTTTTGACCCCATCACATTCAGACTACACATTGAGGTGGTGGTGTGATGTCTCTATGTTTTCAGTTACAGCTTTCTAAAACAGTAGCAGGTTCTCAAACAGATACTTCCAGCCCTGATGCTGACTGTATTAAAATGTTCAGTGGCTTATAACCATTTAACTAGGGAATATATTACTCCGCAGCAGTAGATTGGCTTCCTCATTATTTACTGTTCCACCAAATTTTGTGTCATTTACTAAGTTTATCAGCAAAGATTTTATGATGTCCTTTAGTTTTTGTATATGGTATATTTTACAGCACAATGCAATTATGAAGCAATATCTGTTGTGGCTATATGAAGACATTTGTTTTGGTAACTTAAAAAAATATGTCCAAATCATCACGGGAGCTTTCACAAATAATGCAAAAGAAAGAACAAATAATACAATAAAAACACAAAACCTGAAATCTGTTCTAAACCATGGTCAATCAGTTCTCCTCTGCTGTAAAAAACAAGATACTACACAATTCTCTTTTGGCTCATAACCATCTCAAGAAATGAGAGAATATAGCTTGAGTGTTATTCTGACCTTCAGATCAGCCAGCACGGGGCTCTTTCAGATCCGCTGAGGGCAAAGTCCAAGACAGCTTTGCCACAAGCACTTATTAAAACAGGTAGTGTTTAGTCTGAGTGCTTCTGCCACTCTCTATATGTGGCATGAACCAACTCAGTCTGACTTTCCTGAGAAAAGCTGAAAGGCCATGAGCACTAAGAAATGTCTCTACAACAGACAGTTTAATGATCATTCTTAAAGAGAATTTACCATTTTCACATGAAAGAAACTGCTGACTGTTCAGAGCTGCTGCAATGTTTCTGGAGCAGTCCATGTGGTGGCCCTCCAGTACCGCAGACTGTGATTACATGGTACACATAATGCTGTTTTCAAAGTAATTCAAGATAAATTGTTACAACAAGCAGTATTCCCTATGAAAGCAACTAAGATTATGAGGTTACTTTGGATCTACAAGCATTCTGCTAGTTTGAAATAGCTCTGCTTCTTCAACATGTCCATGTATTCTATGCTATGTATATTGTATGTGATCTATGCTGTGTTGTAGTTAACCAGGCTTAGGTCTAGGATTTGTCCACAGTCCAGAACATTTCTTCGTTTTTGTCAGTAATGATTACTTAAAAGTTATGAACCATCACTTAAGCTATCAAAGGGTTAACATACTTGGGAGCTATTGTATACTTGGATAAGTTTTCTAAAATTTTCAGGGATGTCTGTTGCATAGACAGCTGCGTTGGAGAGCTATTTTGATTTACAAATGATCTATTTTAGATAGGTTTTACTTTCTGAAATATGCCCGGACCATTTAAGATTTTAAATAATTCAGCTACTGCTATGCTGAAAAATAATGATTCAACAGATGAGATACATAAGAAAGGCTGTTGATCAGTTAGCTAGGCAGTTTACTATGCTGAATAACTGGTGATATTCCCCTGACATTATTCTCTAGTGTAGTTTAAAGCATCCTATACGTCCTTGAAGATGTTATTTGTACAATGTTAACCAATGACCTCTATTATATGCCTACACTGAATTGTTATGAGATTGAACAGGAACAGCAGTGGATATCATTTATTTCCAAATGTAAAGCACAAAATTAGAGTTGTTAATGTTAAGTTGCCTATCACTTGGGTGCAATTAGCAAAATAGTTTATCTGAGTATGCTGTGTTGAAGAAATGTTTTATATGTTGAAAAAGCATTTACTCTGAAAGTCTGAGGTTCTTACATAGAAGCCACTCTGTCGCCTAGTACTCATACGGAGATGACTCTGCAATTTTTCTCTAGAAATTTTTCATTATAAAACCTTGTAGCTATGTTTGGTCAGATTTCTGCATCCATGGGGAAGCCCCCTGTCTCTATCAGCATAGATTCAGCTGCAAGAATCAGTGCTTCCTGGAGGACCACATTTCCAGATGGAAATGAGAGCCTGATCTCACAACTCAGTCGTGTGCGTGTTCCCCTTACTGCTTTAATGGGACTCCTTCCATGATTAAGGATTAATCAATAGAATAAAAGTTTGCTGGATCAGGTCCTAATTCTGGAATGTGAATAATTCATTGCTTTTAAAAACAGGCTGTGATTTTCAAAATTACAAAAAATAGTAATAAATAACAAGGCTGATGTGCTCTGAGGTTGGTTGAGGATTAATCATGATTTCCAGTTTGTGAATTAGAACTGGCAGGCTGTGCAAGAGTTTCAAATCTAGCACAATGGATCTCCTGGGAGCTATTTCCAGCTTTTCTAGTTATGCAGCAGCACTGATGTGGATTGTATAAGAAACCAACAGATTTAAGAGGAAAAGAAATGGGAGGACAGGTATAGTAAATCAGAAGGTTATTCCTTGTTACAGAAAACATTTGGCAACATTGTTGGGTACTTCTAGTCTGTAGAAATTTAACCTTTAGTGAGCTGATTATAGTAGTACCTTCTCTGAAGTCAAAAAAAAAAAAAAAAAAAAAACCAACCCCAATACATAATAAAAGCTATTAAATATATTAGGCAACTCTCCTAACTGTCATGAATTTGATGACTTCCTGACCTTATGTTAATTTTTATATTTATAGCCTGTTTCCTTGCATTTTTCTTCTATTGAGACTGATTACATTTTCCCAATTAAACTATTCCCATTTGAAAACAACTCATATCCTGTGATAATAGTTTGGATTTCATATTTAAAATGACTTCCATTTCTGAAAAGATAAACTGTTTAGAAATGCACTTGTCCGTTAAAGTTTGGTTACTGAAGTGTGACGATGAGGTTTCACTCTGCTTGCTCAGTCACTAGAGGGAGCTCCAGGTGCATGAGAAGCGAAGGCTAGGTTCTCAAACACCGTACAGCACTCAAGGAAACTGGAGAAAATACTTTTCCCAACAGACGATGATTGCAAAATGATTTTCCTAGAAGAAGTAAAAAAAGTCCTTCTTTATTCTTAATTAGAGTATTTTATATGCATTTGTTTGCTAATAATACAAGCCTGACAAGCTAATAACTACAGTGTTTAAAGGCTTGTAACAAATAGTGTCCGGTTAAAACCTTTGCAAATAGGAAGCTTGAAAAATGCATAATACTAATGCCTGTGAGCCCTTTTAAGCAATAACAATCAAGATACATGGCTTTTCCAAGTGGCTGGTTTGTCAGAGCTGATGAGATAGTTATTCAGTAAATTGGAAATAAATCTTTTCTTCTGATGTGAAGCAATGATTCTAAAACAGCAAAATGTCTCTGTCTCCTTAAGTCCACTTGTCTGATGTCTGATATTCATATAGAACAACTGGTCTTATGGTCATAAAAGAAGTGTCATTTTTTGATGGGTACAGAGACATTCTTTGGGCAAAAAAGAAAGTGGAGTGAATCACAAAATACAGTGAGTAGCTTCAGTGTTTATTGTTTGTCAAATTGCTTCCAAGGCCAGTTATGAAGATATTTTGTCCTGGTCTATATTTGGTGTCTTTTTGGTTTATTTTCAGTTTTTTTTTTTTAAGAGTAAACCTTATTTTATAACACTTTATCACATGAGAAGCTGTCAAATGATCTAACATCTGGTAATAGGTGGCATTGGTATTTCCATCACATAAATGAAGTCAACTAATGTTAAGACAGGATGAATTAATTCTTATAGATCAATGCTTTCACACTTCCACGCAAGGCTTTCTTTCTTTGCATTTACAGCACAGACTATATTGACCGCTATACAGAATCCATGGAGATCCCGGGGAAAAAAACTCCAGCAGTGACTGGGTCGGCTGCTGTTGTTTCAATGACAGGATGTGGTAGGATTTTGACAAAGGGACTTTATTGCCTTAAGACATGTCTACGGCCATAGCTAGAATATTTACCATACCTAATTGTTTGAAGAAGGCATACTGATATGTCTTAATATTTGCACAATGAACTTCAGGACACTGAGCTGTTATACCCTAATTTGGAGAAAAATTGATGGGAGTAGCCATAAAGCCGATCTGGTATGGCAGATGGAAATGATATGCACTTCACACGTAAGAGAGAAGCAGCAATGTATTTAATTGATATAATGTGGTGAAGTAGTGATATAATGTAGTGATATAGAGTGTAGTTTATGCAAACGGCGCTAAAATCTTTTGAGCTAAGTAGTGGTTATGGGGGTCATTCCTTTCTTATTTAGTGAGACAACACATAAAGTAGCCTTTTAGTATCAGCTATACATATCAGCTTTCCTAGTACAGTGTTTTTTGTTTTTTTTTTTTTCTATATGTTAGGTTTTTTTTCTGGAGATTTATTCCCACAGGTTAAGTAAGAAAGTTCGTATATAAATACCACGAAATAACAATGTCATCAGGATTTAATGAAATATAAAATATACTTTGCAGAAATTCTGCATTTGTTACGTGCACATTATAATTAATATATTATATTTAGGGTGTATTACAATAAAGTTTTATTTCAGTATCACTTAGTGATTTGTACAGATAGTGAAATTCATAAAATGTTCCATTCAAATCTTCTGTTTCTTCACATTGGAGGTCACATGCCTATGGTGCTGTAGAAAAGAGAAAAACTAACTGTATTGTTGTACAGTGATTGACTATATAGAAATGTATGGCTTATTAGAATAAACCAGACCATCTTAGAATTTATCAGAATGTTAGTCTTTGACTTCTGCAGTATTCTTACAGTATTCATGGACACTATGAAGAAGTAGACCAGCTTTATACTGGAGGCTGTTGTTGTCTGATGAGCACTGCTATACATTTGTAAGTATTGTTAGGTACGCATGACTGTTCTATGATGGTTATTGTTTAGTGAATGGCATTGTAAGTAGAGAGAAGCACTGTTCAGTTTTACAATCCCTCCTTGAACTATTTCCATGCGGTACAATTTTTGGATCAGCTTCTGCATAGCTGCGGTTAAAAAAACCACATACTTATATTCAGGAATATTTTAATCTAAAAATTTGGATTTGAAAATTGTAGGAAAAGAGAACGAATGTTTCTCCCCTTCCCTGCATGCTCCAGGTTAGAGGTTAAAAAGATTTTTTTTTTTCCTTTTTCTCCCAGCAGTGTTTGCAATGGAACAGGAATACGAAGTATTGCAAAGCACTTCCTGTAAGAGTTTTGCATTCACTTTTCAGAAGGATCTATTTAAAGCTACTCAAAGTGTGTAAAAGCAGCAGGATCAGACTAGTAGAGAGAATCAGATAAAATAGGTGAGAGAAAATGTCACAAAATCTTCTTTTGTGCGTCATTAGGATGAATCTTCCATAATTTTGAATAAGGCTAAAATTTCTTTTTTTATCTGTTGTAGTTGGAATGTCTTTCCACAGTAACATAACAAAACACAAACAAGACGCTCTGGGTATATGGCCATATATGTTTTTCTTAACAAGAGCAAATAAAATAAAGGTTATGATGTGTGTATTGTACAACACTAGAGAAACTCAAAGAGGGATTCAACTCGCATTATTCTGTGGTGTTCAGCTGAATCTCAAAAAAAGCTTGTATTTTTTTAGTCCTGCTTCTGCTTTTACCACATCTGTCTGAAATGTATATTACAGAGACAGGAGAACTTACATGGCAGAGTTACTCCCCAGATTTTCTCTCTCAGCTGAAAATAGGCTCTCCAACAATTTAAGCAGTAAATTGTAACATGATTTTAGCCAGAATTTGGCAGGAAGCATCCATGCAGAGCCCAGTGTCTGTTTATCCCAGCCCATGTTTTCAGTGTAGCACACATGACAATCTGAGGAGATTCATATATAGCTTTGCTATATAGGCGAAGTCAAGGTGTACCCATGGTGCTTTATGCTTTACAAGCACTGTGCAAATGTTAATGGGTCTTCATGATATCTCATTGAGGTAGGGAAGGATTATTAACTTCATTTTACAGGAGGGAAGACTTAACTAGGAAAGAAGTGGATCCTGTGAGGTCATGTATGAAAGCAGTGACAAAACTACTTTTAGAACTGAGAAATCCCTGGCTCCTTCCCACTAACACACAGTGTCCTGGGCTCAAAACCCACAAAAATCAAGCTGTATGATTATTATCATAAAAACTGTAGTAAACAGTATAATTAACACCGGTCTAGTATAGAATGCCAAGACATAATGATGCTGTCATAATGTATATTTAAAGCCTTGAAACACACAGAGAGTTCAAGAAATTGCAATTATCCCTCATTAATATTGTTGTGGGCATTTTGGTCAATAGCACATCATAAAATTGATTTGAAAAGTTGCAGATATGGTCCTTTTTGTAGAAACAAATGTACTCACGGTTATGTGTGTACGGTATCTAGACATCAGGGCAATTATAAGGAAAACTACGTTTTCATTCCTATTGCAAACTGTCTTGTTAATCTGCTCGATATTTCCTTGCCACTTCATTTTGACCAGCAGTTGCCTTCTTTAAAGAAGGCCAAACTCTTTTCAATATTACCACCTGCTCTAGCTATATTATATGTAATAATAATCATAGTTCATTACTATCACGCAGAATAAAACCATCCTTTCTTAGTAGCGGAGCTAGCTAGTATTTTAGAACATACTATTCTCCTCAAGCTGCAAAGGAGATAAAGAAAAGATAAGACAAAATGTAAGTTCCTACTGCCAGGAAAACATACCAGGCTCTGGATTCCAACATGGATACAAAGCTTAATGGTTTGGGAACTGTGTGCTTTAAGAAATGGGAAGAGTGCCTTTGAATCCTCTCTGATCAGGGAAGCAACTGAACCCCAGGAACCCCTATCTTACCTCCTAGGAGGCAATGTAGGTCATATCATCATTATGATGAAATCACCAATGCAATCATCTGGAAAAAGAAAAAAAGTGTGCAATCACCATTACCAAATCAGTTTAAGCAGCTAAGCATGAAAAATTATTTCTTGTCCTGAACATAGCTCTCAAGGAGGTGCTTCACTCTAGCTTCCAGAAAGGTGACCAAGTCCAAGAGCAAGACAATGCTTCTTGTTGGGTAGTTTTGGTATTTTCTGCTGGCTGCTTCAGGTGTCCCTTTGTACAGCTGACTGTGAAGCCCTTTTGTAAATGCCTATTTCCCATGTGATAATAATGAATGTCATTGGCTTTATCGCCGTAGCACCGCATCAGCATTTCTGGAGCTGAGTCCCTTTGCTCACTGCAGTGTTGACCACCACAGCACTAATATGTCTCTGGGCGAACAAGGACTGAGCATAAGTTCCAAGATTTTCCCACCCAAGCATGAATATCTTCTACCTTTGCTTAAACTTGCAAATTTAACATTATTCATTCTAAACTCTTACAACAACTAATAATAACCTTTTTAAAACACTTATTTGTGACTTATAAAATGGAAGGTTGCCTGTGACTGAATAAAAGTGAGGAAATGACCGCTGCAGAAAATAGGAGAGCAGTGGGTAGGGAATGATTCAGCACGACAATTATGCAAACAAATAATAATGTAAACTACTCAGAAGGCATTTTACCACTGCAAACTGTTAGCATTGTCAACAGTTTCTTGAAATCACAAGCTGTTTGCTGAATTTCTGACTTGTTCCTACTAGTGTGCATATTTCTATGTAAATGAATGCCATTAAACAAATGCTCCTGCGGTGATGACACAAGTTCCTTTCCATATTATCACAAATTCTTCTCTTAGGCATCCTGTAGGGAGAAAAAAATGAAAAGCCATTCAGATTATTCAATGTCCTATTTGTTTCTAAAATACAGCAAATTTCAAAGACGGTATATCTATGTGTGGGGTGTATATAAGTCATCTACAGGGATGTGTCTTTTCCTAATTCTTAAAGAATCTGAGAAAGTGAAATGCCCGCATCTGTGCTGGTTCTTGTCAACCTTGTAATTATAGTGCTTTGTGCTTGCCCTGTATTGCGCAACTCAAGGACTGTGTTACCCCTCAAACCAACCTAAATCTGCAAGGATGTGATTCTGAATATTTCAGAACATCTTTTTAGACCACATTAGAAGTTAAACAGAGCTTAAACTTCTCTTTATTATTTTCTTATGCCATTTTAAACTCCGCAGTGCTAGTTCAAGAATTCCAGACATAGAGTTATAATCAGAAGGCAAATAGTTTAACTTATGATGATAGCATATTCTGATTATGACTGGTTCATGACCAAACACTATGAATCAAGTAAAAGAAATTTACTGTCTCCAGAAAACTCCTGATTTGCTAGGCCCAGGTAGCTGGTCTCAGGATTTTGAGGTGTTACGTGATGGCTCTTCCAAACGTTTCTCAAGCCTTGTAATCACATCATGGACTTGCTCATTTTCCATGTAGTAGTCCTAAGCTTAGAAAAGTGAGAGCAAAGACAGGCAGGAGAAAACGTGCTAACAGAAATATTTCTGGTATTGTCCATGAAGGAATACCTTATACCAAATAAATTATTAAAGATATCTACAGGAGAGAATACCCTACCCACATCACCAGCCTGCTTCACCCATATCCTTCACTCACCTCCTTATTCATGTATNAAAAAAAAAAAAAATTCCTTTTGAATGAGACAGCCTCACAAATTTCTGAAATGTCTTAAATGAAATCTACATTTTTTACTGAAACAAAATTTATGCCAAAAACCATTGTTCAATTTAACTGAAAGAACAACTGTGAAATACTTTAGCTTAATCAAAATTAGGCAGGGAAACCTGGAGACCTTTTATGATGTAGTACTTATTATATTGCGGTATTTGTATTTGCAAAGTTTATGCCAACTGAGGTGAATGCAAGAGGTATGATAGTAATAACAGGAATAAAAAGAACTGATAGATAATCAAGAATTCTACAGTTTACAAATTATAACAGAAAATAGGCAGCAAATATAGAGTTTTCTATTACATCTGGTTGGCATTTAATGCAAATATCAAAAGTGGAGAATAAAAGAGGATTTAAGCCAGGTATATACCTCCAGGCTAATACAGAAATTTTTAAAGGGACTATTATAACATGATTGCATGATATTTTTAGGAATGTGTTGATTTTTGAGATTTTTACTGTCATTATACTTTTAACAGGACATAATGCAATATACTGAGGAAAGAATAAACCCTGTATATTGTACTTTCTTGATTCTTTCCCCTTCTGCTTTGAATCCTAAATAGAAACCTGTATTTTTTGCTTTACCTTTGGTCCTATTCAGAAGGATTTGAAAAGTTTGCAAAAGGATGCGGTTAGTCATAAAACCAACCAAAGTCCAAACAACATGTGGATATTTATGGAGTTTTGTTCTTTACAGGAAATAATGCTGTCCTAAACTCCAGTTATAGAAATCTTAGATAATCTTTCACTCAGATCCTTTCATGTTAGAAAGGTAATTACAGTTATTTAGTTTTTGTTTGCCTGGTTGGTGTTTTGGTATTTATCATGCAGAAGAGGCCTAACTTCAAGTGGTCTTCTGAGAACCTGCTCGACTCTGGTTGACTCAGACTGAAATTACAGCTTACCCTTTTCTGGCAAATGGGTGTTTGACTCCTTCTAGATGCTTTTTATTCCTAGAAAGCACTGAAGACAGCAGGCAGTACCTTACTTAGCTATGTTTTTAATGAAATTGGTAAAAAAGTTTGCTTTTCTATCTGTGTCCTGTCCTTTCCACCACATATTATTGTGACAGAATTAGTAAGGTTTGTTTATTTTAAACATAAATGTGTATTTACTGGTGTTTCTAATGATTTAAGGAAAAAAACTAATAGTCATCAATCACCATTGTTGTACACTAACAGGGTTCTACAGGATACTCTTCCCAACTGTCCTGAAGTTTTTAGAGAATTTTCTCAGCAGGATATGTAGAAGTTTGAAAACTTGGTGGAAGGGGCAATACTGAATAGCAGTTTCTAGAGAAGATGTAAAGGCCATAGGAATAAAAGAGAAAGAAATGGAGAAAGAAATATATCTGCTGTAAGGATGTTAGATTATAATTCTGGCCTTCACTCAGATAATGGTTTGCTCTCTCGATTTTCCTTTACATTTATTCAGGATACATTAGGACTGAGCTTCTTCTATTGTAAAGAAAAAGTGTGCTTATGTAATTGTTTCCTTCAAGAATACAGACAGTTTTACAAAAACTGACAAATTGAAGGAGATTCTAACTTTAAACACAAATAGACCTTTCCCTCTTGTAGTGAGCTAACATTTGAAATTGGAAGGAAAACAAATCATTGTTTGTGACCTTTCCTTTGTCTATCTGCCTTAAATTATTTTGCTCTTTATGCAGGTTATATGTAATAAAATGTAGAAAAGCAAGGGAATGTGAAGATAAAAGAAATACTACCTAGAAAAATTCTTTTCCTTCATTTTAGTTTCCGTTATTTTTCCATAATGATTCCATTATTATTCCAACAAGCTGTTGTTCATTTCTGATTTTGACTTCACAACAAATGAAGTGTCCCCTGTTTGAGACCAGGAATCAAAGAGGCATTGTCAGCTCGAATTTGGCTCCAGATTTAAATTTAACAAAAAGGAAGATTTAATTAAATCTAACAGTTGCAGGTAAAATTTCACAATTAAAAAGAATTGAACTATCCCATGTTGGCAGACAAAAATTCTCATGTAGTTTTTGAATCCCAAATGATGCAACACCAAGAATATGACCTTAAAAGACAATTACTTTAAATGAAATTAAAACAAAAATAAACTGATTTTTTTTTTTGCTTTTCACTGCCTG
>VXAL01015574.1:26893-29393 GCA_013399475.1 Chauna torquata
ATAAATATTGCAAAGATATTTTGTTTACATTAATTTCCATTCTACCTTATTAGTAATTAAATACAAGTTAATTAATTCTTCACTACCCTGATGATACTGAAAAATAGGCACAATGCATGGCTCGCTAGTATTTTGATGGTATTGAGTCTTAGGCATCTTGAACGGAAAGGACAACAGTTCCAGTGTTCCTGTCTATTGATAGTTTCCTTCAAAAAGCTTTTAGACAGAGATACGTTGTGAATGGACTTCTGCTTTCTGAATAGGTCATGGTAACAAGAGGGGACCAGAACTGCTGTGACTCCAGAACTAGAAGATAAAGTGCGTTTTCGTTTTGTTTTGTTTTGGAGTGGGGTGGGAGGGAGGGGAGGGTTGTGGGGTTTTGGTGGTGTGTTTTTTTCNCCAATGAAATACAAATACAGTAATTAGCAAAGGAATTAATATTAGCTTACTTTTAACCCTAACATAATCATACTAAATAATGTAACCATAAATAACATTGCTAAGTATTTTGTAACATTGCTATCACAGAGCCAGATACAAAATGTAAAGACTTTAGATAAGTTAGTAATGAGACCACCAGAGGGGCACATGATGGCTTGTGTAGTTGCACATAGAAGCCATGGGAAAACATGTAAACAGAAACCCAGCTGACAGAATTTGTGAAATGGACAAAAAGCAAGATAAGCACAAGAGACTGTAAATATATAGGACATCCTACTGAATTTGCAAGAAAGATAACTAACAAAGCCAAAGCCAAGAGCAGCTGAGATTGCCCTATTTAGAGCGGAGAAAGAACACATAAACACAGAGTTGGGTGAGGAAAATCGGGAAGCTGGAAGACTTTTGGTTCCTGCTTTGATGAGCTCTCAAGCCTGGCCATCTCAGTTTTGGTGACCAAGACAATAACTATGTATGCTTACAGCCAATTTAGGGTATAATAAGGGTTGATACCTTTGAATATGTACTGATAATGTTTGATGAAATATAAGAAACGAATTAGCATAACACGTATTGTTAACAAATGTCAATCTAATAAAGCTTTGTTTTAAAGTTTAAAACTGTCCTGACATCATTCATCTAGAAAGTCTTAACACAGCAGTCTAATTCCCTAAATTCCACTCTAATTCTTGATCTCTAATTCCCCAAATTCTCCTAATTCCTTAAATTCCACAAAGGGGATCTTCTAAATTCCCTAAATCCGTAAATAGCTACATCTACACATATATTCAGTTGTGCCCCATTCTTCCCAGAACATTCAGGAGGAAGGAGCTACCAGAGGAATGGAGGATCTGCCACTTCCCTTCATCAATACTTTGAGGTTGAAGAAAGAGCATCCAGTAAGGCTGGAGCTGTGAATGGATGCTGGAGCTCGCATTTGGATGTACATCCCTTCGAGAATCAAGGACCTCTTGAAGATTAATTTACATTTTCCTCAGGAATGTTATGTGGAGAAGAGAACATAAATTTTGACCTTGCTTAGAAACTCTAAGATATTCTTCCTTTTCATTGAGCAAATTCACAGTGAATCCAAAGAGTTAACTTAGAGTATTCTGTGAGGAAATAAAGTTTCCTCAAGAAAATCCGCTCTCAGAGTTGGTGTTAAGTGTGGGGTACTGACTTGATACTTCTCCCGCCTTCCTCACAACTAATCTTTTTACTATTGCAATAGGAAAGCAGATGTACAGATGAACAGGGATTAGGGAGAAGGCTCTGCGAATTTTAAATAGGAAGGAAAAATCTTGACAGCAAGTCAGTGTAATAAAGTGCATGAGAGTCTGTATATCACTAAAATATGAAATGAGAAAGACATGTATAATAATGATTGACTGTTTTGCTAGCAATGGTCTGACTCTGGTCTCTTCCTGGAACAGCCATGGGGAGTTCTGACCCAGCACCCTTTGGAGCTGATGTACCCTGACTGTTTCTCTCCTTGCCATGTCTCTGATAAATGGATGTTTTGTTTTAGTGATTTGATATATGATGATAATAGCTGCAAGCAATATGAATCAAATATCTACAGGGAACCTTGATTTTAGGACTGTACTATCAAAAATATCCAGATTAAAAACCTGTCTTTGGTTTACAGATTTTCAAATAAAATATGGCTCAGTGTCTGAAGACAATAAGCAAGCCATTGCCCCGTGTCCAAAAGGTTGAATACAGCAACTTTGCGATGGATACTGTGAGTCTGATGAATTACATTTTTACTGAGGAAGATGAAAGTATGTCTCTGTTTGGTATGTATAGTCGGTGAAATTATTAGACCATGTAATCATTTTTTATTTCTGAGAAAGATTAAAGAATGCTTGTTGTATAGAATGAATATCGAACTACTGAATGAATCATTAATATAACATGGGCATTTTCATTGGCCTAGAGGTGGATTGTCAAATGATTTACCTGCAACAAGATATCCAGCCCATTTCACTGTTGAAGAACTTTGCTTTTACATCAGATATATTAAGTTTAGCAATTGTAATTATCAAATGGTTTACCTTTG
>VXAL01015574.1:34393-40780 GCA_013399475.1 Chauna torquata
TTAGAAATACAGATCTGATGATAACTAGTGATTAATTAATTTTTACATTAGCAACAACAGTGTTATAAGTCATATGTGAACGCAGCATGTTTGTTTCAATGAATATTATTTCTTAATAGTTGTCAAGAACATACGGAAGTTACGACGCAAGGAAAAATTACAGAAATTGCTATTTTGATGCAGACCGATGATTTCTCTAGTCTAATAGCCTACCTCTTGCAGGAAGCAGGACAACCTGCTTCAAAAGGATGTATGCACAGTCCCGGCAGTTATGGCAGTTTAATACTCTGTAGATTATTCTATCTGATGCTCTCAAAAAGTTTGGATTACGCCCAAAGTACATTCTTTAACATTTTTCCTGATATAGTTTTGGATGTTTTCAATGTACTGTACATATATATGCATAAATGTGTATATGCAATCTTATAAAATCGTTACATCCTTGGACACCCCTTCAAGACTTTCACCTGTTGATTATACAGCATAAACTACTCTTTCCTCTTAGTCTTTTACTTCCATTACTTTGCTGTTTATTTTATTTTCCTGTTCCTTTGTATTATAAAAGAAGTTTACTAAGGGTATTTATCCTCTCTAGATGAGCTTTGTTCTGTTCTTTTTTAGTCAATCTAAATCAGGACTGCTCACCTAAACTACACCATAGTCACGGTGCAACTTCTAAGTTAGCTCTGATATCTGTTTTGTCTTGCACTCAACTAATCAGCCTACTTTTCCAAAAAGAAGGAAGCTTTCATTGTAAGTCTCTATCAGTCTTAGGTAGGCCAAGCCTTGTGTCCTGTCATGCTAAGCACATGGGCTACCTACTGGGCTTAAAAGTAGTCTGGCAGGTGCAACTTTCACTTTCCTATTGAAACTGAGCCACATACAGCCAAGGATGCAAGGCTTGCAGGAACAGAAGAAGAACAAACAAGACAGAACTTGAGAAAATCAACCAGGAATGTGGGAGACCCATACTTCTGATCTGTGATCTCAGAAATATTTCTAGGCTTTTATCCAGTTACTGCAGTAAAAGTCTGATGTAACATCCTCAGGGTGCAGAGAGTGGAGTCAGGGATACCACATAACCCTCCTCTTGTCTGAGAATGTGGCTTCCTTTTGCCCTTGCATTCTCGGCTACATAGGGCAGTCTTGATGAGCGGGCCGTCCACTGCAAGGAAGGTTCAAGTCCCTTCAGACCACAGATATGCTTTTTACATGGGTTCTGGATAGGCTATAATACAAAATTTAGGGAAAGGCAGATGTTACCACCTGCTGTGCTCAGGAGAGAGCTGTCAGAACAGATTTTTGGTGCATGAACTGAATATTCCCTACCGGTCCCTTATACACTCAAGTCGACAGTACATATCTAGACTCTGACTAACTTCTTATCTGGAGATCTTCAGTTTGTCTCTGTCTCTCTTTCAGCTACACAGCAAACTTACATGATTATGTAGGAAGACCTTCTAGACTAGATACCTAACATTTAGATGTTTTTCTCAAGGCCTTTACGTTTATGCATCTTTTCCTCCTATTTTTATTCCTCCTATTATATTTATTTCCTCCTGTTTTTATTCAGAAGACATGACCAGAACTACATGCAGTATTCCAGCTAAAAGGCTGCCATTCATTTATATAACTATATGGTGATATTTTGAGGATATTTTATCTTGCTCTGTATGCCACCTAATATTTTTTTCTTTAGCCAAGGTGAGCATTGACTTGGAGTTTTCACTGAGCTATTCATAGTAATGACAGGGTTCTCCTTCTGTATGCCTTAAGTTAATTTAGAGCCCTATAGCGTGTATGAACTCTTCATATTTTAGTCCCTTCCAATGTGCCTTACCTTTCATTTGTGAGCAATTGAAGCCCAGCTGGCAAACTTTTCTGTGTTGTCATGCCATTAAAAAGTAGCATCAGCTAAATATGTACATAAAAGACAAGCTCTAAAACTCAAAATGTTTTCTCTTCAGTTCCTGTTTGGACGTGGATATATTGCAGCTCTGGACTTGGCATGTATCAATAATTCCAGCTTTAAAGGCAAAAATACTTTTTATAAACCATTAAAATATTAACTCTTTGTCAGGGATGTTCTTAAAGTGGGTGCAATGAATGCTACATCTTGTGATCCCTAACTCCATAAAGCCCTTACCTTGCTGGATTTTCTTTCTACTTACAGGTCTCAGTGCAATGGAAACACTGAGGAAATATATAATTTTTCCACTAAAACACAACCTGACACTAAATTATCAGGTTAGAAATTGCCATATTTCTTCTTCTCAGCATCATGTTTCACGCATTTACATGATAAAGAAGTATATTTGAGCAGCTATTCCAGCTGAAGAACTTGTGCACTTTATGCCCTTTCTGGAAGTGAGGTGGCAGAACAGGGTCTGTGCTAGAACCAGAGCTTTCCGCCTGACTCACAGTCTGTGCAGTAGCCTTTTGCAGGTAGCCATGAAAATCAGGATTTGAAAAGATGGCATAGATGTTTTGCTGTTGCCTGTGTTATTCTTCAAAACACAGACTCCTCATTCTGGAAACCTTAGACAACTCCCTCTGCGGCACGTGTCTGGAATTTCTTTCTCATCAAGAATTCCACCAGATTGAATCAGTGTAAGGACTTCCTGAGTGAGGTATTACCATCTCTAACCATGTAATTACTTTCTAGAAACTCATGTTCTGTCTAGCGTGTTAATAAATCTTAGTACTTCCCAGAAGATTTATCTCCATCAAATGAACTTTTTATTGCATATATATTAATCTCTTAATTTTTGATGATGTGTTTTCTTTTTTTTTTTTTCGTTTAAACTATGGAAGAGATTTTGCATGACTTAATTGCTCTATTGCTCTTCCGAAGACATACTAGAGAGTTTTTTGAGTAATGATTTAAAACACAGCAAATCATTTAAGTGGTTGTGAATAAGTATTTAAATTTGAGTTATATTACATTAGAAGTGATGATGATTTTAGCCCCCTCTTGGACTAGTTAGGAGGATTTCAAGTTTTCTTTGTGAATTAATGAAACTATCAATTCTCTCCTCCCTGAAGCAATAGTTGATCTTTACAGCATAACCTGCCTAGCACCTTGGAACCACAAGAAAATTCAATTGATCTTGGGAGATAAAAAAAAAAAAAATCATATTTCCTTATTCTAATTCCTCCCCAAACTCACTTTAATTTTCACCCAAGGGCAGACCATTTTTTTTTTTGATTCCACTTGTCTTTTCTAATAAATGGGCACGTTAACAATGTCCACTAATAGGGATGATAATTTTTCCATTTTAATCTTAAAACTTTCTTGCCATTTCATGATTCAGTCAGAGATACATTTAAATAGGCCATGCAGTAATTTCTTTGGTAGCCTAGTAGTTTCCTTTTACCTCAAAGCAATATATAGTTTGTGTTCTATTATCAGGGATACATGGTGAACAACAAACACTGTTAGAAGTTAAGGTGAAACACATAATTTTGATGTTATTCTTCCAGATAAGAATGGTGATAGGTTTTATTTTTATTCCAAATAGTTTTAAAAGGTTCTTAATACTAATAATTCGTGCTTCCCCTTCGTGGCTTTCAGTGACAATGGAACCATATTAGCAAATAATGTGCCTTAATAAGGGTGGATTAAAGCAGGTGCTGCTGGAGTCTCTACATCTACAGTGAGTGCATTTCAGAAGATTTGCTTTGCATAGAGCTGTCCACTCCCCTTGACTGCATACTTTTCCTACACATGTATTTAAGCTGGTTGAAGGAAGGCTGTCAACAAATATTTGCCTTCTGGAGTATGGGTTGCTCGGCTGGGAAGTACCCTGGAGATTGTGGTCATGTGTCATTGTCTCCAGCTACATGGAGACGTATAAGGATCACATGTGGAAGCAAGCCGTATTTTTGTTTCTGTTCATTCTGTTGATCATTGCTTATTGGTGACCTCCTGGTGCCTGCTGCCCAAACCTACGTTGGCTGAAAAAAGGCTTGGTATGAGTATGTTCTTTATCCTTTGAAGCAGCTACTCCGGGAGGATACTCTGAATGCTTTGACTCCTGCCCTCCTGGACTTCTTGTCTAACAAAGAAAATGACTTCTGAGAAACTTCAGTGTTGTGAGAGCTTTACCTCTGCTATGAAAGAGCTCCTGTGCTTGGAAGATCAGCTCAGGTCTGTGGGATTGAAGCATGCTTGGGAAATGGGACAACCAGCAATGAACAATGGGAAGCAGAGTCAATTTGACATGATTTGCCAGTCAAAATTTCAGGAGCCCATACCCATAAACCAAATAATGACTAAAGCCTTTTTGAACCTCATAACTTATCAGTAGCTAACCAGTCTGGGGTGCATGAAGTTGTGACAGAGGTTTCCAAGACTATCCACCAAACCCTCACTTTTGGGTAGTACAAGAAGCACACTGAGAAGTAGATCTGGACCTTCATTCTCTCTGGTTTCTGCATTGCGCAGTCTGTTGAGGGATACATACTCCAGCCTGATGCCTGGTGGCAGTATGGTGAAATCTGTGCAGCAGTCTGCATGGCAGAGTTGTCAGTGTCCTCCAAACTGGAGGCGCCTGCTGAGGACTAGACATAATGAACAGCCAGGAGCAGACTGAGGCTATTGTTGGTAAATGTGATGTCATGTTGATGGCTTTTGCTGTGTGCCAAGTCTCACGTGATGATAAGTGATAGCTTTCCAATATCTGCCCATGTCATCTGCCTAATCCTCTCCCCGCATTCACTCACAGACATCAGCCTTTTGGGGCAAGTATGATTACTCCAGCTATGTATTGCCTTGTCCTCTGCGTACTTTTCGACCTTTCCTGTATCACATAACTGTCATCTCAGCAACCTACAGGGAAATTCACGGTCCTGGGCCTCCATGCTAGGGAAAAATCTATCTGACAAATAGCAGCGTGGTGTGGTTTGGGAGAATGTGTGAAGAGAGAAAAGGGGATTTGCTTCAGCTCTGATTTGCTGGATGGAAGAAGGGATTGAAGCATAACAGTCTGTGTTGGAGGCTACTGTAGCTCAGGTGTAACCTTCCCTCACTGATCACCTCGCCTGGCATCTTTAACTGGGCACAAAAAAGATAAACAGGATACACACAACTTGCAAGCAAAAAAGCAGTTATTAATTGTTTAATACATGCAGACAATAGTCAGAATTAATGAGCTAAGCAGAGTAACGCAGGCAAGGGTTTGCATCTGCTACTCCCTGGAACAGAATCTTGATATTGCTTAGTTGCCATCTTCTAACTCCTTGCCTTTTTTTGTTTCCGTATTTTTACTTTTCCATGCTGCATCTTCTCTTCCCACATCCTGGTGGCCCTAATGATCCCCTTCTCAACAATCTCGCCTCTGTCTGCACTTTTCTTATCTTGCCTGGCTCTACACTACAGACTTTCTCACAGCTCTTTTTCACAGCTTAGCAATTTCTTCAGAGACCCAAGCTATAGTTATGCCCAAGGTGCCTTCTTGCCAAGGGAATATTCCCCATTCTCTTCCTCAGTATGACAGGAACTTCTGTCTCATTTATCTCCATCTCCTCACCCCCTTCCAACCCCAAGCCTCTTTCTTTTCTCCAATGGCCAAAATTCCAAGTGAAAGGACCAATTGCAGCTAAACAAAAAACAGTCAGCAAAAATGTTCAAACAACCAAAATTCTATCCTGGGGAGGACTAATATTACTCAGAACTCATAGGGACATGAAAAAGGTTGGAATTTTAGCTAGGACTAATGACAGAAGGGTAAAACCACTATGACAAAAATCTCATATATTCCCTTGTATGCCAACAAAGCCACTGAAGACCAACGACGAAAAAAGTTGACAGCTTCTTCTAACTAGAGAGGACGAACGGTTCTTAACACAACCCATTTGCTTGTTCTTTGCCCATTTGTTCACAACTTAATGTTACAGCTAAATTTACTGTATGTGAAATCTGTTACATAGGAAGGATACGGGAGCTTTGTTATCTTTGCTACCTCTAAACCCAATTTTACCCAGCAACTAGGTTCTGTTCCTTTAATAAACAATAACAGACCACTTGAGTGTTTTACTTCTAGCCCTGTTATCTTTCTGTGACTGCAGTTTCAAACACACTATCATCTTCTTTTACCTGTACTTTTGGGTGCTCTAGCAGTCGCCGTCTTTTTCTTCTACAGGCTTCAGGCTGCGGTTTCCTCACATCACATGTCTTTGTTTGAGGTTTATTAATACTTCATACTCCAAATACAGTGATAAGTTAGAAGGTGTGTGTGCATATAGATAATGCTGGTAACTACTCGTTACAGATATTTCCAGTTATGGTGATATTACTAGTACACTATTAAAATTGCCTCACAAGAGTATCCTTCTAATGAAGATAAACTTCTAATGAAGATAAACTTCTAATGAAGATACATTGCC
>VXAL01015574.1:44509-70434 GCA_013399475.1 Chauna torquata
TATCAGCATGGTCTTTTAGGAATATTAGAATCAGAAACAGAAGGAAGATCTAGAAGCATTAGAAATAGTGTATTTGACATTTAAGTTCAAGTGAACCAGAAAGTTTTTTTTCACATCAGGTTGTATATGACTTTTTGGCACATCTTTTCCCTTTCATTTTCTTTCTGTTCGCATTTTCTTCCCAATAGGAAACATTAGACCACCACTCTACATAATCAAAATGAAATATTTAAGGGATACTGAATGCTGAGTATCACTATAGATCAGAAAAAAAGACATTTGTCAAAACTCTGTCTCTGATCGTGATACATGCAAGCTTAATGTCTTTGAAACTCACACTTTTGTATTTGTATGATGGTGACAGTAGCAGCACCATACTGGGTTCTAAATTAAATGTGTAGGATTAATGACTTGATCAAGGCTTGGTGAGAGTTTTCTATTACTCTGACTGGATTCTGAGTTTATCTGAATTTGTTTCTCTCTTCTCAGGGAAAGATATTAAATGAGTGAAAAGGTCTTCTGAGGTGCACTTTGAACTACAATGATTTAATTCCATTAATATAATGGCTTTCCAAGATTTTCAGAAAACCTTTCTCAAATTCCATTTCTTTTAATGAACATTAGATTTCACTATCTGTCCATAACACAACTTACCAGAGAACTTAGAGAATCAATTACATGGTTTTCTTTTTTAATAGATTTAATGCTTTAATTACAAGTTTTTATAATATTGAAATGGGTGTTGGTTTTCTTGTTTGTTTTGCCTTTTTTTTTGAGTTTTTTTTTTTTTTTGTGGTAAAATAATTTGAAAAAGACAAGAATGTGAATGTTAAATTCAGTAACTCTGTCAGAGTTACAGGGAAGTGGAGGAGGTAACTAAATGACCTTAAAAGACACATGCTGATGCTGTCCAAAATCAGAATGTTGCTTGCAAGTGCGTTTAGAATGTTTTGTAACTTACACCTATTTTTAGCTGTTGCAGAAAGGGGAAGAAAAAACTAAAGAGAACATAATGTGAACTTGTATCAGGTCATAGCAGACTGATTTGATCAACTTGCAATTAAGTTTTAATTTATTTCACAAAGGCTGTGGAGCTGTTTTCCTGACTTTGGCCATAATTCTGTCTTCCATCCTCTGGAACAGAAAACACAGCCTGAGGTCTTCTGTCCATTGCCCTGTTTTATGAGAAAGGGACTCTAGCTCTGATTTTCCACTGAAGACTTGGCAATTTGCAGCTGAATTAAGGTGAATCCCATACACTTCTGTGGGATCTCTGACAATTGGATGACTGGCTTTTTGAAAATAAATCAATATTCATATGGGAACTTATAACTCCCTGGATTCTGGGGTGCAGGAAATTTGTTGTTGACTCTTAATGCTAGACAAGTTTTAGGATGAAAAAACCCTTTAATTTATTATACTGCAACTAATAATTTAAGAGGTACAGTGAAAGAAAATAACAGTACTAAAACTTATAAAACTTCAAGGCAGTATTTGTGCAGTTTTCTGCTCTTAGACTCCAAAGTGTCTGCAACCCTCTTGACAGTTCCTGCCTCTCTCAGAGCTGGGGTCCAGTTTTCATCACAAGACTCTTCCCTTTGTGTTGCTTTTCATGAAAGGAAATTGTATTTGGATGGAAAAAGCTTTCTTTTCCATTCTCACTTGCATTTCTTCTGACTGTAACTTCAGTACTAGGCACTCTGCGATGTTGTCTCTTTTACTGAGAGCAACTGGATCTCCTTTCTTGTGGACTGCGTCTGTCAGCGTCACAATCCCTGTCACACAGAGAACCTTTTGTAGTGTAGCCTCATCCTACTGCACCTGGAAAAGCTCACAAAACAACTTGATTCTCCAAAAGTCCACTTGTACAACACATATTCTTTCCTGACAGCTAGTAACTGAAGGAGGCTTACACCACCCTGAGTTTGGATAAGCTCATAAGGTTAGTTGCTGGGATACTCAAGTGGAACAAATCCTTAACTGGCTTATTTGTGAGAGTAAAGAATGCAGCTCTTTACTGGCTTCTGATAGTGACTGGACATCATGGCATTCATACTATTTCTGGAAATGAAGTGTTTAAATTAGGGGAACCTTAGATGTGACTTGCTGGATTTGCAGTCTCTTCCATCTCAGGTCTTCATCTAGCCACATTCACTCTGCACCCTGCTTTTCTTTGGCATACGTGCAACAGAATCCAGGATATACCAGGAACACTATAAATATATGTAAAAGATAATGTAAATTGCACTTGTGACAATGAACTATAGTTATGGCCATTATGATAAAGGCAAATAAAAGTAATGCATGAATGGTTCCTTTGGAGATTGAAGTGACAGAATATAATGATTTTTACTGCCTAAAAGATCCATAAACATAGTTCATTGAAACAGAACACATGTAACTAGTTAACCTTAAAGAGATTTTTGCTAAATTAAAAATCATGAAATGGGCAGATGCATTTGAGTGCCTTTACACATATTTTGTCCCAAACAATTTTACAAAGTCCAGAGCCTCAGTAAAATTTTTTAAATAATAAAATGCCTCTAAAATCCATACCATTAATTTTCTTAAAATCTTTCATTTTCCACACAGAATGCAAGTGAAATCATACCTCTAATCTGATTTCTAGCACTTGTTGACTTACTTGTTTCTGTGCTTTTGATTGTTATGTGAAGCAATTATTTTTTTTCCTTCTTTTTGTTACTGCCAGATGGAGATTACAAAATGAAACTTAAGAATTCACAGCTGAAGTGTAATGCTAAGGGGGAAGGCTGAGTATTTGCAAATTAGGAAATCCAAAATAGCAAAAATGGTTATTTCCTAATTTAAAATTTTAGGCTGATTTAAGGAAAGAAAGTTCTTCAGTTATTTATGTATTATGCAATCCTGTTTACAAAAACAGCCCAGACTAATCCTTCAGTTACCCTGGTGAAAACTACAAGCTGTCCCAAAGCTGCATTCTCTAGTATATATAAGCAAATTATGTCACAAATATCATAGCCTGGGCAAAAGTTTGTCTTGTTACCAGTGCTATGATAAGAAATACAACTTTCGTTTCTAGTCTGTTTTTACAACACGTATACTAGTGGGAATCAAACCTCTTATACAGATCCTCAATAAGGTGAATGAAGTGCATTGACTTACCCTGTTGGCAAGAAAAGGTTAAAGGGCTCTGCGTTGCATTATCAACTGACTGAGGTATCCATTCACTTTGTCTATTTGAACCATGATATCTAGTTCCAGTATTTTGCATTGGACTGTGTGTTTGTGAAAGCAGAATTCAGATTTTCCTCATCTAACAAGTTGGTGGGTCATGTGACACAATCACTTTAAACCCAATGCTCCTGTATTTAACTATTACTGCTTTAGGAGGTTCATTCAGGAAAAATTACATGGATTACTCACGCACACATACACAAACGTATACTTTCCTGAGCAGGAACAATCAAATATAATAAGATTGAGGTTATTTATGTTTCAATAAAAACCTTTACAAGATAGTTGATAGTTGCTTTGCACTCCTAGCCAGATATATTACAATTAAGAATGAATTCTTCTCTGTTGCCATTACAAGCAAATTATAAAGCTTGCCAAATTTGCAGAATACATCTATGGAACATTATTCAGTGTAACACTTAATACTAACATGTAATGAACCACATTTGCATTTTTTTCATTAGCCACAGTTCCAGTATTTCTTCGGTGATATCTTTATTAGTCTTGGAGGATAATGTCCTACTTCTGCATAAACTCCAATGCGTGTTCATAGTTGGAGTGTGTTTTAAAGAACCTTGTAATTCTACATGTATTTTTGGAATCGTGCCAAGCCAGTTTCACTAGTTTTGTAGTTTTAAGGGAAGATGTAGCTGGAAAATTTTATGTGCTTGACTGCATATTTTCTGATGTGGCTGTTAGAAATCAGACTATAACTAAAACCTGAAATCAAGAGTTGGCAAAACTTAGTAACTGTTCAAAACTGAAGCCCAGGATATGGACTCGTTACCTTTAGTCTTATTTGTTTTTATTTACTGCATGAGATTATCCATATGCCTATCCATTTCTTAGGGCACTTACAGAACCTTCTTAAATGAGCATAATCTGACTCCTCCTGCTTCTGAGCTTCTCTTCCAAGATCGTTCAGTCCCTTCTCTTGCTGCTCAGGAGGAAGAAGAGGTAAGTACTAACAAAGTTCTCACCAAATGCTTAAAAAGTGATGAGACAATCATCTCTGGTACCATCTATCCTCCTATGCTGGTGTGGTAAGCACTTATCCTGCAAATATTCATCCTCTTCTGTATTTTTTTTTTTTTTTTTAGCAGGGAGGGGTGGACTTATTAAATGTCAATCCTTTTATTCTCCTTATGACTTCATTTTCCTCAGCCTATAATTTCAGTTTCCTGATCCAATAGTTGATCAGGTGATGTTCCCCTCTTCACAGCACTGATTACTTCTGGTTTAGTTTGAACCTCTTTATAGAGGATGAAATATTTTCTCTGCTTTCAACCCTTTTCCAGGGATGAGGCACTGTTTGCAGTTCCAGTGTACCTGCACCAGTGTTGTTAGCTTAGTCTGAGCAAACTGCAATTTGCTGGTGTCTGGGAAAACATCTACTGAAGTACCACTTGTATCATACTTACCTTGTTTTCAAATATGGTTTCCATGGCATTTGCTGCTCTCTGCTGTCAGACACAAGATACTGATTGAGGTGGGTATGTGGTCTCAGATGGTGCCATCGTCATTTTGTTGGAACAACACAAGGGATCAGAAACTTGTTGCTAAAATATGGCATTAGGTTGCCCTTTAGCTGTCTGTTTGGCCCTTATCTGTATATTGTAATGGGGAAGGAAAGGAGACCTTTCCAAAGACTTTCTGGTGATGTGATGGAGGTAGAAGAGTCCATCTGAGAACACTTTTTATCTCCCCAGTAACGTAGGGTGTGGTGGTGGTTGGAAACATGAGGCAAAACAAATGTTTTGTGTGGGTCTCTGTATGTCATAACCAAAAGCAAGGCTCATCAGACACCTGTGCTTCTCTCCTGTCTGTGAACCATGTGCTGAAACAGTCTCGCTTTAACTTAAACATGGGATTCTGAGTGGATAAAGCTTCTTCTTTAATGCTTTTGCCTCTCTGCCTGGAGGATCAGCATGTACTGTCAGACTGATAGATGAATCTTTAAGAAGGGTTACTTTACCTCCCCTAGCCATAAAGAAATTCAGCTCTTAGGACAGGTTTTCTTCAGTCACAGTGAGAGGAAGCTTCCTCTCCTATGCAGTTTTTGATCTGCAGTGAGAAGTGGAAAAAATGCCTCTAAAGTGAAAAGCAACAAAGATAAACACAAGTCCCATCAAATCTCAGAAACTTCTGAGGGAGTCATCAAGATATTCACCTCCTCAAAAGACAGCAACAGATCTCTAAACTAATGCTGGGTTGTGTATTCAAACGATAAGATTAGGAATCCGTGAGTTTCTCCTGAATATATCCTATAAAAGGACTTTGAAGCCTCCAGAGTATTTCAGAAATGCTAAGGATGGAGTTTACTGAATGACTACACAATAATGAGAACATGAAGTGTTTTTTTAGAGTGCATATGCACACACAAATACACTACATTCTTGCTTAGGATAGTTAGATTTTATTCTTCTTTTTCCTGGAATGTACTGGAGGTATACCTTTCCCTCAAGCAACGTACCAAATACACATAAAAAGAAATGAAATAAGCTAATCTCAAACTGCTATGTCAGTACACAAGAAAGAATTGCTGAACTTTGTTAACAGACAAACCCTGAAAAAAACCTGCAAAGCATAGAGTCTTAAGACCCATTTTGCGTAAAGATCCAGAACAGCTGAAGTTTTATGCAGAGTCTTCAAGGCTCGTCTGAGATATGGGATGGGATTCACAGATATAAGTGCATCCTAAACTGAACATTTTTAGGGTGAATTATAACCTAAAATTGCTACTTCAGTGCATTCATGTAGAAGGAATTTAAGTAGCCAGTTCAGACATGGACATGTATTTTTAGTCAGATGAATCCCAGCAGTGTTGTTCATGAATCCCTCTGGTACCCCAGCAGGATATCTAGAACAGGGTACTTGTTCCACTGTCCCTTGTTTCAGAAAGCCTTTCAGGAGACTCATATTCCCTCTGTCTCAGACACTGGTCGTTAAACACTAAGCGTGTTTCATTTTTCTGCAGAAATCCTCCTATGTCTAGGTACTATATGATTGTTTATTATGGGAAGAAATCCTGATTTCACAGAAACCTTGCTACAGCAGATTAATCTGGCTTTCCTCCTAAAACACTGCAGTGTTGTGATATAAAATATATACTCTTTCTCAAGGTATTGGATTAAATGATTACCATAAATGAACAGGTATTTCAAGTAAAATTTGAACTTAATCATTGAATTGTATCCCGTTTTGATCAAGACTTAGGTTACAGGGAAATTTAAACATATACTTAAAAATAACAGATGTGCCATGATGCAATGACTAGGTCTGAAATTGGGCTGTCTTAAATCTATGAGGGGTACTGAATCTTACTTGACATAAGTAATTTCAAATCACATTAACACAGATAGCAAGAAATGAACTAGTCATGACAGCAAGACAGCTCAGAACTTAGCTCACTGGTGAGTTAACGTTATTACGCTATTAGTTTAATTCAAGGGAATGTGCCCTAGATTTTTTAGGAGAATACCCTTCTCTATAGTAAAATGTTTTATGATTAGTATTTATAAAGTATTTCTAATTGGTTTTGGAAAAAATGTAATAACAAAAGTAACTACAGGATTCCTATCAGGTCTAGCTCCTATGCTTTAGTTCCAGCATAAGTCGTATAGTGGAGATACAAATTTAGACAGAATTTTCTTGTTCAAATTGACAGGTTAGAGATAAACTGTGAAATTAAAGAGAAAGTGGATAAGATTCTATATTATAAGGTAATATCCCAGCACGAGCTAAGATTTTTGAATTTGTACTCAAGGATGGAAAGAGAAAATGAGATGCATGTAAAAGACCTATTCACATCTGAGTGTAATTGCAATAGGAGCAAGATAAACTATCACACAAACACAAGTGCTACAAACACCTGCTTTGCTGATGTTCTAGAACTTAGGCAACTTGTTGAATATTGCACTGAAACCCTATTTATTTGGCTTTTCATCAGTTAGGCTTTTGAATATTTACTGGAGAAATGTTTAGACTGTTACAGTGACTGTCTTCTTTCTTGTTTGATTTCTACATTTTGTCTACACACCAGTAATTTAATTTTGATTTCAATAATGTGAAAATATCTTTGTTTCCCTTAGTTAGACAAACACCTCTGTTTGCATGTTAACAAGCACCAACCAGAGTTCAAAACATCAAGAACTACCTGGTATTATGCTGCTGCCTGGTTCGTTCACTTGCTGAATTAGTCTAGGCATCCCTATGCACTGATGGGATTTGGTAGCCCTTTAATGGCCCAATAGATGGCCCTGGGAGCTAATATAAAAGATCAAGTTCAAAGTAACGAGATGCATTTATATGAAGAAACTATTGATGTGCTTTGGAAACGATACACACAAGAGAATACTGCTCTCTGTGCTACAGTCCTTAGAAACACATTACCCTTGATTTAAATCTCAACACCTAAATCACAGATACATGGGTTGCATGTCAGATACTATAAAGATAGCTCTAACAGCGGTCAACATCTTTCCCTTGCTTTGTTTTCAGGAAATATCACTTCACGTCAAAATGCAAGAAAAGTCCCATTCTCTGTATATAGCAGCCCAAAGCAGCAACGTAGCCAAAGTACTTGTAGGGAGCCTATGTCTGTATTTGGGGACATTCTTACAGAGCCTTCAGTGCAACTTGTAGTGCATAAGTAACACCCAGGCTTGGTACTTTGAGTATTTAAACTGACTTTACATGTTTTGGAATACTGAAATCTAAACTGAGCTCCATGCTTCAACTCCAAAGAGCATGCAGCAGAGGAGCAGAACTTGCGCATCAATGCAGGCATATGTTGGAACCAACTCCCACGGAGTGACTGGAAACTGCTTCACGTTATGTGATGGACACATCTTCCTCATGTATGATTGCACAGCTAGGAAATAAATAACTTGTAACAGTTCTATTTCAAGTTATTTGTAAAATCAAAGCCGTCTGAATTGCTTTCACACTATTTTTAGTCGTCTGCCTTGGATGAACTGTTTTGCCCACAGTAGTAAGCTAACATGCTTCCTTACTACAAAAGATCTCCATTAAAAATAGAGTTGTAGAGCAGATGCAGCTAAGAAATAACAATACTGGTGAAATTTATAAAAACAGGAGTCAACAGAAGCAGCAACTTTCAGAGGCAGGACTTCTCCCAGCACCTGGGAGATGATATATTACTTGATTAAAACTTGGATTTTAGTTTATTTACATTTCATGCTCACTGACAAAAATTACTAATAACTGAGCTAGGAAGTAGAAAAGATTTGAACGTTAATCAAGCATAACCAGAAGGTTATTTCCAAAGCTGAGATTGTCAGTATGGCAGAGACTTAGTACACTTCTTTTTATGGCTATGTCCTTTCCTACTAGACAGTAAAAAACAGTCTACAGCTGAGTCACATTCAAGTATTAGCTGTTGTGGGTATAGCTTTTTTTACTAAGAGAAGCTGAAAATACTTGTTCACAAGCCTTATTACTATCTCAAAATGCTAGCTTACTGCACAGTAGTATAAATTGAGATATAGATGCAGCTCAGAGAAGAGAAACAAAAACAAAAGGAGCATCAGAAGTTAGATGAAATGAATCTGACTACTTTTTGTTTCTTTTGTTCTTCACCTTTTGATTCCTCTAATGCAGTAGCATACTCTGAATTTTGGACTACCAAGTCCGACAGCTTGTTCTATCACTGTGGTGGCTTTGACACAGACAACAGCCAAGCACCTACACAGACTCTTGATCCCTCATTCTCCCATCCCCATCAGGACAGGAAATAAAATAGGAAGAACAGGAGCAAGACAGCTTTTGGGTGAAAAATAAAGACAGTTTAACAGGTGAAGGAGAGGTGGGGGAAGGAAGAAGAAAAACAACATAGAAAATCACCCACTGTTGTGGTTTAGCCCCAGTAGGCAGCTAAGTGCCACACAGCCACTCCCTCACTCTCCTCAGGTGGGATGGGGAGAGAATCAGAAAGGTAAAAGTGCCAGAACTCATGGGTTGAGATAAAGACAGTTTACCAGGTAAAGCAAAAGCAGCGCGCGCAAGCAAAGCAAAACAAGGAATTCTTTTGCTACTTCCCATGGGCAGGCAGGTGTTCAGCCACTTCCAGGAAAGCAGGGCTCATCACGCGTAATGGTTTCTTGGGAAGACAAACACCATCACTCCCAACATCCCCCCCTTCCTCCTTCTTTACCCCAGCTTTTATGGCTGAGCATGACGTCATATGGTGTGGAATATCCCTTTGGTCAGTCTGGGTCACCTGCCCTGGCTGTATCTCCTCCCAGCTCCTTGTGCACCCCCAGCCTCCTCACTGACAGCGCAGCACAAGAAGCAAAAAAGTCCTTGGCTCTATGTAAATACTGCTCTGCAACAACCAAAAACATCGCCACTATTTTCATCAAAAATCCAAAACACAGCATTTTGTGAACCTCTACGAAGAAAATTAACTCCATCCCAGCCAACACCATGACACCCACCCACCCACCTCAGCCTCCAAGTAACAGTCACCACAAAAGCCACTACTACCTTCCTCTACTTCCCCTTTCATTGCTGAGCATATTACATGTTATGAAAAATCCCACTGGTCAGTTCCACTCAGCCATCTTGGCTGGGTCTCCTCCCAACCTAATAAGGATTTCACAGGTGTACTGCCTCAGTCTATCTCCTCATCTGATACTGTTTATCCACAAAAAGAAATTTAACTCCATCCTAGCAAGACCCACTCTGACACAAATTCAAGGGATCTGCATTTGGTTTTAACAGCCTTTAATTAATGGCATCTCAAAAAGGATATGAAAAGAGGGTGGGTGCAGTTCATCTGACTAAATGAAGATGTCTCTGAACTAGCTACTCTTTTTACAGATGATGATGCTAGAATAGGTGCTGGCAGGGTGTGCTTTAGCTGACCTGCTTTAAGGGCTTCATTCGCTTGCTTAAATTTCAGGCAGTTCATATAGTCTGGGTATGGAAAGTTGGATGTGAGGCCTATAAGAAGTATGAGATCTGGAGTATTAGACTTATATTTGAGTCGATCAAACTCTGTAAGTACTGTAACTTGAATGAGAGCCTATGGTAACTCTTCCCTGCAAATAAAGAAGCTGCTAAACAGCCTGCTCTTTAACCTCAGTTTTAAAGAGATTTATATCCAGAGTTTGGTGACATGCTAACAGCCAGCTCCATAAACTGGGAGCGTGGGGAAAGAAACAGAATGAGGGAAAGATACCTCTGAAGTAGGAGAGAAATTCATCCCCCAAACTACAGGTAACCAAGGAACCAGGATGCCTTGGTGGGTTCCTGAAACCTTGTGATTCAATGACTCCTATCTGGGGCTTTGTGTCCCCAGGCTGATTTATCAGCCTCTGTCAGCAGCAGACATCCTTTTAGGAGCCTGCAGAGACTGGAATGCAGCTGTGAGTCCTTTGGCCTTGAGAAAACTTGAAAGGCAGCACAGAACAAGGTATAAACCTTGTGAGTGATGGATAACAGATGGTTTGGGAACCAGCTATGAACCTCTGCCAAACCAGATGGAAGTCTCTCCAGGGCAGCCTTGAGCTTATTATTAGTCATCCTCTAACTGGTTAAAAACATGTTTCCTATTTATTTATTTTCATACCAATAGCCAGGTGTGTAATGTAAGGTACGGTACACCAGCTTGAAAGAACATAAGGCAGGAAGGAGATATAAGTAAGCAGCAGAGAGGTAAGAAGCTGAGTTCAGAGAGAACTGACTTCCAGGGTTCAGTGGAAGCTGCCTGCCAGAAAGAGATCCTGTGATTCAACACTGCCTAGGTCCAGTGTTTCTTCTACACACAAGTCCTGGACTTTGCTACTTAAGAATTGTATTGGGCTTACATGGCAAGGTTTTGTTAGCAGGGGTGGCCTCTGTGAGAAGATTCCAGAAGCTGCCCCATGTCAGATAAGAGCCAGCTCCAGCCGGCTCCAAAAGGGACCCGCTGCTGGCCAGACCTGAACCAGTGAGCGACGCAGGTTGTGCTTCTAGGAGAGCAGATTTAAGAGAGGGAAAAAAACTGCTGTGCAACAGCAGCTGGGAGAGAGAGGAGTGAGGAACAGCCCTGCAGACACCAAGGTCAGTGAAGAAGGAGGGCAGGAGGTGCTGCAGGCGCCGGAGCAGAAGTTCCCCTGCGGCCCGTGGTGAGGCCCATGGTGGAGCAGGCTGTCCCCCTGCAGCGCATGGGGTACCACATGGAGCAGATCTCCACGCTGCAGCCCATGGAGGAGCCCACGGAAGAGCAGGTGGATGTGGCCTGAAGGAGGCTGCAGCCCATGGAGAGCCCCTGCAGGAGCAGGCTCTGGGATGGAGCTGCAGCCCGTGGAGAGGAGCCCAGAGGGGGAGTGAGAGAGAAGTTGTGGTGGAGTTTAGCTGCCCATCAAGGCAAAACCACCACAAGCATACAACTGCTAATTTGTTATAATATAGTGGGTTGGTTTTTGCTATTTATGGAGAATTCTAGACATTACTTGAATCAAATGGAAACTCTTCATCTTTAACTTTTCTTTTGGTTTATTGCTTTATAAATAGTTGGGCACAATGTTATTGATGGCAGGAGCATAACTGATGCAGAAACATAATAATAGAATTGTTTTCTACCTTTGTAACTTTAAATACCAAAATGTTGTTGCTTTAAGAAAAACAATGACATAAACAGTAAATTCAGTAAGAATATCATAAATATGTCTGAAACCACATAATAGGAAGAGAGACCTTCTATGGTTTCTGAAAAAAAAAAAAAAGGTAAAACTTGAAACAATATCTAATTTACTGTATTCAAAGCATGAACTGCAGACAGCAAGTATTAAAAATGTTAATTGTTCTGCCACAGGAGAACCTAATTTGTTTTAGAAATAAATATTCCTTTTCCCCCTTGAAAAAATTCTTTAATAGACTTTAAAACAGTAGTGGACCAGAGGGAGTGCAGAGTATATTTTAAGTAACAATTTCCATACAAATATAACTAGGGCCTATTTAGCTATGCTTTTCTATGCATCTATCACCAATTATTTGACTACTGTTCGGGCCGAACATTTCATTTTCATTGATTAGTGGAATTTACAGCAAACGTGTTCTAGATACATTTGTAGAATTATTTTCCACTTGAAGCATAAAAAATATTGGAGTTTAAATTCAACACTTTTCAAACCATGTTGCAGATACTACAGTAAGTTATCTGTTCTTGCTGTGTGAGTGAAATTGTCTTTCCCTCAAGGCAATTAAAGATTTGCCTACCCAGTCTGTGTTGTTTGCACTCACTAATCAGGTATGGATGTATTTCTGAGATCTGACACGGGTCTTCAGTTCTCTGAAAAAAGTCCCAAAGACATGCGAAGTGGATTTTGGTTTGCTGTGGTTTAACCCGGCAGGCAGCTCAGCACCACACAGCCATTTGCTCACTCCCCCTGCAGTGGGATGGGGGAGAGAATCGGGAAAAAAAAAAAAAAAGGGAAAACTCATGGGTTGGGATAAAAACAGTTTAATAAGACAGAAAAGGAAGGGAGAATAATAATAATAATGATAAAAGAATATACAAAGCAACTGATGCACAATGCAATTGCTCACCACCCATTGACAGATGCCCAGCCTGTCCCCGAGCAGTGGCCCCCCTCACCCCAGCCAGCCACCCCAATTTTATTGTTCAGCATGATGCCACATGGTACGGGACATCCCTTTGGTCAGCTTGGGTCACCTGTCCTGGCTGTGTCCCCTCCCAGCTCCTTGTGCACCCCCAGCCTCCTCGCTGCCAGGGCAGCATGAGAAGCTGAAAAGTCCTTGACCCCGTGTAAGCACTACTCTGCAACGACTGAAAACATTGGTGTGTTATCAGCAGTATTCTCATCCTAAATCCAGAACACAGCACCATTGCAGCTACTAGGAAGAAAATTAACTATCCCAGCTGAAACCAGGACATGGTTATGGAGGGAACATGAGTGACTGGCAGAAGAGAGGGTAAGGTAGTTTCAGCTGATGTACGCTGTGACTTTACTGAGAGCTGACTGGGACAAATTCAGAAATGTCTCTAAAATGCAGTACTATGTTCATTTGAAGAATCTTAAATGCTAATGTCGCTTGGCAGAAAAGATATTCCAGGGGCAAAACAGTGGTTGGTAGGCCTTTCAACAACCAACTAACCCACCCACCCCCAAACAAAGAGAGATCCTAATGGTGTTTTGGGTGATCCAGAACCCTTTAATCTTGCAGCTGAGCTGGAGCTGGTTGATTAAAGGGGTTTTCTTGAGATGTTTTCAGTTCTGTGTTTTGTTTTTGCTTTTTGTTTAGAAAAGTAAGTAACTAATGTCCAAACATTTTCTGGGTTTAGTCCTAACTGAACTCAAGAACACAGAGAAGGGTTTGAATAATTCAAACAATCAGTGTCATCTTTTCCAATGATGTTGTATGAGTGAATTTAGAGCTGAGTTCCCAGACTGAGAGCCAGGCTGTTGCCAGCTCTGTAGGTATGATCCAGGAATAGAGAACTGCTGTCTTCAGGGCTGTCATTTCAGCATTTGAATAGAAACAGGACCTACACGTTATTTAAAGGACTCTACTGTGCATAGATTCTAAATACACTTTACTATTACAGAGTCTAAAAGGCGAGTTATCTATCACTTTAGAAGCTCTCAACCAAAGAGCAGGAGCTGGAGTCAGGGTTTCACAGGTGCTGTTCTCTTTCTCAATGTTGATCACTGGCTGGGTGGAAGAAATGTCAAGGGTGGATATCCTGGGCTGGCAAAGTTCAAGAACAAGTTATTTTTATTATAGATAATATTTATTTGCAGCAATCATAGTTGTTTTCTTGTTTGTTTGTTTTTGCAGATATTTAGCATACTGCCTAACTAAGATATAAAACTAGCAAACCAGTGCTCATCATCAAAGAAAACTTGATCCACAACACTTAAATTTTTGTTAACCGGTAAAGGTATAGGCTCATCCCAACTCAAAAACACTGTTATTCCAGTGTAATTCATATACATTTCTTGTCAAAGGGAAATGTCACTCGGAAGTCGACACATCTTTTTAATTCCCAGTGCTAGTGGTGTAATTTTGTCAGTTGATGGGGACTAAACTTCCATTACGGTGTTCTCAAAGCTAATAGAAAATGACTAAAACTTTCACAGCCAAGTACAGTCATCTTTTTGAAAGTATTGTGCGTACCACTCATCAAACCCATCAAGCAAATAAAGGCTGTGGTGTTTTTATTTTCTGCTTGACGTTTTAAACATGTATCTCATTATCTAAATGTCCATTAAAGTCACTTCTTTTGTTGCTCTGAAATAAAGCAGTTGCAGCCCATATGCTAAAATAATATTAGAGATACAATTTAAAACCAAAACAAGGACATTTCCAGTGTAGGTTGTCACTTCAAGCAAGTGGAGTGACAGTGTAATCTTGAATTTCCTTGCTTCTGTCAGTTCTCATTAGACCCTTAACATTAAATTAGTGTACTGTGAAGTCACTTTTAAAACTTTTATTGCTTGAAAACTGAAATAAGAAGAAAAATGAATATAATTTTTATAGTGACTTCTGCTCATAAAAAGCCATGACTAAACGCTTAGTACATTGCCTGTCCTTAGAGGCCACAGAACAAATACCCCAACTGCTATGTCTTTTGTAGAAAGCAAAAGAGTATTCAAAGAAAAATGATTTTGGAGATCTCTGTTCTTCTTTGTTACTGTGGTAGCAGATTTTTCTTAAACGGAGGCCCACAATAACGTCATTTCTTGCATGTGGTTTTGAAGAAGGTAAGCTAGAGTAAGTTTAAAATGTGTGTTAATGTGGGAAGCACTGTGGTCACACTTACTGTCAACCAAGTTATCTGTCTTATTTAACTAGAAATTTTGAAGAAATTATATATTGTGAATTTTGCTAATGAATTTATAGTACCATTTCTGCCCTGAAGAAGTTATAGTTGGTGGTACTTACCATACTACCACTGATAAGAATGCAAAGCAGTTAGGACACACGTTGGGGAAATTCTACATACTTTATGAGGTAAAGTTACTATGAGACTTGAACATTTTGCCAATAGAGACATTTTGTTCATCAGCCATTTGAGAATTTTTTTTTTTAAGTCTGCACTCATTTCCTACAAAGTTCTAAGTGTGTATTTAAAGAACTTACTGCACAATGTCGAAAATGTCATCCTTCTCCACAATTGAGAACAATAAAGGTAAGTTCTCCCTATTTTGTCATTCTGATCATGTCAGACAACCTCCTTTGTTATTTTCTTCTTTAGTCTTTTCCTACTCTACAGCTGAGATTCTCTTATTTTTGAAGCCCTGCACAACCAGAAGCTTATCCAGTAACAGTGAAGATGTACATTCTTCTTACTTTGCCTTCTTTTTTTTTTCCTCCAAGAACACTTTTTCTATCCCCTCCTGATTATGAAGTGCCTTCCATATTAACAGGTATGCTTGGAACTACCTCCATATTTTTATATGTTGAAAAATCTTCCTTTCTTCTTTCGATGTGACAAATTCAGTTTTTTTTTTTCCCACATTTTCTAGGTAGTAAATAACATCCCTGAAATTTAATCAGATACTTAAGAAATGAAAGCATTAAAGCACATCATACATTGTTTGAATACAAACTTGTCCAATATTTTTCCAGGATTGCTGTAGAGGTTACATAAAAAACCCTACAGCCAGATGACTTAAAAGTAAAATCACACTGCACATAATAGGAGTGACTTATGAGCAGAGTTGCTCGTCTGGGTAAGCACTTGGTGATGGCAGAAGCAGCAAAATATGCTACAGATTATGTGTCAATATTTTCTGTTTAAATAGGATAAGCATTCTTACGACAGATAATGTAATTTATATTGTGTTAACAAAGTTAGACAATGAAGGTTTAGCTTAATTTGTGTGAAAATTTATAGCTAGTGGGAACCTCCAAAAAAGAAGTCATTTTGCACAAATAAAGAAAATATTAGAAAAATGTAAATAATTTAAGATGTTATATCTTTGGTTGGTTGTGGCTAATAATTATTTATATTAATATACAGAGGAAATACATTTTTTCACTAGAAAATCATTATAAAAGTAAGATTAAATTATAGTAAGTAGGTTGGTATTAAAAAAAAAAAAAGGAAGAAGAAAATGAGTGAGAAGAAAATGAGAAGAAAACATTTTTACTCTTGTTTTGCACTCCTGAGAAGAAAAGTAGAGGTGACTACTTTATAGTTCCAAAACAAAACACAACAAGCTAATTCATCATCTTTCATAGGGAAAATCTATTTCATGAACTGCAAGAGCTTTTGCAGGCTTTCAACTTTTTTATAGCTCATGTTTAGACTTTCCTTAAAAATGAATACTCTATTGTTACCAGTCAACTCAGAAGAGATGCTTCTTTGGTTATTTCAGAAAAAGATCCCCAGTACCAGCTACTTCCAAACAGTTATTCCATATTTAAGGATGTCAGCATCATCTTTTTCAGGTTTACACAGAACAGCACATTTTCCTTGAATATTAAGTGTCAATATTCCACTAAATTCAGCTTGGACACCTTTGGCCCTCAGTTGAGGAAGTGTGTTCAGAAGCTCTGATATTGTTTGGAACCATTAGAAATGTGGAGGAAGTGAGTCTGGGCTCCACAATATCACGCAGACAGCATTTTGTATTAAACTGTTATGAAATATAGGATTATATCATTAATTAAAGAGTAGAATGGATCAATCTATTTAATCATCATTAATTTCATATAGTTCATATTAGTAACCTCAGATCAGACATTTCAAAGCAGTTAATGACTGCATCTTAGGGCTCAAGCCTTGGGCCTTTAGTTCCCTAAATTGTTATTAATTGACTGTAAATACTCTGCTTGGCACTTATTATTGCTTTATTTTGCATAAGCTTGCATGTAAAATGTTTGAACAATAACTGACTTGATTTGAAACTGTGTGTCAGCTTCATTTAGGATGTCTGCATTGAGTCATAGCCACAGATAAGTGGTGGGGCCGCTAAAATATCCATGGGCGTTTTGGTGTTTCTACTGCTCTACCCAGACGCACACAGCCAACTGAATAACTTGCAGTGTGATTCTGATCAGGATCGGTGCTAATCATGTCAAAGGAGAAACACCAGCATAAAAGTGGCAAAGAGTATGACAATGTTAATTTATTTATTTTTCCTAAATTGGTCCATTGGGAGCCTGAGGCCATAGTCCAACTGCTACACTCCTGGCCAGCATGCTGCCAGTGGTTACTTCCACTACAACTCTAAGTGCTCCTGGTCTGCTGCAAGGAAGGCAGGTCCCACACTTCAAAGTAGGGTTGATGAGATCCAGCTGACAACGCATGGAAGGGAAGCACTCATTAGCTCACACAGTCTGTCTGAATTGTGGGATGATAACCTCCTTAAGGTTGTTGAACCAGGAGAAGGAGTGAGAGCAGTGTGGCCTGCAGCTAGACTGGGAGGAGGATGCTTCCACTCCAGGAACTCTGCCTGGAATTGCAGGAAGAGTGAGGCAGAAGGGCTAGAAAATGCAAGGCTGCTGTCTGATCTCTCTTTTCTGCATTGGCCAGGCTTTTACCTGCAGTGAATCTATACCCATGCGATGCTGCAGTTATTTGATCTCCAGAATTATTGGTGTTTTACAGCAGTGTCTATGAATTAAAGTCAAACCTTTAGGAAGCCTTTGCAGAGCAGGTGAAGGTGTCATTATTAGGAGGCTTGTAGTTTCCAGAGCAGTATCAAGAAGTCACAGATAGGTAGCATAATTAAATAGACTGGGGGACATTACACACTTATTTCAATGAGGAGTAAGAGTGAGCTTATCCCGATGAGAGTCCATTTTGGATACCTGCATAGTTTTTCACAAATTACTTGTCAGTTTGCATTACTGGTATAAGGGTATAGTATTCACTATGTTTCCAGAATTATTTGTCTGATGTTGCTATGCATGACTAAATACTTCCATCTTTCTAGAACAGAAGTGCTTACATTTGAGAGTATGAAAGAGGCCTATGTAATGTATATAAATGCTGAGGAATAAAAAGACCCCTACAGAGATGAAGGGCAGATTATTAGGAACTGAATGATTTAATAGATTTGAATAGTATTTAATACAAAAAATAAGTATGAAAAATTGTTACTCTGATGATTTGAAAAGACAGAAATCCTCAAAAAAGGCTGTATAAAAACATATCAGCATGTAGCTGTGGTATCGGGTATGGTATACCAGTGTGACTAGACTACAATCTGATGTTAAATCTAGATGACATAAAAGTTTATATTCTACGGAAGATCCTGATTTTATTTTTTTCTTTTATAACATATAGGACAGTGAAGTCTGGTCTCCAGAGGGAAAAGCGCAAATGTGCATATTTTGATTTCTTCAGCAAAATGTCATACTTGACATCAATACAGCACAGATATCATGCCTGATAAACATCAAATGCTTGTTTCTGCTGCTATAAATCAATAGAAAGTTTTCGATATATGCTGCTGCAGAGCAGAAGAAATCTGGACAGAGTTTCTTTAGTCTCTGGCTTTGCCAAATCATGAATTACTTTTTTTTCTTTTTAATCTGTGTGTTTGCACTTTGCAGACTGTTTATGAAAAATACATTGCTGTTGTTTCTGTAGAAATAATTTGCTTTGCGTTTGCCAGAGATCCTTTTTAATGTAAACATGGTTGAAGAAGAAAACTTCTATATTCTAGCATAGTAAGGGCTTAAATTTTTGACCATGAAATTGGAAATAAAGTCGCAAGAGAAAAAGAAAAAACACCCAAATCTAGCAAAGCACAGTTCTAGACCATTCTAAGCAGCAAGAATCTTCCTTTATTGCTCCAGGGTATAAACCTAGCTATCATGTAAAGGAGGAGAGACACTTGCAGTCAGTTTGGTTCCTGCTTCTTTCCTCATGAGCTACCTTATGCTGGAGCACTTTCCAAGGCAACTTCCTTCTCAATTGTAAGGATATGGTGACCATCATGTATTTCAGACATCTTTCTTCTATACTCCAAAACCACATGGACATAAAGCAAGCAGAAGCAGGGAGCTGGTTCTGGGCCTCCTACTCCTCAGCCACCTAGTTTCAGCCACATTCCTCTGTGATTCCTTATTTCCTATTACAGTGGTGGAACATGATTTCAAATCTTTCAGTCCTCATTTGCAGAGGTTTTGGGGACAGAGTAAGAGTCAGAGCCATCTACAATAACTTTCTTTTAGCAAACACTTCCCTTAAATAAGGATAATTCTCCTCTCATTTCTCTGGTTGATGCAGAAGCAGACACACTGAAGCTACTTTTTATGGGGTTTAGAGACTTCAGCCAGTTGACAGTTCTTCTTTTAACATTCTCACAAGATTGCTGATGTAAATACCTTTCTTCATTTTCAGTAATATCAGTTTCATCCAAAAAAATTTAGATGCTAACTTAATGTAGCCATATGAATTCTTAATGATGATATTCTGTCATTTGCACAGCTTTTACGCTGGTCAAATACGGAAGCTGATTTTTTCATGCTCAGTTTCTGCTGTGGTACACAGATTTCCGTGATTAGTTAAAGGGAATATCTTATAGTTAACTGCAAAGATTTATATTTTAAAGGATTCTGGTACCATCAGGTAATTATAACTTGTCTTCCCTAGCACTAATGGGCACCACAGGAAATAAAACTGCAGTACGGACTTAATCAAAACTGAATGACAAGGTCATTGGAAAGTTAAATGCTTTTTTTTTATATCAGCAACATGTTCCGTAAAAAAAAAAATAACTTCCAATGTAAGATAATGTGTCCAACCATTTGCTAATAATTTTCATTTCATTAGAGGCATCTAATTACTTATTAATTACATAAGAACAGTAGCCATTCTAAAGTGTGTGTTGCTGAGGTCTCCAGTGTTTTTCAAAGTAAAATTCTGTAGTGTCTGCAGTTCAGTATTTGTTTATTTTCTTTTTTTTTTTTAATCTGTTCATGCCATATACACATTTAATAGATGCAAGGGCCATGTTCAGTCACAGCTGTTTCATTATTAAGGCCCCAAAGTATGAATAACTGACAGAATTTCATTCTGTGTGCCTTCATCTTCCCTCATATCTTCAATTTACTTAAAGAAAAAATGAAACCAGTACAACTCAAAGGCCTAGTTCTTTGTTTGAAGCAAAGGAATAAAAGAGAAAGCAACTTCATCAAAAGTCAGCTCTCCCCTCCTACCCCTCTGAGTTTGTGGAAGGGGTAGCTTGATGGAAAACCTCTAACAGGTTGCTATGAACTGCTTCTGAGGGGAAGGTGTTGCTTGAATCTGTGGGCTGTCGCAAAAGGCTCCAGGATTGCATTTTTTTTTGTCCTTGTGGCTGAAGTTGTCTCTTACCTTGTTTTAAAGCCCTGAAAATGTTTGTTGGAAAGAAAGAAAGAACATAAAAGATTCTACTCATGATTCAGGAAGGCTGGGCCTGTCTGGACAACATAACCTAGAAACAAGTACATTTCTTTTCTTTTCTTTTCTTTGTTAACTCCAAAGGCATTATAGATTATGAGAGAGGTTCATGTAAACCACAATACTCCTGTCTTTGAATCCATGTTTTTTAACTAGGCATGTAAAATTGCTCTCACAAGGCTCAGTGGTGAATGCTTATAAATAAGTTAAGTCAATAGAGGCTTAATTTAATTTCACAGTGTTCACAGGCAGTTTTTGACAGACAGGTGACCCGCCATCTGAATGAAAATTGCTTTTCAGTCAAGGTGATTTAACAAACCCACAAGCCTGCTGACCTCCTTGAAGTCTGGTTGAAAAGTTGCAATATGCTTAAAGTTTTTGTTTTGTTTTGTTGCTTTGTTTTACTTATTTATTTGTTGCTTTCCTAGACAAGGTGGTTTGTTGTTGTTTGTTTATTTTTGTTTGTCTTCTTTTTGGTAATGCCAAATCAATTCCATTACAAAATCTTCATTGAAAAGAAACATCAGAGGACTGGGTTCTCAAAACTGACAGGCTGTAGGATTTATATGATACAGACCAGAAGGTGAAACATGCTGTATATTTGCCTTATTCCCCATAAAGTAGTAGAAAGTACTAGTACGGAAGAAGTATGGGATGTTTTTCTCTGCCTGAGCCACAGTTAAATTTCCCAATACTGGGAGAGAAACCCACTGCAACTTTTTGCAGTTATCTCATCTACTATGAACTATATATGTTTTTTTGATTATGTAAAAACAAAAAATAATAAAAAAATTCAAGTGGCAGTTACTTCCGTCTAAATCTCCCTTCTATCTGATTCAAAGTAAGCAGTGCAACATGAGCCCCAGATCTTCTGGATGCCATCAGGTTTTATTGCAAACACCTTATGAATTCTGAGAACATTTGATGAAGGATTGGAGTATTTCTTCTACAATGTTGAGAGGAAGGATTGGTTTATAATTTGAAAATAGTTTTATGGATTTATTTTACTTTTTTCTCTGTTTTTATTTGATAAGAGAAAAGCAATCTGTTATATGCTCTTAATACCTAGCATTTACATGACACAAAGCCTAAAGAATATGAGAATTGTTGAAATTTTACAGACCGGGGTAAATTGTTAAACATTTGGAAATAAGGTTGTGCTATTTTTTATGTCTTCCAAATGTTAGTGGGTACTGAATAAAGAGCAAATTATGCTATTTATAACAAATAAATAGCAATAAGTGGCAGATTCTGTACCTACACTGTAAATCTCTTCCTTATGTTTCTAATTTTATTCACTTCTGCACTGGTGAAATTCATTCAGCCATCTGCAAATCTGTCAAAATGGGGCCTCTTGAGTGTTTTGGAAGGAAGAATTGCTTCTTTTCACTTCATAATTCAGGGCACTTTTGTGACAGTTATACATTAGTAACCAAGATGTAACCTTCGCAAGTATGTGTGCCATGGTAATGATCCCGTGTTCCAAAGCGTTTGCTCCCTTCATAGCATGTCTGATGTGGATTTCTGGGTGACCTGTCTGAGCAGGGATACATGATACAAAGAAAGCTAACAGAAGAAACGTGCACAGCAGGAGACCCAGAGGTCTTTTCTTCTTTTTTTCTTTTCCTCCTACTGAAAGCTGCAAATCTATTTAGAAAAAAAGATAATTTTTGGAAGGTGTTATTTTTGCAGGAAGTTTCTTTGTATGATATACTCTTTCTGGTAGTGTCAAAACCTGTAATTATGTGGTAATTTCTGTGTAAGGGCACATATAAAGACAGCTGATACACAGGATCAACAAGTGGATTAGGCAGAACAGACAAACCTTCTGTCAAGAAAACCTGGTTTACAACTTCCCATTTTTCCTGCATTCTTCCTGGTGTTCTGAAATAATTCTCCCTTTCTTGACCTATTTACAAGAATACAGCATAGATCTAACTTCAAAAGATATCATCCTTATTATTTCCTTCAGGTAGAGAATATCTTCCATCTCAAACATTAAAGCCTCATATGACATGATTCTGTTGTTTCTCAGTAGAATAATTTATCTTTATTCAAATCTGTGAGTTATTGTAATACAGTAATGAATGTACAATTTTATTGAGAATTCTCATTAAATAATATTTTAGCCAGACTTTCTAAGGAAATGAAATGTACATGAAAGTATGGTGTAGATGTCTCTCTGTCTTCCCTACTAGTATTTGAACCTCTTTGATAGCTTCAACTGGCTTAGAATTTTAATGAGAACAGATTTGCAAGTAATGAAAAGACATCCTATTAACAAGAAAAGGTGGCTTGTGTGTTTAATCCTTATCAATTCTCCAGAAAATCCACGTGAAGGAGAACTGTCACTGCCAAATGCAAGAAAAATTCAATTGGAGCTTGAATATTCTTAGAAGCCAGAGAATCCACAGGAAAATGCTCTCCATTTTTTTCAGCCACTCACAGGGCTACTTGTTAATAGCAGTCATTAATTTGAATCAGGGTTACCGTGCACTGTTTCTATTTAATGCTGATGAATTTTGTGTGTGAAGAAGATATCCAGTATTAAGAGTGCTGTGTTCCCACATCTTACGTTAGGCAGCATAAAACGAAGTAATGTTCTGACAGTAATCAGTCAGACTTAAAAAAAAAAAAAGTATCAACCATGACATCTGAGAAAGAAAATTCTAAAAGTTGATTACTACTGTATATTTCACATGTTTATTTCTCTTTGCAGTTTTTAAAGGGTACATACATCACTTTACTCACAATGTAAAAAAGTTGGAAATAGGGACAATGCTGTTGTGGTTTAGCCCCAGTAGGTAGCTAAGTGCCACACAGCCACTTGCTCACTCTCCTCAGGTGGGATGGGGAGAGAATCAGAAAGGTAAAAGTGCCAGAACTCATGGGTTGAGATAAAGACAGTTTACTAGGGAAAGTAAAAGCCACATGCGCAAGCAAAGCAAAGCAAGGAATTCTTTCGCTACTTCCCATGGGCAGGCAGGTGTTCAGTCACTGCCAGGAAAGCAGGGCTCATCACGCATAACGGTTTCTTGGGAAGACAAACACTACCACTCCCAACGTCCCCCCCTTCCTCCTTCTTTACCCCAGCTTTTATGGCCGAGCATGACGTCATATGGTGTGGAATATCTCTTTGGTCAGTCTGGGTCACCTGCCCAGGCTATATCTCCTCCCAGCTCCCCGTGCACCTCCAACCCCCTCGCTGGCAGGGCAGCACAAGAAGCAAAAAAGTCCTTGGCTCTATGTAAACACTGCTCTGCAACAACCAAAAACATCGCCACTATTTTCATTAAAAATCCAAAACACAGCATTGTGTGAGCCTCTACGAAGAAAATTAACTCCATCCCAGCCAAAACCATGATAAATGCCAAACATTAATATAGTGTTATAATAATACAATAATAATACATGAAATATTAATAACTATTTTTTTCATTATTACCATTTGGCATGACCTCAACTCATTATCATTATTTGATTTAGAATAAAAAGTACCACATCAAACTTCTAAAATCTCAGCTAGCCTGTTATAGTCATCTTTTTTTTTTGCAATAAAATTAGAAAATATACCACTTTTATGATGGTATGTCTTCTGTTGACATATTATGTGGCAGTCTTACGACTTATTGTCTTCTGGAGATATTTCAACTGTTAACATCTCCACTTATATTTCCAGGTAGTATATTCCACTTTTCCAGGTAGTGTATTTAATTTGTCTTACTGAATTCTGGTTATTTGTAACCTGTTCCTCAGTACTTGAGAAAAACAGGCTATTGGTTCTCTTGCTAATTGAGACCTCTACTGCTTAAAAGTGCAATATAGCAACAGACATGTTAGAATTCCAAGTGTGAACATTATGGCCATAACTGTGTTGATGTTTTTAATATTGAGAGTTCTCATACACATTGTTAAATATGCAAGGCAGATAGCGATGTCCTGCATTTATGGCTGTTCCTCGGCTCTGTTTGATTTGCTCCCTAGCTGGGAATAGCCCAAGCATGGGGAGATCCACAGAAGTCTCAGGGCTCACCAAGAGACCCCACAGACAGACTGGAGAGTGCTGCCAGGATTAGCAGTGATGAGGGTGGGACATACAACGGAGAAAGCTTAATAAGGCACAGCTAGGCCTAACTCATGAATCTGCAAGTGTAGAAAGACAGTGGAGAAGTGGGTCATTTTGTGTCATTATTAGGAAAGTAACAGAGCATGGTAATCTAAAATTGGCTGCCACCAGGGCTGGAGTACTTATGTCTCACATTATTGCTGTGAACTATCTGAATTACTGCATTTTGAGCCATTCTTCCAGTGCCACATACTTAAGTCTGTTTTACAGGTAATTTAATCTATACACATAAATGAAATAAGTTTTGATTAGGAATGCCCATGGGAAAAAGGGGTAAAAGGGTCATATTTGCAGGGTGTCAGCGATAAACTGCCCTACAAAGGTTTTCCTCTCGTGCTTGTTTATTTATTTTGGTAATGCACCACGACTTGGGAACACCAGCGCTCTAGGTGATAAGTCATTGCTTCCTTACAGCTATCGTAGCTGTAAGAAACTCGTCAAAGAGTGTCAATCAAGTCTCACTTTCCCACACCCCCAGAGAAATGGGACATGTATTTCACATTGTGAATAAAGTAGAATAAGAATCGAAGCCAGAAGATATCAAACCCTGTTAGAAGAGGTTGTAATCTTAGTCTTTACCATGCAAATAGGACCAAGGAATTCAAATGAAGCTCTTAACAGCTCTCATGTATGTGACATATCTATAAGAAAAATTGTATGAAAACCAAACTTTCCTTCTTAGTTACACTTACATAGAGAATTAGAAAAAATTTTGTCAGAGGGAAGAGGAACTCTAGTTTCACTTGTCTTTGCAGCATCCTTCACTTTGTTTTATGAACAGCATGTGTGGAATCCAAAACAAGTGAAGTACCTAACAGCTTGTGTCCTTGCTACAGACATGACGCTGTGTTTTTCTTTTGGTGCACAGCTTCTCCAAGCAGAGTGGAAGCACTGAGGGCTCTGTTCAAAGCCAGTGTTATAAGTCTCTTTCTGACCCATCTCAGTGACTGGCATGCAGGTTGGGAGTCCAGCTCTGCGCAACCCAATACACCCTTGGGACACAAATGTGCTCTTCTGGGGGGTGTATGTACAACTTTTACCATTTTTACAATACTTAGAGTCAGCTTTCATAGTTCCATAATTTAGAATACATTTGAAGACTTAACTTTATTTGTTAATTTTTATGCTAACACCTACTTGTGGGTTATTCTATTTATTTTTGTTGCTCTTGTTACATGCAAGCTCTGTTATTTGTATAGCTTGAAAAAT
>VXAL01015575.1:0-19380 GCA_013399475.1 Chauna torquata
TATATATATATATATTTTAAATCTATACAGTATCACAAGATACCCTTCCTCCCTAGCAGTCAGTGAGAGGACTGTACGCTAGAGGAGAGGGGAAACCATCAGATGTGAAGCATCACCAAAGGCTGTGTTGCTGTTGTTGCTTTTTATATATGCGCCATGTTACCCAAGCTAGCAAACATACCAGAGGTATGGAGCATCCTCCATGGTGGTTCAGTTCTTGTGGCTGGTGCCACACACTGTCAGACGGAACTCACCACTCTGCCTGTCCAGTATGCCCTCAGTGCTACTGCTTTGAAATCCACACTGCGAGGGAAACCATTATCCCTGACTATTATGGTGGCCTTTACGTGGCCATGGATCAAACTACTCTACGAGAGCCAGCTGAAAGCAGCCACGGCTCCCAGCCACGTGTCCCCAAGCCTTCTCTGCCCCACCCTTTACCCCTCTACCAGTGTTTTGATTGTTTAGCTCTGTAACCATCCCTAAACCAGCTCTGCAGAGCTGAGTTAGAAATCACCCAGACAAAAACAAACTAGCAGAACTGAGAGTCAGGTAGCCTTCAAGGGAACAGACCATGTTATTTTGCCTCAATGCACCCTTGATATACCCCCAAACACTTCTGCTAAAGCTTCCCAGCCAACAGCCCATCCCAAAGCAAACAGTGCTGTTGAGATTCACACCCTTTCCTCAATTCTGCCATAGTAACAGGGCTAGTTTCTCAAACCAAAGGTTTCCAAGACTGTTCATTGCATGCTCCTCACCTTGCGCATAGCTGAGTCTCAGCCAAAATGAGGAAGATTTGCAGCTGAAGTCAACAGGAGTTGTGCTTTGAGCATATGAAATACTACATGCCTTGAAAAACCCGTCCAAAAATAACACGCACATTGAAGGCAAATGCCCTGGGAATACTGACCGTCTCTCTGATGAGCAGCGCAGTGAGGTCTTGGTCCTGCCCAGCAGCCCCTTGCTCTGGCACATTACTAGAACCAAGTTCATGCGAGCCCTGTGCTGGGAACGCTGGACCTGGTTGTTCGTTGTCTATTGCTGCTTGCTGACCCGTCGTTTCTTCTGGTGGATGTGCTGGTTGGGGTGAAGCAGGACCTGGAATCCCATCCTGCTGTGGCTCAGGTCTGGGGAAGGCTGGCCCAGGAACCTCCTCTCCATACACCCTCGAAGATCCTGAGTCTGCTTCAGGCTGCCCTTGCTGAGGAGCACAACCATTTACTACAGCGCATGGCTCCCCTTCTGACGGCTGGAAGTATGGGTGATCCAGTCGGCTGTTCTCTTGGATCTCCTGCTCTGTGGTGGTTGCAGCAGCTGTTCCCTCAACGTTTTGCAAGAGCTCTGGCTTCAAGTCCTCTCCTTGCCAGCCCTGGGCTTCCACCTTTTCCTCCTGTTGTGGTGCGAAGTCTGCTTTCTCCAGATTAATGATTTCTCTGTTAACAACAAGCTGCGGACTCGTCTTTATTGCTGGAAGCAAACTTGGGCCAGGCTCCAGGTTATTCGTAAGTTCAAACCTGGGGCCATTATGTTCAGATGGTCCAGGCTGTTGGAAGGCAAAGTTCATATTCTCATCCCTGCTTGGTCCAGCACTGCTCTCCATGTGATTATACCGGTCCTTCTGGCACAGCGGAGCTGAGATGTGATCTTGTGGATACATGCCCCTCAAGGGCCCTACAGCACTTTTAAATCCTCCTTCTCCCACAGTGTTTGCACCCTTCCACTGAGCAGCAGGTCTGATGACGTTGGGACGCACAAGCTGCTGATGCTTTGGGGTCTAAAAAGAGGACAGACAAGAATTAGCAGGAGTTTTCTACTCATCAGAATCCTTGCTCCAGATGATCTTTTGCACCTAATCAAATATCTGATGGGAAACAGATGACAAGTCCCTTTTAGCAAGGAGCATAATAAGGCAGAAAACTGCAACCTAGATATCTTTGTTTCACTGAATGCCATCCTTAGTCTGTCCCCAGGTGCTAAGAGTACATTTGTCATAATAGAACATTTGGCAGAACTGGGGATGCGCAGGACTTTCATACTGGAATAATTCCCAGAGCTCACCCCAATCTCCACTTCACTCCCAGTCGAACAGTCTGGAAAGTAGGAGCTAACTGATGGCATATTTGCATCTCAACAAATCAATTCATCTAAACAGGCAGCAAGAACCAAAGCTCAAAATGTTAATCTCTGGCCTTGCTCCTGCCTTTGGCAAGCTAAGACTGCTGAATGCGAGTAGAGTTTGAAGATCCTTCACTACTGTTCTCAAGCAAGAAACAGAAAAGTCATCTTTGCAACCCATTTTCTCAATGCCTCTGGTTACTTTAACAGAAAAGTGGAATGTATTCTTAACGTAGCTTAAACATGAAATTAGACACTTAAAGTAATCAGGGTAAGCCTTTGGCCCTTCTCTGTGTGACTGCCTGTGCCAGTGGAAAGAGATTTATCAGGTAGGCTGGCTTTATAAAACTGCAAAAATTCAGGTGCCTGCAACAGCCCAATGAGAATCCAGCATTTCAAATACTGGAACGGGCTTCCTAGAGAGGTGCTTGATGCCCCACGCCTGTCAGCATTCAAGAGGCATTTGGATAATGCCCTCAATAATATGCTTTACCTTCTGGTTAGCCCTGAAGTGGTCAGGTCTGGACGAGATGATCTTTGAAAGTCCCTTCCAACTGAACTATTCTATTTTAAATAGCATAGATGAATATAAAGCATACAAGGTTAAACAAGGCAGGTTTTGTACACCTGCATTCTAAAGAACAAGTTCTCTTTACAAAGCACTCCACCTTTCTGGATTAAGCTAGATAAAGAAGGCTCCAGCTTCCATAAAGTTAAGTATAACTTTAAATATTATACAGTTAACAATCTAGTTCTCCCCTCCTGTGCCTGAAATATGATTAAGCACTTACACCTAGCAAAATGCCATCATTTCAACACTCTTCAGACATCCTAAGTAAATTACTGTAACTAGACAAAACTCTCAAAAGAAATGCATCAGATAGTTGCACAAGAGTTGGTTATAAAGGCCACGAATATAGCGACATGTACAAGAATGAAAAATTACCTCTGCCAAGATAACCACATCATCATCATCTTCCTCATGCTGTTGCTCTGCTGGCGTTTCCAGCAACAAAGGTAATTCTTCATCCGAGGAATCTGATATTGTGATAAGACCTTCATCCCTGCGGTTTATCCAGTCTGTAGTAAAGTAAAGTTAGCTGTTTGCAAATTACAGAGCACAAGCACTGAAACATCTGAAAAAGCAACCTTCACGTTTGCATCACAGCAAGAGGGAAGAAGCACTCAAAGGTCACTGGTTCCTCTGCAAGGTACTGCCACAGCCACTCCCATGTCCCTCAGCCCTCTGAGCAAAAACAGTCCTACGCAAAGATTCTTCTATCCCAAACAGTAGCATGAGTCGAGCTGCTGCAAAAACTATTCTGAATAATCCATGTACAGAGTACTTCCTGATTTTTGGCGAGAAATCTTGAACTTTCAGCATCTCAGGCACTACACATCATTTTCTTTTATTAATGTGCAGTATGTTCTAGAGGACAGATAAGGTTCCATGTGGAACTTGGCATCTTCTGAAAGAGTGTGACTTTGCAGGGGTACCTTATGCGAGCCTGAGATAGGGCCCCTGACTGTGAGTGCAGATGATATCCTGCTATTAGATGACAACCCTCGAAGTTTGTCAAGAGTGAAACAAAGATGCTACCAAGCAAAGCTGCTGGAACTTGGGAGAGACACACCAGCCAGAAGCAGAGGGTTTCTGTACTGCATAAACAGCATACAGACGTGCCTTCCCTATGATTTGACACAACATTTTGGTTTACGCTTCTGTAACACAGCCACCTCACTCAGTACGTTAAAGCATTCACCAATTTTGAGCATTTATCTATCACCTTTCAGACATACAGAGAAAGCGTCATTTTGAATTCCACTCGAAGGAATGGGTGCCAGTGCATACAGCCCCATTAGGATCAAAACGCAAAGCCTGACTCTTTCCTATGAGGTCCTTAAAAAGATGGAACATCATGAGTCCCTCAGATCTGCTGAAATACCTCTGCGTGGCTTGGGTGTTCTCACAAAGTTAGTAATCTACCTTAAGGCAGTACAATACCAGAAAGACAAGAGCCAAATATTTTGCACATCAAGATAAAATGAGAGGCTTCATGGCTACCTGCAGAAAATTAAATAAAACAAAGCAGTGTATGATACGGCCAAACAGACCACTAGCAGTTTCCCATTAACATCACACCTGCAAGTTTAACAGTTATTAATCCCAATGCCTGTAAAGCTGAGCTGTACAAAGATGACTTTGGAAATACGCACAGATCAATACTCACCTTTCCCCCTGTGACTACGGAAGCTGTTTAAGTGAATTACTTCTTCATTTCCACCTCTCTCTGCCATTGTAAACAGCTATTCCCAAAAGTGTCAAGGCCCAGGCATGGCAATCAGGCTAGCATATGGAACTAGAAGACAAAATAAAAACAGGGGAGAGTAAGGCAAACACAGCAGCACCCTAATCAGGCTTTCCCTGCTAGATCATTTCTGGGATTCTCCCGGCTCTCCCTGCAAGGCTCAGAGAGAATATTTTTCTGTAACACATTCTCAGGGCCCGAAGAGAGGCACGTTTCAGTTTCTCTTCTGACAGCTAAGACAGCAAAACCGCAGAGCGCGATCAGGCCCGAGAGGGCGGAGTTGTGGAGGAGAACACGGGGATGCTCGCAGCTACGCAGCCACAGGAAGGAGATGCACTTCTACCCAGCCAGCACTCAGACCCTCTGTGTTTGTGATCAGAACTGTTTTCCTGTTTCCAAGAAGTCAAAAAACTCAGTGATGTTTCTGCCACCACCTACTGGTAAGAGGAGCAAAGCCACCTGCCTGAGCTGCCAGAGGACATCAGAGCAGTAAGCCTCTCGGCCGGAGCAGCTGACGTCCCCAACAACCACCCCCTGCTGCACGTAAGGTTAGGAAGGACCACGCCGCGAGCCAAAGAAATGCTGGCATCGCGGTCCTGTCGGTCAGACCTGAAAGCCTGACTGCTGAGGAGCTGAACGGTAAAGCAAGTCCCTAGGCTGGAACAGAGACAACCCATCGAACCCTCAGGTGCCGGCCAAGCTGAGACACCAGAGGGGTCAGAGACGCTTTGCAGCTCGTTCCCACAACCTCCACGCCACTGACACGCCAAGCATGTAAGCGTGGTACGTGCCTGCACTGTGAACAGGCACGGGAACACGCAGCAGTCACAGAAAACACTTCCTTGCCATCACCTATTTTAAAGAACAGTCCTCCCTGGTTCTGACACATCCCCTCTTCGCGGGTTGGGTATGAATTCCAGGATACGCCACCTGCTCTCAGACTGAAAAGAGACACAACAAGGATCAAGTTCTTTCACAGGACAGAGTTTTTGGGACTGAAATTTGCCACCCCACCTGTTCTCAGATAGACACCATGGGCCGGCTGGAGGCTCCAGCACAGCATTAGGAGATCAGAGGAGTCACTGCAACCTGAACAGTAGGTTTCCATTTTATGGTCTGTCAGCAGATAGCTCTCAGCTCCCGCTCTCACAGAACAGCTAAATACATACGTGAACTCTGAGCACAATTTGATCACGGGAACAAGAAAGGTCTTTTTATTGAGAAATATTTATCTCATTGCTGGAGCATAGAGGAATCTGTATTATTAAATATTTACTGACGCATAAATTGGAAGAAAATGGTGGGTCTGCTATAAAAATCCCGTTTGCTAGTACACACAAGCAGTATAAATTCCTCCTCAATAATTCTACTTAACCTCCTCTGCAGGGAACAGGATTTGCAGCTAGCATACCACCCTCAAAATATTTTAATACAGTGTAAACTCACAAAAATAAAAACGCATAATCATACAAAAGCATTTGTTAGAAAAGCCAAAGCCCAAAGCACACTTCGCAGAAAGCACCCACTGCACAGCAGCACTGACGCTTGGCCATCTTCTGGGTAGGAGCACACACGTCTCGAGCAGACCAGCGAGCACACAGTCCCACAGCCTCGCACCGTAGGTAGCAGGACAAACGCGCAAGGAAGCAGCGTATTCGCATTTGTAGGGCAGGACTCTTGCTTAACCCACACGCACAAAGGGGGCAGCAGCACGGTTCAGTGCCTGAAGCTGCCTTCTCTGGAGGGAGCTTCCACCCTAACGGTTTTCATGGCTTGGCTAGAAACAGCCACGGCTCTCCCGGCCCCAACGCTGGTGATGTCCTGCCCTGAATGGGACACGGGACTAGGTCTCTTCTAACCAGCGTTACTACCATTATGCAACTACCCCCACAGCTGAGCCCTGAAAGTTTAGCAGCACACTGTTTTCAGCAAGCAGCCCCAAGAATGTCATGGGCATACTGATGCTCTGAAAACCCTTCCAAACCAAGATTTTGGGATTGCTTCCACCTGGTTCTTCAGCTTCTGCCTTACAAGCAAGGCAAAACACACCTTACTCTGAATAGCACTTTTGTTGCCAGAATGGTATGAAAGCACTGTTCTCCCTCATTACAGACAGGTGCTAGAGCGGCAGCTCAGCAGCTGACTAATTGCAAGCATACTTGGTGAAAACACTGTCCTTTTTAAAAGGTCACATCCACATTATTGTAGTTCCATTTACCCCGGTACTTGTGAATAGCTACCACCCAGCCTTGCATAGCATTTTCCCTTCCTTAGCCCTCTAAGTACTTTAGAAAACAAGATCAATATTGTTCTTGCCATTTAAAAGATGGAGAAATGGAAGCACTGAAGGGAACAGCGTGGCCAAGGTCACTAAGCAGGCTAGAAGCAAAGCCAGGAATAGCACCCAGGCTCTTAAGATCCAGTCGGGTGTATCCATGCCAACCATTTCCACAAGTTGGTCCCACAAAGCATTCCTTCCAGCAGTCAACTGGCCCTGCATAGCTAGCAACCACCTCATCTCAGCTGCCTCCACGCAGGCTCACACTCAACGAAGCAATGGCTTGGCAGGCAAAAGCCAACACTCGACCCGTCAAACAGTGAAGGACCACTCTGAGCCTGGCTGGGGAGGAACGAGCCTGTTCAGGAAAGCCACAAGTCTGCCGTTGCAGCATCAAGCAGTGTAGACAGAGGCGAGACAGGTGTCTGCTCGGATTTGCTCTAAGCAAAACTCAGTGGTTTGGATATTTCTCCCCTACAGGGACATGCAATGCATTAGTAGAGTTCATTATGCGTGTAGGTGTGGGTTGGTCAACACCACAAATGCTTAGCACAGTCACCAAAAAAAAAAATCTCCCAAACAGCTCGACTGGTGCTTTGTCCGACACCAGCTAAACCCCAGCTGTTCACATCTAACATTAAGACAATATTCTCCACAGGCAACCCCAGTTCATCTGGAGAGGAACTTGCACACGTCATCCTTGAACATCAAGAAAGAGGTACAGGAAATAATCTGAAATGAAGCTTGGGATAATAGACTGTTCACCCCCCTGTACAAGAGAAAGATGCATGCACATCACCAAGAGACTCATGGAACAGCAATAACTGCAATATACAGTCAAAGCAACACTGAAAAATAAAAGCTAAGCCTGGAAAGAACTGGCTATGCACCACTGTTCTCTTTCAGAACAGACTGCATAAAAACCCAAGCAGCTTAATAAAGCTCTGCTTTGAGGGTAAAAAACCAAGCTACCACCAAGAGCTAGCAATTAATTTTGTCAATACTCAATACAGAGCTCAGCCTTAAACAAATATCTATAAGCATGGGCCAGTTCCATCTAGCGGCATGAATAAGAAGTTTAATCATGTTTATAGCACTAGGCTGCCAAGAACGTGAAGTAACGAGATCAAAGCCACCCTAGGGTCTTGCCCTACATAAACAACACAATAAAAAGCAAGCAAGGCAGATGGAAAGAAGCTATCCCACACTACCTCAGTGATTTTCATGCCTATTTATAGGTAAAGAATAAGGCTACCTATAACTGAGCTCTAACACACCCATCAGCTTCTGTGCAATACAGTCAAGGACAGGGTACAAGAACGATTCAAAACGAAAAAGACCTGACAGCAGCACACACTCAGCAAGCAGGGTTTCCTTCTTAAGATCTCCCACCAGCACTACAGCACACCAAACTGGATTCGAGACTTGGATCTCTGCACAGTAACAGGATGACACAAAATTCATATCATGACTTCGAAGTCACCTGTTGGCAGCACAACAAAGACCGCCACGCTGACGACAGCGCTGCCAAATCGCCCCTCCGTTTTCCAGATTACTCCATGTCCTCATGACTCCACACACCCAAGTTATTTCACTGCACAGGAAATAAAATCCTGTTAAGGTTTTTCCTACAGCAGCTTGAGAGGGAAAAACAACATTAACAGAACAGCTACTGGAAAAATCATAGACCATCAGGGACTTACGTATAACTGTTCTCTGAACTTAATGGATCTCAGACTGACAGTTTAAGTCGCACATACTTTCCAAGCAAGCTACACACACAAATATGTACAATCTCCAAAGCCACCGGCCCCAACCACTTCTACAAGTCAACAAATCTGCTGCTAGTAGGTGAAGCAGGTCGCAGGTGCACAGATTGCTTACATATGAATTTCCAAACCCACTCAAAATCCCTGCAACCACATTACACACTTATAGTCTAACCTAAAAATAGCAAGCATCGGTACTGTGCATATATTTAAACTCCCAGTATACGCAGAAGTTTCTGGATTGCAGTAATTGGAGCAGAACTCAAATACGCTCCCTCCATCTTCCGTTTGTGCTGTAACAAGCATCTTCAGACGGTGCTGGAATTTAAAGCGACAGTCGATGGGAGACTCCCCTCCTAGATACAGTGTAGTGTTTTTTTTCCCCCACTTACAGCGTTTAAAATCTTGATCTCCCACATACCCAAGACGGGACTAGACACAAAGCACTCCTTTCTGGCTCTAGCTCAAGGCAACAGGACTAGACAGAAAGCACTGGAGGGGAGGTTGGAATCGAAATCCCAACCAAACGGAAAAAAAGAGCAACATGAAAGAGATGTCAGCAACATCAAGTCACTGTGTGTTTTAGCCTCTCTCCCCACACAGCAATGCCGCTGTTGCTCACCTACGTTGACAGAAGAGCATCAATTCCTACTTTCTGCCTGCAGGCAGCAAACGTGTCTTCTGGTAGCCTGCGAGCAAGGTGAATTTCTGGCTTGTTTCAAGCCGCTAAAACAAAGAGAAGCTACTTAAATAATGCATAGCTTGTGACAACCAGCAAAATGAAAAGCTAAAACTCAGCCCTTTTAAAAGAAACAAAAAAACACAAAACACAACAGAAGTGAAATAAACTGGCCCAACCTACTGTCAGGCATTTCAGTGAAACATTTCAAAGGGTTCACTGTTTGCTGTGGGCTGCTCCTTGTAACAGTCACACAGCAAAAGCAGGGAGAGTTTAAGTGGTTGATCATGTTAAGCAGCCTCATCCAACTGAAAATTAGAAATCCCCTGATCATAAGCCTGACAAGAAACGCTGTGCACAAACAAGCCCTTTTGCTACGCGCCAGGCAGCTACCACCACTGCATCACACCTTGCGAAAGAATAAAGCCAGAGGTTAAAATGTGTACCTGCTGCACCGTCTGCATCGAACAGCTCTGCACAGAGGCTTAGGCAAAAGTGGGAAACCACGCCAAAATGGAAAGGCAGCCCAGGGGCCTTGCCCCTGTCCTCCTGCAGACACGACCACCAGGTGTCCGGCAGCAGCTCTGCTACTGCTCAGAGCACAGCACAACCGGCTGCAGAAGCCTCACCAAAGCTCCTCTCAGGAGCACAGAAAGGAGGTAAACTTGTGACCACTGCACTCATGCGGCTCAGCCACCAATTTTCAGACCTGCAGCTTTTGCTGAAGAGGAACGACATACCAGAAGAATAATGGAATTGTCTTATAACTTTCTAAAGCAGTTCCTAAGTGTTTCATAACAAATTAGCAGCTAGCTTAGTTTACCAAAGGATTTTAAAAGCAGACACGTATGCCCTCTAAGACAACAGGAATCCTGAGATCTCAGAAAAAAAACTGAGGAACAAAAGCTGAAGTGAATAATTTAGCCCCCAGTAGGAGCAAGGTAATAGAGTTCTGCTGCAGAAGGCCAGAGAACTGACTTCAGTACAGCAAAACACGAGACAATACAACACCAGAAGTGTTCTACAGTGAGTAAAGCAGAACTGAACGCTTACCTCCCTGTACATGCAAGACAGCCAACACGTGCGTTGTTCAGAAAACACCTCAGAACAGCAGTGACTATTTCTGCAGCCACACCAGCATCACAAGCAACTCCAGAAGCAGTGCTCCAGGCTAGAATATTATTAAGATGGACAAGGACAGGCAGTCTTCAAGTTCCTCTGGCAGTAATCACTGCTTCTAGTGATCTCCTGAACGTTTTCAATTTCTCACCCTCTCTTACCGAAGAATAAAAGGCGCACTGTGAAACACGCATAAAAGCGAGCAATGCCCTTTCCACCAAGCACACCATTGATGCAAGCTCCTCTGATATCTGCTGAGTGCTTAGTTATCGCTTCATTGACAAAGAGCAAACTATGAGCTCACTAGCATGGGGCTGTCCAGCTTTACTAAAAGCCTGTTGTGGCTAGAACAAGGATAGAGGTGTTGCACTACAGAGATCTGAACGACGCTACATTTTTTAGTCACTTCTCAGTCAACAGTGTCACCAAGGACACATTGTCAGACATTTGGACAAGAAAGGCTACGGGTCAGTAAGGTATGAGCTGCATGCATGTGCGTCACTGTTCCAGTCTCATGAAAATTGGTTGGTCTGAAGCAATTAAGAGAGTAGACTTTGGGACCACTTGGGTTCAAGTCACTACAGTTTGCCCATTTTACGACTTCCAGGAAACATCTCAACTATCCGTACAGGACAAGGCTTCTAATCAACCTCATTTACATCTGTCACTCCATTAAGGCGCGAGCATAATTCAGTCGTAATTCTCAGAAGTGCTCCACCTCCATTTTTGTTGGATCTATTAACACTAAGTACAAGAGGAAAGAAATCTGTCCAGTTTTACTTTATTCATGTAACGGCTGGCCACCTACAATGACAGCGGTTTTCCTAGGGAAAACCATTTCTGCTCCATAAGCTTTTCTTTGAAAGGTAAGATTGTTTTAAAACAGGTGCATTTGTTGTCCAAGCTATGATAGCATCTGCCTTAAACTTCTGGCATATAGAAGAACATACATTATAATCCCCAACATCCAAAGCCTCTCTCCCACGTTACAGACACAGGTGCCAGCTTGGCATTTCATGTCAGAGCAACAAGTCAGATATTGGCATCTCAGCACCATGGCTTTGCTATACACACACAAAACCAACCTCTTCAGGCTCCAAAACCAGTTCACAGCCTACCTCCCAAACCATCGTTTTAAAGAACCGTTTTGCTCTGATTTTGTGGTCTAGGGGCAGGGATCAACGGAACAGCATGTGAAACCATGTGATTTGCAGTTTTGCCACTTCCAGAGCAAGTTTTACTTTTTTTTTTTTTTGCCCTGAACTTAACATGTATCCTACCCAAAGGCAAGAGAGACTGTTCCCCCTGAGCAGCACCATTATTACAGCCACTGATGTCTGTCTCCATGGACTATCAGGTGCAGCACACACCTGTCAGTGCCCTGCCTAATGTTAATTGCAACTGCCTTCTCTTCCCTATCAACCCAGAGGCCACACAGAAAAGAACAAAAGAAGTGACCTACGTGCCCCAGGGTACACATGAGAGTGCTTCTCTATTATTTACACTTCATAGAACTCTCCAGGAGAAAGGACACAGCTTTTCCCCTCCAAATCCTTAGTAGTTTTTTCCTTTTTTCTCTTCTTTTTTAAGGAAGCCCAAATGTCACCTTTAAAAGGTACAAGAGAACAAAGAAAACGAAGTGCAACCTTTTCAGTAGTTATTTAACAAGTTGGATGCACATCTTCAGGTTACCATCTCAGCCCAGTTTTTTATTGGAGAGGAAACAGAAACAAAGGAGTTTAAGGCTGCCGGTTACAGCCACCCTAGCAGGCCACAGCACTGACATCCCAACAGATGAGCAACGAGCAGCCCACTCGGCTCTCAGCTCTGTTTGCAGGGGGCACCAAGAGCAAGAGCAGAGAGACAAGCTGCACACAGCTGGCAAACTGCTGCTAAGAGCAGCAGCAAGGGACTAACTAGACGTGAGCGAAGAGATATAGAAAGCACAGAGTCAGTTTTAGTCGTGGTAACAGCCAGAGGAGTGTAGAATCACAAAGGACTTGATAGCTTGCTGTGGCATCCTAGATGTTAAGCTGCTACCCAGCAGACCCACTCCGGAAACAAAGAGCTAAGCTGCACTTGGGAAGTTGTGATCCAGTAAAACCATCATGCACCAGCAGCAAACGTGGTAAGGAAGAGGTTTTTTTTTTGTTTTTTTGTTTTTTTTTTTTTAAATGTGACCTTAACCTCTCACATGAAATTCTGCTTTCAAGGATGGCTGAAGTCTGCAACGCACACCTCACCTCATTTCACAAAGCTGCTGACAATAAAAGCTCAGACTTGACCTTGAGGTGGCACAGAAGGGAAAAAAACAACAACAACAAAAAAAACAACACTTATTGCAGTAGCCCACCTTAGCAAAAAGGAACGAAGGTTTCTGTGTCAACCTGCACAGTACTTTTAAAAGCTCTGACTTAAAAGTTTGCCTCCAACAATTCTTCTGCAGCGTGTAGGTGTCAAACGTCCCAGAATTAGGGACTTCCAAAGAGAACTTCACAGGTCACATTCTATTTATTACAGCAGTACCATTTTTTTGAGCCATGTCAAGCACCTGCACTTGTCGTAACTCCAAAGGTCACTGGTGGTGGCCAGAAGCTGCACCTTCATGTTAAGGTGGGTTTCACTGCAACAAGAATTGCTTAAGATAGTCACGTTCCCACGCCACAGCTCATCACTTGCTTTCACACTGAGCTTCATCGGGAATTGGTACAGCTTTAAAAAGCAAAGTCCTGGAAAACTTTGCAGGACTCGGATCAGATACCACCTCTCTTTACATGTCTGCCACGGCGTAAGTCGGAGAACAGAAATAAGATGCTAAAATAAACAGCAAGCAGGGGGGGGATCTTAAATGGCAGCCCAAGAGCCTACACCGTGCGACCACAGCCTATACCTAACCGGCACTCAAACTAGCGCGCTCCCAGTCCAAGGCCGGGCACTGCCTTCGGAAGATGCTTCCACACTCAGTTGAAGGCCAGCGTAGAGCCACAGAGCCAGCAGGCCAAGTCTGCTCTGCACTGCAATGAGTCTTAAACTGCCTTAAGTACCAAGAGAGGAATACAGACGGAAGCCTTGGAAGGCACGAGTGACACCCAAACAGCAAGTCCACACTCTGTGCTGATTCCAGCTGGAAAGAGCAAAAAAAGCTGCCTGTTGTGCCTAACAACCGCTGCATGAGAAGGATTAGCATCAACTCGTCTGAAGAACGGTAACTAGGTCCTCACTGCTCAAGCACCACAGATGACCCGGGTTACAACATTTTCAAGCCAGCCAGCAACTGCTTTTGTAACACCGGGTTTGGTTTTGCTTGCAGCCACGCTTTCGCCCTGCAGCCGACCGATTTCAGCCCAGCGGCCAGGCTCTCAGAAGCAGAAACTGAGGGAAGCCTTCCAGGCTCACGACAGTTCTTCAGACTGATCTCACCCACGCCATGTGGAAGTGGCCAGCGCAGGGTTTACGCGAAGAACTACAGCAAAAAAGCAAAAGGGTTGTATTTGCGATCAGCGCAGTACTACACCAGAACTGAACACAGTGAAACCAGTCCACGGCCGGATTTAGAGATGCTCCACATCCAGCATCACTCTTTTCTGAGTCTATTACAGTTCATAAGGACAGAATGAATTATCAATTGGCCAGCTAAAAAGCAAGGAAAGAAGCACTGCACATTAATTCTCCAGGTCCGGAGTCATACAGATTTAGGAGACCACAAAGTACCTAATTTCTCCCCAAGGGAAACTAATATTTTGCATACGCAAGATTACAAGAACCACTGCAGGCCACAGCTAACAGATTACGCAGGCTGAAGTCAGACCATTTGCTAAGGACACGACTGTTTTCAGGCTGCAGATCTGCGTGCCTATCCCTTAGTCATCGTAGTCAAAGTGTCCAACACCGTTTAAGCCTTCGCATAGCAGAACACAAATTCTTCTCCTGGGTGTTGCAACAGTACATCAAACAGATTATTTAACCATCTGGGACGGAGGATCAGTAAAAGCAACCACAAACTGCTAAACAAACAAAAAAACATTAAGCTGACAGCACCCTTCAGACCCGGTGTTCAAGTTAGAGGTGCGTTCCAGCCACAGCAAGCTGGTCTCTGCTAGTCAAGGCTGATCCCAGGGCACCTCCCAGTTTATACACAACGAAGCCTGCTCCACTACAATAGGATTCTTGTTTAACAATACAGAGAGAGGACATGAACTATTTTTGCTAGCCAAGTTACTGCTAATGGATCTCGCCAGTCTTGTTCATCTGTAGCTGGAAATCCTGGCAGCAGGGGAGGTACGAAACGCCCTACACTGCTGGTTTCCTGCAAGGGAGAAAAAGCTTCTTTTCCTGCTTCCCCATTACGTTGCTGCTGTCATCTTCCTCAAATTGCATTAGAGTGCACTACAGCAACAGCAGGGAGAGACGGAAAGTCTTCCAGGCAGCACCACCACTCTGCTGCAGGCAGCTGTCAACATCACTGCCCATTTCCCTCTGCTGTCCCCTGTAACGCGTTTAGCCAACATCATCTCCTACTTGCCACTGGTATATGGGTAGGCGGCTCCTTTTCCTGATGGTCTTCAGGTACCTTCAAGCAAAAATGATCTGCAACAAGCATCAGGGAGAGGTTTCCTTACCCCCCTTCCACCAAATATAAAAACGCATCACGTCTTCAGGACATCTGGAAGCAGAAGCGTGAATCTGTTCCTAACGCTGGCTTTGCAAAGGCTACAAAATGCCAACCGCTGCCTTCCTTTCTCCAGCTGAGAAACAGCAACAGCAGTGCCCACAGTGTGGCAAGAGCACGTCAGTACTGACAAAGCCGCACAGGATCCTTGCACGAGAAGTGCTTTACACAAACTGTATTACTTGAGGCCGTTCTCCATCCTTATATTCCACAAAGATCCTAGCTAGTACAAATTCTGGTCACCTTACAGTACAGGGTGTTATCACATGATGCCTCTACAGGTCTTGTCCAAATGTTTACCTACATAATACAAACAGCAGCTTGGCCTCCTTACAGAGGTGGGCAGACCGAGTATGTGCAATACAGTGCTTGTCCTCAGAAGCCAACTGAAAACGTTTCAGGTCACCCTGACACCTATATCCACTCCCAGATTTATTTCAGCTCATCCACTTTGCTTCTCATTATGAGTGACAATGACGGCCTCTAAAAGTCACCCTGCGGAACTGGCAAGCAACAAGAAAGAGTCCCACAAAGCCAGCGAGGAAATCACATTAAATTTAAATTTCCCCTGACCAAGCAAGGTAATTAGAGTGCTTTCGGAGTGAATGACCAGACCGAGCTGTTGCAGCATGGGCTCTGCCACCACCCACTAACCACCCTTCCTGCTCTCACAGCCACCCCAAGCTCTGCTCTCGGCAGGGGACTGACCCAGTGTGCCAGCTGTCAAGCTGAGCCACTTAGTCAGAAACAGCAAGAGACAGCGTTGTGACTCAGGGCAGCAGTTTCCGTCCTCTCCTGGTTGAGATCTTTCCCCAAATCCCAATACTTTTCCACTTAATCAGGCATTGACGGTTCCCCTTGCGAACGCAGGGATGGAACCACAGCAGCACTGGTAATTAGGAGAAAGGTGTCATTCAACAGCAGTATGATTTGATAGTCCTCGGGAATCCAGCTTTCTTGAGGATCATTATGAATTTAAAACCACCACAAGCTCTTAAGCACTGACCCAGAGGAAAGACATCACTCCTGAGATACTTCCAAAATAAACTTGAGGTTCTATAAAAGTGACATGAAGGCAGCTGAGAACACGATTATCTCAGCTCAGTGAAACATTCCTCATTATCTCATGTCTCAGTGCTTTGGCAAGCACAACTTATTCAAGCCACCAGGACGCTGCTAAGTGGCCTTTTTCTCCCTTTTCCTACTCTCCCTGCCTCCCGGATCTCCCAGAGCCAAGTACTGCATCGCAGTAACCTGCTTAAAACAAACCCACCCTACCTCTCATCAGGCAAACGCTGATCAGCACGTTATTGGCTCCGTTTCAAACGCAGGAACTATCATGTCAGTACACCGATAAACTTGTCTCCTGGGCTGCTGCTGGAAGATAGCTAGTGTCCCAGATAAGCTGCATGTTTCAAACCTTCCACTGCTGGCTACAATAAAAAAGGCACCTACCCCACCGGGGAGAGATCCTACTAAGAGCAGCTGAAACTACATGTAGCAGCCTGCAAAGCCCACCCGCATATCAAGGCATGTAACACACGAAGCTACTGCTTTAGTGTACGCACAGGCTTCTGAGACTATTAGAGCCTCTCCTTTAAGCAGTTAAGAACAGGGGCCCACGTCCAAATTCAACAATTTAAATGTAGACTTAAAATATCTCCAGACTAAATCCACGTGCAAAAACCAGGCTTCTGACTAGAAGAATTAGCATCGCAGCTCTGACTGTCCCAAAAAGAATGCAGCCCCCAGCCAGCACCGACACCCATCGCTGCGCCAAGCTGCCTGCACTGTTACACTGTAAACCACTCACAATGACTTAAATAAAAAAATAAAAACAAAAGACACCCATTCCAAATTAATGAATGGGATCTTCTTTCAGCAGGCACTATGAACATCCAAAGGGCTCCACTTCTCTTTCTCACTTGGGTTTGTGCTGCTCAGGCTTGCTAATCAGCTCCAGGGCCCCGAGACACACTTCCTGCCTCTCTTCAGCTGTGCTGGAGTTACATGCTCCACCTATTTTTTTGCCACAGGACTTTTTAGCAATTTGTGTCCAATTTCAAAGCACAAGCCACACTGCTAATGATCATAGCTGTCAGAGGCAGGCTAGTTACATGCTGATGGCAGTAACGCCCACTGCATTCTCAGGCAGACAAAGCACTGGCCTACCGAGGAATTTGGAGTTCTGGGGCAGCTTCTGAAATGCAGGCCTGGGACAGGCTGCCAGCACCCTGTCGTAAACCAGAATATACCTTATCATCAGCAAAGCCTGCCCCAGCCGCTGTTCCAGGAACAGTTATTTGCACTTTGACTTATGCAGTTGCCCAAGAAGGATGCCTGCAGCCAGGCCAACCGGAAAGCGTTCTAGGAAGGAAAGAAAGAGAGATAGAAGAAGGCCCATTACCAAAATGCAGCACTACAAGGCTGAACGCTGCTGCAGATCTTCCTCAGGAAGTGGGTCTGAATCTTTTCCCAAGTCTTGGTATTCCAGGCACAAGCTCCTGTCAAGATGATTGTTTATTAACATTTAGTCACACTATGCAGACATCCAGCACATGAAATCTATTAAGATGTTTACAATATCAAAAGGCCCGATGTAAGGCAGTGGAATTTTGCACGGCATTGGCCCTAGCAATGAGAAGCTCAGATCAGAGCTGTAAATCCTGCATTTCTGTAACTAAAAGCTGTCCCCACAATTCTACTCATCCTAAAGAAAACGGGTCCCCCCGCACGGCTCGCACCGCGCACCCGTACAGCACAGAACCTGTACAGCGACACACCAAAAACCGCTCAAGACTTGTGTCTGCAGAGCGATGGCTCTCATACATCCCCCTCACCTTCCAAACAGGTTGCTGGAGGGGGTCAGAAAAAGACTTACCACTCTCCAGCAGCGCGAGAAGGTCACTTTGCAACCGAGCATGCAAAGCCCAGCCTATCCACCTGACTGCGGACGTCCGCGTCCTGCAGTGCTACCCGCTGGAAACCTGCAGTGGCTCTAGAGAACGTCTGTCAGGATAGCAGAAATCTTAAGAAAGAGGAACCAAACGCCACAAGAGATAGAACAGAGAAACGGTTGTCTGCTCCTAGGCTGTAGCACTAACAGTGCCCGCTCCTTTCAGCTATCCAGGCAATTAGCTACTGCTTTTGGGATTGCTGGCCGAAATAAAGCAAGACAAGTCTGCTGCATTGGATGGCAGTCAGTAAGCTTCAAAAGAAACCAAGAAGAGACTCTCTGAAAAGCACGTAGACAATTCAGCTACAGTCACTCAGCCTTATGCCTCAGTAACGGAAATAAAAGTGCACAGCAGCAGTATCAGCTTTTTTTATTTTAAAACACCAGAAGTCTCAAACCAGTGACTGAACCACTCTACTTCACGTAAGAACTGAACCCTGCCTGACAAACAGTAAGGAAGCCGAAGAGACACATGGACAGCGAAACTTTTCCATATGAACGCTCTGTTTCTGGCACAAGTGTTTTCGATAAGATTCCAAGGTAAGTTATTAGAAGACATTTGAAGACAATGCTTCTGGCCATAAAGCAAATGCAAGACGAAAAGAATACCGCTCAAGCCAGATTTCTGAGTACAATCGGCAGTTAGGCAACCAACGACCACGCAGGGCTTCCTCGGGGTTCAGCTGCATACCAGCAGACCTGCAAGTCGGTGGCGACTTTTTAGGCTGACCTACAGCTCACCCATTGCAAACCAACACAAAGGCGTGCTGCCTTGATCAGCTCACGTTCCTTTCTTTATACACAGGCTGGAAGTTAACTAAAACTCTTCAGCCTCAAAGTACTTCACCCCTGCGATGTTGTGTGTAAAAGCCCAGCCCTCTTCCAATCACTGGATGGAACAAGTGCAACTCCAAAGGCAGAAACCCGCATCAGGCCTCCCCGTTACACAAACGCTCCGTATTTCAGAATCTCTAGTGTTTGCTATCTCCCACCAAGCCGATGTAGCACTGAAATCAATAGAGAGGGAGGGGGGGAAGAGAGAGGAGTATCTCTTACACAGACAGATCCCTCAACTCGGAGGACAGCTGTGTTCTGGGTTTCCTTTTTGCAGCAGCTCCCACAGCAGACGTCTGAAATGTCAAGATGTCCAAACGGCACCAAGTGTTTCCACAACAAGACAGGGGGGTCGGAAGAGATGAACAAGCCTACGTTCCCGTTTCCTGATCAGCTCTAGAGACGGCGCTCTCTTGCCTTTCAGACAGGACCACGCAGGCCGGCAAACCTGGAAGAAGCCACTCAAAAGAACGCAGGAGCGACGGCACGGGGCGACTGCACCGCGGGCCCCTTCTCAGCGCGGGGAGGCCGCCAGCAGCGTCCCTGGCAGCTGTCAGTCAGCGACACACTCGGAGCGTGCCCACCGCAGGCCCCAGGGGCGCGGGGGGAGCTCAGGGGGAAGCAGCAGCAGCAGCAGCGCGGGCCCCCC
>VXAL01015575.1:19917-75448 GCA_013399475.1 Chauna torquata
AATGGGAAGGGGCGGGGCTAGGGGCGCGCGCGTGGTTCCTGGCCGGGACCCTACGGGGGTGCCCGGAACCCTATGGGGGTGCCCTGCCGGGGGGGAGCACATTCCCTATGGGGGTGCCATGTCCCCGGGGGGGGGCCCTGCCAAGCCGGGGACGGGGGGCAGTCCACTGTGGGGATCCCATGTCCCCTCTGGGGGTCCCCTCTGAGGGTCCCCTGCCAAGGGGGGGACGCAGGACCCCCATGGGGTGCCCCTGTGCGTCCCCTCCCCGCAGCACGTCCCCGCCTTGTTAGGGAGCGCCGGCTGCCCCGCGGCTCTGCTGGGGCCGGCTTGCACCCCCAGCACCGGGCACAAACGGACCCCGGGCCCTCCCCGGGGAGTTCATCCCAGCCGCCTCCCGCTCACGGGAAACGCTGTGCGTTGGGCGACCGCTGCGAAACTCCCACCCGCGGAACCTCCCGAGGGTTGCGGGAACAGCAACGCCCTGAAGTCAGTTGTTCTTACAGCATTTCGGGGGAGCTGGGGGGATGGAGACAATAATCTCAAAACCCCAGCCAGCCCTCAGCCCTGCCCCACGGGCAGCGTGCCCGGAGCTGCCGCCGGCTGGGGGAAGCCTCCGTTCCGGGACCCTGGTGAGGGTCCTGCTGCTCCAGAACCAGCCTGGGAAGTCCCAGGCCGCATGCAGGGCCCAGCTGCAGCTTTCCTGTGGGCCCCCAGCACCTGCACACCCATTCTGGCCCCCCCCATCTGGAACCTTGCTAAGAGCAAGCCCACAGACCCAGAACCTCTCCAGGAACCCAGCCAGACCTACTGCCTTCCTAGGAGCTCCCTGATCCAGAGCCCGTCAAGGAGAACCCAACACCTCCAAGCTTTCCATGGGCGCTCTGATCTAGAACCTTTCTAGGAATTCAGCTGAACCTAGCAGCTTTATAGGATTCCCCCCTCCCATCTAGAACCTTTCTGGGAACCTCCACCACCAGCCTAGACCCTTTCCAGGAGCAACCCCCATCTAGGACCTTTCTAGAAACTTCCCCTGATCCTGAACCTTTCCAAGAATCCCCAAGCGTCTAGAACCATTTTGGGGATTGCCCCCCATCTAGACCACCTCTAGCAACACACCCCACCTAGAACCTCTCTGCAATTTCCCGCTACCACTAGAAATATCCCGTTTCCAGGACTGCCAGGATCCAGAGCCTTTCTCGGCATCCTCCAGCCTGAGCCTTACCATGTTTCCCTACTCTGGAACCCTCCCAGGACCCCCCGGACCCAAAGCACTCGTTATGATCCCTGGATCCAGCCCCTCTCTCGCACCCACTCCCCTTCCAGACCCTCAGCTCTTGAACCTTCCCAGGACCCCCCGGACCCAGAAGCTCTCCAGGAATCATCCCTTCTAGAGCTGCAGCGTGGGGCTTCCCACACCTAGACCCTTCCTTGGCTCCAGCGCCGCAGCCATACCTGGGCACCCTGCCACGGTACCTGAGAGCCCCGTCACCACCGCAGCCCAAAAATGACAGATTTGCTACAGCTTTTGGGCACTGCTGGGACCACCCAGCCCTTTGACCGCCTGCGCCTTATTCCATCGCCGAGAGCGACGCTGCGATCTGCAGAGTGGATTCGTGGCCATGGGGTACAGCAACTTTGGGGACAAGAGGACGCTGTGAGGCTTTGGTGATGCTGCTTCCTCCTTTGGTACCTGCACTGAGGAGCTTCGCGCGCGGAGGAGAGCTGCGGCTGCTCCGCCGGGCTGGCTCCTCCTTGGCCGTTTTGCTCCGTGCTGTCCACGCCGCGAAGCCTCCCAGCCCGAGTCCGTAGCCGGCAGCGCAGGCCTGGAGAGATGCAGAAGATGGGAAAATAACAAATAATAATAACAATAAAAACAATATCATAAAATCTCATCAGAATACTGCGGGGAAAGGGAAGGAGCCATGTTCCTCTGCTGCGTTGCCTGGCCAGCGGTGGGGGCATGGCTGAGGACCAGTCCTGGGATGAGCGTGCAGGGGAAGCGCTCACCCGGGGCTGTGCAAATAAATACCCAGCACCCCTTCCTCGCTGCTGGGGAGCTGGAAAACTGGGGAGCTGCTGCTTTGCTGTGTTTTGGAACCAGTGTGGAAATAAAAATAGTGAATTACTTCCACATCATCCTGCAAAATCACTGGGATGCCTCAGAAGCTCGAGGGTGAAAAAGCCTTGTCTGCTAGCAAATCCTACCAGGTATAAAGCGACTCCAGACGAGCCCGCTACATTTTCCTGGCAGCCCTGCTTGTTCCATCCCCGCTCCACTCGAAGCAGCTTTTTGCACTCCTGCCTCCTGCTCCAGTTCTGCTCTTTGGGATGAATCTGGGCAGGATCCTGGCCGCGCTCCGCAGCAGCCGCAGCACAAGCGAACACAGCCCCGGGGAGCCGGGCCGGGGTTTGGGCGTGAGCGGAGCTGCTGGACGGCAGCGCGAGGCAGGGGTGGCAGCGGCTCGCAGGGCTCAGCCGGCACCGATGGGCACCGGGCTGGCCTCGCGGGGGGCTGAGCGAGGGAAGGGTCCCAAAGGGCTGGGTCCCGGAGAGCAAAAAGCGTGGGCTTCCCTTCGCCATCGGCTCCGGGAGGGATCGGGGTGATGCTCTCCTCTGCTCGTTTCTCCTTCCCGCACCTTCACGTCCTCTGAGAGGGTGAAAAACCCAAGCAAAGTTTTCCGATATGGAGAAATCGAGGCTTTTTCCCCCCTCCCTTTTGCAGAGGGGCAGCGCCAGCAGCTGGGCAGCATCCCGGTGGGTGGGCAGCCGAGGTGTCCCGGCACGGCCGCGCTCCGTCCCGCCACGGAGGGCAGAGGGACAAATCCCACCTCTGCCGAGCCCCGTCCCCTCCCTCGCCAGGCACGGGGAAGGCGGCCGGATGGCTTTGATGGCTTTTCCAGGCTGAGGCGGGGAGAGCGCTGTGCTTGCTGGAGCAGAGCGCTGCCACTGCTGCGAGGCTCCACACAGGTGCTCCAGCTGGGACGACTCGACCGGCAGCTCCGGGTTCTGCAGTCTGGGGTTTCCTCCAAGCCAGCAGTCACGGAGATCCCCGGGAGAGGCTTTCAGCGAGGTCCCGGGGCTCAGGCGGTGGTGGCTTTGCATCCTGGTCTGAGCACGGCTGCGCTGTCCCGGCTGGAGCCCGGCAGCCCCTCGTGCGCTGCGAGAGGGACAGCACCGGCCTGCGAGGATGGAGCCCGGCACGTGCGTCTTGGGGCCCTGCCACCCCAAAAACAGCACCGCGCAGCCCAACGCCACTTCCGAAAGCGCCAGCGACCTCTTGGTCACCTCCTTTCTCAGCTGCATCCTGGCCACCATGTGCGTGGTTGGCGCAGTGGGAAACATCTACACGCTGGTGGTCACCACCGTCTCCATGAGGTGCACCGGCTCCATGTACGTTTACATCGTCAACTTGGCCCTGGCTGATCTCCTGTACTTGTCCACCATCCCTTTCGTGGTCTGCACGTACTTCGTGCGGGACTGGTACTTCGGAGACCTGGGCTGCAGGATCCTCTTCAGCCTCGACCTCCTCACCATGCACGCCAGCATCTTCATCCTCACCATCATGAGCACCGAGCGCTACCTGGCCGTCGCCAGGCCTCTGGCCACCCTGCGCAGGTCAAGGGACCACCGGCGGGCGGTCACCTGCCTGGTGTGGCTGGTGGCCTTCCTCCTCGCCCTCCCCAGCATGATCCTCATCGACCTGCGCACCAGCCACCGCGACGGGGTGACCAAGCGCATGTGCCACCCCACGTGGCGGATGGGAACCTACAAGGTGTATCTCACCGTCCTCTTCAACACCTGCATCCTCGCCCCGGGCGTTATCATCTGCTGCGTGTACGCCAAGCTGGCTCGGACCTACTGGAGGTCCCAGAGGGCTCTCGTTCTCCACACCAAGCAAACACGCCGCTGTCCCAGGCAGAAGGTCCTATATATGATCTTCAGCATCGTGCTCGCTTACTGGGCTTGCTTCGTGCCCTTCTGGCTGTGGCAGCTCTTCAGCATCTACTGGTACGAGCGGGGGGAGCGGGGCGGCACCGCCGTCGTCCCCATCAACTTCCTCGTGACCTGCCTGGCCTACAGCAACAGCTGCGTCAACCCCTTCCTCTACACGCTGCTCTCCAAAAATTACAGCGAGCACCTGCGGAGCCGGCACAGGGCTGCCCCGAGCCTGCCCGCCCCGCGGGGCTCCTCCGCCCGGCCCCCGGCCAGCACCCGGCTCCCTGGGGAGGACGAGTGCTGCTTGTGAGAGGTGGGTGCCCGTGGAGGGAGGCGGCGCGGATGGGGACAGGCAGACGGCACGCGGGGAAAGCCTGGGCTTTCCGGCAGCTCGTGCCACCCAGAGATTTTAAGGATCACTTAATCCTTGGCAGCCACAGCTCTTGCACAGGGCGGGGGGGAAAAAAGAGAGAGAGGAGAGGGAGAGCTTTTGAATCCGGCGGAGCTGGAGCGGAGACGCAGCTGTTGCTTTTTTCTCCCCTGCAGTTGAGTTTGTCTTGTCTGTGTGCGCACGGCAGCGCGCACGGTCGGGCTCAGCCCTTTCGCCGGGGGCTGTGGAGCATCGTTGCCACCTGGCTGAGGCCGGTAAGAGATATTGATTATAGCAACGAAAGGATAAAAGCCGGCTTCCCTGCAGCGGGGCAGCTCTGATCTCTGAACTCACTCTGAGCCTTTTGCTAAATGTCATTACTGCAGTTAAGTTTCTATCTAGGAGCTCTACTGAAAACTAATTTTTTACCAGATCTGTTAGAGAAACAATTTCCTGGAGCAAATCAGGACACCGGATTCCCATTTCAGGTTCCCTGGAAGCTTCTTTTCCAGGTCGTTTCAGGCAGACCCCTTGAGACAGGTCACTTGATGATGGCTCCATGCAGACCCTCCAAACGAGCCCACCCTCCCAGCCTGGCCACACACCAAAGCATCCCCCATCCTGCAAAAGGGGGACAAAATTTCAGTTCCCCCACAGGTGACCGGGGAGGGGGGAATCTCCCCTTTGATTTCCAGCAAAAAGCAAAGGCATGAGGAGTGGCAGGCATTGGGGGCTCGCTCTGCGCAACGCACGTATGTGCGGGAGAGCCTCACCCTGTGGCCACCGATGCTCATCGAGATGAAACGAGTGACACGAAGCCACCCAGGACATGACACGTCCCTCTCAGCCAGTGGCTGTCCCAGTCGGGTGACCCCATTACAGGCAGGGCCGGGAGGTGCAGCTCTGGTCCCAAGCAGGGAGCCTGTGCTGGAGCTGGGCTCAGCCGCCCCATGGCTGCAGGAGCCGAGGCTGCACGGGGCCAGCCCTGGCCCCCGCAGTGCCCATCACGAGGCCACGTCACGGGACGGTACAGGCACCCAGCGGCTGTAAACGCAGCCCATGTCAGACAGCAGGGACCGGCCCTTTGGTTAAAGGATGTTGGCTTGCTACCACCCTGCAGAGCCAAACCAAGCAGATCCGAGCATCCAGCCCAAATCCGCATCATGCAGACAGACGTCACTGCCACCGCCTCTTCCAGATCCATACCCAAAATCAGTCGCACGTGTCCTTGTGACGCTCAGGAAAAGCCGCCCGAGCCGTGCATCATGGGCCACCCTCCCTTTGGGCTCAGTCGCGCTCCCTGACCTGATCCCTGCGGGATTCTGACAGCAGGGTTTGCCTGGCCCTGTCCGAGATCTGAATCGGGGTAGGCAGCTGGGCTCATTGAATCAGCATCCAATTAACATTCCACTTCAAAGTCTCCCAGACCAAACACTTTACACCAGCCCAGAAAGATTCAATGTACTGTAGCTCTGAGACCAGGGTTACCTCTGTAGAACAGACAAGAAAGCAACATGAGTCTAATCTGATTTTCTCCTCCTCCTCATCACAACCAGGTATCTCTTGCAGTTCTTGTTCCAGAACCCAGCCAAATACCAAGAGCAGTGCCAGGGTCTCCCGGGTCCTCCAGGAACGTTTCTCTCCATCCCCTCCCCGTACAGGGACCACTGTGGTTCAGCCATATGGTTTCCAGGCACAGCCTAACCTCCGTTTCATATGCCAACTGCTGCTGAATCTGGGACAGAGATCCGCAAACTTGGCAGGGCTCTGCAACGGCTGTCTGCAAAGCCACACTCACCTTCCCCTTCTGCAGTCCATAAAAGCAAGGTTGTGGTGCAAGAGGAAAAAAAAAAAGTCATTCTTAACCTGTTGATGCCTACCCCCCCTTCTCTGTCATCATACAGCCAGACCTAAGCTCTCCACGCAGATTTTATTTTGTGTCGAGTACAGCAGTATCCTGGTCCTAAGTCAAGGGCTCTTACTCTCTAGAGGGATGCAAGCAGTAAAATACTGCTCCAGCCAAGGGTGGAAGATGATCCACAGGACAGGTGGGCGTTGTTTGCATTATCCATCCAGCAACTAACCGTGAGACTGCAGAAGGGGTTATAAATTCAGGTTTGATGTTGTGTCAAGTTAGCCAGATCAGGAAGAGAAGCAGTGTCCTTTCCTCCCCCACCGCACCTGAAGGGATTTTGTCTGTAACCGTTCACTGGCAAAGCTTTGGGGATTTAGTGTTACCCTAAGCCACACGTGAAGAAAGGCTGAGAAGGGAAATGACAGGGAAGGTTTAGCTAGGCATCAAACTGTCAACCACCAACAGAAAATATAAAGAGGTTTGTCAGCAGAAAGTATTCGAATTTAAATCCATTCTGCTGTACGTTTTTAAAGTACAAACTAGTGTGCAGGGGCTGTCCTTCCCCAAGCAGGCAGAGCGCCCAGGACACAGGAGCATCATCATAAATCAGAACAGAAATTGCCACTACTAGACTAGCACTCCACACAGGACTGTTTTTGTACATCCTGCATAGACTGGAAAATTTAACCTGAGGAATTTAATTGACCTGCCAAGCTTCTGTAAAAGAGACAGTGAATTACTTAAGCTCTATAAGGTTTCTTAAGAGAAATAGTAATTTGTTACAAGTTTTCAAGAAGTTCACATAGTGCAAGAGTCCTCCAGCAACCCCTCTACAACATACCCAATCACCTGCAGCAGGCTACGGGAATTCTCTTTTTCTTAGCTATGTCTGCACACCAAAAAGATACCAGAAAACAGGAATGCTTCCCAGAAAGTATTAAAGAGAACTGAAAGCAGGACGAGCGTGTGACAGAGCACTGAAGGACTGACAGCACTTCTTGCTGCAAGCCATCAAGCAAAAGTTGTTCAATCCCTCCCGCTGGCTGAAATAAGGGGGCAGGCGAAACCATTTTATGTTGGTGCATTTGACCACGCTGTGAAGTTACTCAAAGAATAAAAAATTATTATTTTTTTTTTTAAACAAAATGTACGCAGCTTAAAGAAATCCTAGCTTTAGGTTTTAGGAAGGGAAGACTGCGCTGCAGCGCAAGCCTGATACCAAGCGCTGAATCATCAGTGCCGACTGCCAGCACTGCCTGCAGGCAGACTCATGCTGCCCTTTCTCCACTTGCAAAATGCTGCAAAAGCGGATTCATCAGCATTAATCAATCTTTCTCCCGCTCTCATAAAGGGAAGATTATAATTTTTTTCCTGAAAACTGAAATTTTGGAAAACAGGACAGGTAAGAAGGGAAATAGATTAAGGCTGGTAAACAGTCAAAGAAGGAATTAAATGAAGCGTTCTCTCATCTGTGTGAAGCTGTGAAATCGGTTGCATTTCCGTACCTTGTCCACTGAGCTACCACAGCTTCATCCACTGCTGAGATACCTCTGCTCAGAGCAAGGTGAGGCAGTTTTGTGAGAAAACAGTGATGCTCAAAATTCACGAGACCAGTCACCACAAACACCAGTAAAGCTTCATTACACTGAACTCCAGGTCTGTAAAAACAAACTTGATTTTTTTTTTTTAACCTTACTAAATATTTTGCAATGCTATAGATTTTTTAATGACAGCAATACTTTTTTTGTTGTTGCCTCCTGTAACACTACGCCTGTATCCTCCACCCCCACCTCCAGCTAAGCTAAGCGCAGCACTATCCCACTCTTTAATTATGAACATATCAATTTTCCTATGGCTTCCATAAATACATTAACAAAGTGGTGGATTCCAAGAGTTTAAAGTTGTGAGTTTATTGCATATGTAACAAAAATGAACATGACCTCCTGGGTCCAGCCTACTATACAATCACTGTTTATTCCAGCTGGTTCCATAACCACATTAAATAGAACTAGTATTTCTTTAAATACTTTGATTTAGACATAAAATGAAACATTAGTGTACAACTTTCACAAAATAAATCTGCAATAAAAACAGTGGGAAGAATAACAAGGATAGCAGCAATACTTAAACATGACATTACAAAATAATAAATTAAAAAAATACATTATAAAGTGGTTGAGGAACAAAAATTAACAAATTAAAAACAGATCCATACTGTGTTTCTGGGAACTTGCTGTGCCATGTGGCCCTGAACCTGGGCACTGGCTACTGAGGGCCTGGTGGCCGGATCACTCATTTACAAAGTCTATTGGATTTTACAACCACCTCAACTTGAACTAAGTACATACCGCTGAGCAAACTTTGATTTCACCACTTGGAGCTTCAAGCAGCCTTTTTGAAGCAGGGTCTTGTCTAACATAATGCCCAAGTTAACACTAACATTCATAAAGCAGTCTCATTTCTTCCCGATTTAAAACACAAGCAAAGTGGTGGTTTCCTACATCCCTGAGCATATAGAATAGGCTGATGAGCAGTATCAGGGCAAGCACTGAAGGTCTGTGCCAATGGACCAGCTTTTAGGTTTGCCTTTAGGACAGGAACAAAAGACACATTGTACCTTGTATTTCCTTCAGGTCTGATCCAAGACGTACGTGTGTACAAGGTGGAACGCGTAATGACAAAATGAACGCCAGACTTTATGTTATTCTTTGGGCAAGTTTGAGAAGTAACAACCGGTTCAAGTGCTGGCAGACCAAGTGGGAACGAATTCACTCGCGAATTCACCAACGAGGTTATCAGAACAGCCCCCAAGACCTCAAAGAGTCAGTGGCTCAAGCCATGCAAACTCGTTTGCATTTCATCCTTCCCTGGCCTTGAAAGCAGCCACTGGAAGAAGAAAGCATCACTTAAAACCCATACTGCCTCACTTCTTTATTTCCTCCATCCGGCCAGCCAGCTTTAAGGCCTGCCTCAAACGCATGTACAGAACAATACAAAAAAAAGGTCTTCATCATCATTGAAGTGGCACAAAATTGCAAAGACAACATGATGGGAGAGGTGGTGAAGCTGTTTAAAAGAGAACTAAAATAATTAAAAAAGACAGTGCCCTATTCTCATTATTGTCAGCAAGGAGGAGGTACCTTGACAAGGGCTTTTAAATACAGCAAAAAACATATGGACTTTTCAAAACAACAATCCTTGTCTATTCTTATTTTGTGCATTCAATAAAACACTGACCTAAGCAAAGACATTAGGAACTATCATATGTCAACTGTGTCATTGACATAAAGCTACCTGACCTATAGATCTCCAAATCAAGGTCCTTTACCTTCACCTCGCTTGGTTTTTACTGAGCCAGTTGTGCTGCATGTAGAGCTTGCGTGTTAGGATTTTTGTTAGTGGTGGGCTTTAGAATTTGTTTTTTAAACTCTTTTAGTGAAAAATCCACATGAGACTGCATGCAAAGCTTTTGGGCAATAATCCATTTTGTATTTTTCCTATCTGACTGGTTTATTGCACATTCAAATGTACTGAAAGGATTAAATACACTCTATGAACAGGTACGACTTCACAGTCATTTTGAAAAGCCAGGGCTGTGGGGATTCTGCTACTCAGCCCAAGACTGTACAGATGCTCATCTGCAGAGAGTTGCATTTCCTCTCTTTTCCGTTAAACACTCGCATAATTTCATTTATGTCCCAACAATCAATACTGCAGAAACTGGTCCCCAAGTGCAACAAGATTCCTCCAGAACACAGGTCTAAACACACCTCTCCTGTACAGTCTTGCAGGACGAGCATCTTTAGCCACCCTGTGCAAATCTCACAATATGGTACAATTTTACACCTCCAATGCAATCCTCCCTCCCAACAACAAATCACAAGAATTATGGTCAATGGAAACAAACAAAACTGAGAAAGATGCCAGGATTTCGACAAGTGTCTACCTTCTGTCCTATCACAGTTTAAAGCTATTATCAAATTCAATTTTAAAAAGAGAAAATAGAAGTATTCCAGTAGACATCTTCTAAGAACAATCTCTTACCCACAGCTGAATTTCAATGCACTATTCCATAAACAAAACATCTGTTAAATGTTTCAGTAATGAATCTCTAAAAATCAGGCTTGCCGAAGAAAAAATCCTATACAAGCAAGCCTGCTTTACTTAAGTTTAGACATGTTTGATAGATAACTGGGTCTTTCTGAAGCTGCGTTATTTGTTAAAATACTGTCTCATCTCAGTGTGCAAACTGGAAAAGTTAGTGATTCAGGTATTTGATTTGCTTTTGTTTCCCCTGGGAAGTCATTTTAGCAATGTGTTAGAGAATCAACCTTTTAATATTAGTTTAAGATATTTGAAAAAATGGCCTTATACGGATCTCTGGAGAAATTTTATCCCCACAGAACTGAAGTCATAAATCCTTCCAATAGCTTTCCATAACATTTAAAATATATTCAGTATATAGTTACCCTTTTACCTCAGTCTCCAAATAAACCTTTCAGAAGGCCAAAAACTTCAGAATAGAAGCTCGCTCTGTTAACTTAGCTTTTAGCGATTTCCATTTTGAGTCTTAGAATTTGAAGTCACGCAAACATCTCAGGTAAAACAGTGGCACAGAAATCACAGCTTTGAAATTGAATAAATTTTGTCCTCTGTCTCCTCCTTACAAGGCTTCTCTGCAAGGTACTTAGATCTGAACAAATTATGGAAAGTAATTCTGCAGGAGGAAATAACTGTTTTCATGTGCAAAACAATTAGGTTTCAGCCAGGACAACCAAAAAGAAATCATACAATACCATTTAAGCCATCCCAATTCCTTTACTTTTCTCAAGGTGAGCCACAGCTTCCACTGGGAGCTTCCTGCTAAGGCAGAACTTGAATTTCTTTACCTTTCAGTTAAATGTTCACATGGAGGTATTTTCTGCTAGAAGTTCACTTTTGAAACAGGTTTTTAAAATGTGCAATGCAAATTCTAGTGCCAGTCAGACACACTGCACCCACCGGACTCTACAGCGCTCAAGCTTGATTTAAGACGAACTAACCAGGTACACCTACCAGTTGCAAGTCCTCAGCAAATCAAGCTCGTTCTTAATTACACTTTGATTCTCCTATTAAAAAAAAAACACAGGTCACTGACCCTATCACAATATGTGTTACAAATCTAGCAGAATATCCTGTGTATCCAAAGCCAAATGTTGAACTTGGCTGCATTTCATTTTACGGGGGATAGAAGAAGAGGGAAGGGCTTATTGTAACAAAAGGGAAAAAAGAGTTGGAAACCACCAACAAAAGCCCCTACCCCCCACCCTCATCCACGAACAGTGGAAGGGAAACAGCCCATCTCTAAGTTGTCTAGAGTTCCGATGCTTCAGACAGCTTAGCAGGAAGTTCACAGCAAGCTTCTTCTAGCTTTTGATTTGGTGGTCCATGAGCTAGCATCTGTTTCCTTTGGTTGCTTTTTCACTCCACAGCAAACCCACATGTCTCTTCCACAGCTGTCAACAGCTTCTCGTAAAGCTTCTCATATGACTCATAAGGCGGAATGTCAATCCGGTTAAAGCTAGAGGTAAAATAACAACACATTGCAGCATACAAATCTAATGCATTTATTGAAAACAAAACAAAAAAACAAATACAAGATCAGCTACATATAGACAGAATTTGTAAAATCAACATTAAAGAAAACCTCAGCCCCTTCACTGGCCAAAGACGACAAGATCAAAGAAACAACTGTATTTCTGCAGCAGGAACACATGACTTACTGGGGCTGCATTTAGGAGGAGGAGACAGGTGGCACATGCAGGAGACTTGCAAATAAAGCGAGACATCAGACAGGCCTACTCCCTGCTCTGCCTGCAGGTAATCTGTGCCTCTGCAGAAATGATTGCCTGTCCCTGATGGAGTGAGATTTCTGTACAAGAGCTCAGTTCTATACCTATACTGTACCAACAGCACACTCTTCCTACACTTTACATCTGAAAACTATTCTTTGTAATCCTAAATGAGGACTCATTGCTGTGAGTCATTTATTGGTGAATACTTTTGCTGAACATGTGGAAATAAACATCTCACTATTCAGACTAATCAACCCTGGGATAAACAGAAACCACAGATAGTACAGAAGACATAAATCAAGCTGTAAGAACAGAAGTCAATTGTTTTGCTGGCTGCAGAGTACAGATATTTCCAAGCTAGCAGAACACACTTGGATTCATCTATGCACATTACATGGGTTAATCCATAGCCAGGACCAAAGATGACTACTTTAAACCAAGACAAAGAGAAAGCAAGCATTGACACGCAAAATGTTTTCATCTTACCAAGTGTGGGCTTTTGGAAGGTTGTCTGTGTTTGCATCTATTAAATGGATGGTAAACAGTCTGGGTCCTGCAGCGCCTGTAGAACCTTACAGACAGACATTCTAGTTAATGCACTTCAACAAAACGTCATTCATGCACACTTACTTTGCTACTTAGAAAAAGGCAAGAGAGAAAATTACAGTTCCAGATGCAAATACAAGCATGCTATAGACTAAATCTGTAGGTCAGATTTGCAGCTAGTGAAGAGATAACAGAAGTGATGGGGCTTGTAATGACAATGAACTTGCAGACTAGTATTTTGGAAGGCAGCTAAATTTCACATCGACAACGTTGCACCTTCAAAAATTAAGAGACTCAAGTGCAAGCAGACTTTCCTTGCAAAACAGAACTATGTATTTTAATTCTGAAGATCAGTTTACCGTCAGCAAACAGATGGAACATTATGAGGAGAATCACAACAGCCTAGAACACTGCCACCACCTTTTCTGATAACAAAAGTTGCAATTTTCAGGAACTTAAAGTCTAATGGTTTGCTGCCAAACAACGAAGGGAATACACTTTTCACATAAAACAGTTAAACAGTCCACTCTATAATCACATGCATGCTTACATGCAATGATGCTAACAACGTCAGTTCCCAGAGTTGTAAGAGACTGATAAGCTAATATTGACACCAGTCTAAGTGCTACGTGATGACAGATTTTCCAGCCTGTACCACTATCAGCAACAACTAAAGTGGTCACCGTCAGCTGCTGACAAATGTAAAACTGCTCTTGGGATCAAAAGTTTGTAAGTAATTGAGTTATCCAGTAACATGCTGATATTCTACAAGGGCCTAGTAAATACCACACAATTTTTATCTCTCCCACCACACATTAACTCAGCCTCCACATCAGTCACCTTGTAAAGCCTTGAAACCTTGAAGTGGGACACGCGTTGAACCCGTCACAAACTGCAACAGTCTTGCCCTTCTTTCTTCATCAAATGTTTCGACTGCTTGCCAGAACCACTTCACAATATTGCTATCTGCCATGCAGTGCTTTAGACGCGTGTTTGACTTCCAGTCATTCAGGTCTATCTTATCCAGGCCTCCTATGATTAGCTGTTAAAGGATTAGAAAATGCTTTAACATTCAAAGTCGTTTCAGGTTTGCAGCTATAAAAACATACATCAAGCTATTTCACAAAGCCTAGCATTCTTTATGCACTTGAGCCACCTTTTTGGTACACAGTAACGCTCCAAAACAGTTCCGAAGAGGAAGTAAATCTCTCCAGTTAAACTGCAATGAAACTGAGGCTGAGGATTACACTTACCAGAACTGGAATTTTCACAAGAAACTAGAGTCAAATGCCCATTCAACACCTGCTTTTTAAATCTATCCTACCTTAAAAGTACAGCTTATCTTTATGAGGGCACAGCACAGACTTGGAAGAAGGCATGCCATCTATTGAGCTACACACAACGTTGTTTTCCTGATTTGGGTTTGTCCTAGAGGTGCTAATAACCAACTATGAGAAAATTCTGCTCAGTTTACAGTAACATCCTAGTTGGTCTGTTGTTCCAGAACTGACCACAAACTACAAAAACTTTGCATCTGTTTTCTCATGTCGTTTGTGAGAGTCTCTGACAAAGACTAGACGTATTACTTCAATCGGTTTTCCAGATGAAACCAGGTTGCAAAATACCATAAAAGGAAGTCACTGTTGGCCATGAATCTAACCAGCTACCCTGGCAACGACAAATAAATGGCATACAGAAGACATCATCACTCAAAACGAAATGTGTGTCATATTCTATATTTCCCATAATATTCCATATTGAGGATCACATTTCTGAGAGCTACTATTTAGCAGCTGTCTTTCTGTGCCACCAAGATAGCACCCGCTTTGACTAATTTACATTATTAGGGCAGTTGTGACTATCTTAATTTGGACAGTATTCAAATATTTAATGGATTTTTAATCTGCCTTTTCAAACAGCTAGCACAGGGAACACAGTAACTTTATGTGAATAATTGGTATGAATGAACTACTAGCATGAAGCTATTTCTTCCATTACCCTCAAATGGTCCACATTCCACAGGCTGCCTTATTAAAAAAAAAAAAAAAGTAAAAAAATCAGAGGAAAAATGGCTATAATAAGAATTTTTTTTGAAGAGGTAGAATTCTTTACCTCAGGATTACATGAGAAGACGAATCCATTTCTTTTCTACATGCTCTAACACTTCTATCTTAGCCACTGTAAACCATGCCCTATGTGCATGTAGAAATAGCCATGTATTAAAACAGTTATTGAAGAAAACAAGTTCTAGGGTAGATAACAGGTTAGGTCTTGCCAACAATTCCTCGGACTTGCAATACTCCCTCTCTGCCCAGACCACCTGCTTTGAGCATTAGTCCTTGGTTACAGAACATGGTGTATTTGTCTTTCCCTGTTTAAGTAGCCCTCTCACTAATGCTAACCCAAAGAATGTCTACAATAAATCAAAAATGTTTGGTTAAATAAATACACAACTTTCTGGTATGTAAACTGTAATAAATTGTGTTGTTATTTTTTTTTTTTTTAGTATCAGTGCTTGACTGTGGATCATACAAGTTACAAAATAATATTCCAAATGGATAAAATATATACCTCAAGTTCCTTCTGGTCGAAAGGCTTGAGGAGATGTTGAGGAATAAGTTCATTAAAACCTTTCTGCAGAGCCAAGAACTGTGCCTCTATTCCTCTCATAAATCGCCAGTTCACATACAACCTGGGGGAAGAAAAAAAGTCAGGAATAAAGAGCTAGACGGGATTGGGCTTTTCATAGCAAAGCTGGAAAAAGCTCATGTTACAGAGGAACTAGTTTTAATAGACACATTTTGTTTTATGAAAGAAGTGCTTATTAGTTCCTTTTTCCATCAACAATTAATTATTGCACCATCAACAGAAAACACAATACTATTCACAACCTTCATCTTCCCAGGTCTTACAATAGCACGTTATGTGAAAACACTCATGTAATTTATGACTCAGGTATTTCCCTCTAAAATACCCATTTCATTAGTTTCACTATATAAAAAAAACTAATGTGTTCACTAACTTCTTTCCACTACATTTGCAGGATATGTTTTTGTTCCGCAATACCTGACATATTCTTTCTTGTTCTCTTCTGTCACTGGAATATTTCTGCCATTTGGTTTGAGTTCATGCTGTAAAATCCGCCCAAAAGCATTGTGTTCCACACAAAAAGTATGGTCCAGAACTGGGGTGATATCATTCTCTCTAGCAAATGAAAGATGGAAGGTAAGCTTAGTATTTTTGATATTTTGATAACTCAGTGGTGATGCTGATAGTTTGTTATCTGAACACTTAGACAGTCTTCAGGACAACCTAGTAACTATCCATCTGCCTTTCACACCACTAGAGGAGTATGGCCACAGTCACCAATTTCTGTATCGCTTAATGCATGTTGAAGAGCCCAACCAGACATGTTGTCACTTTTCTAATTTTAGTAGTACTCAGGACAATGAATAAATAATTAAACCCTATACACACATACACATATATATGCACAAAGCAATAAACCAATTTGCTGTCACGTATTGCTGTGAAGTACAGAAGAGATCACATTCAATCAACTTCAACAACTGATCGATAACTTTAAATATAAAATTTTAAACAGCATTTATGAAAAAGAGAGACAAGGCAAAGCAATGCTGAAGAGTCCCAAAGCTACATCAAAAATGGTGGATTTTGTTCTGGACTGTAAATGTACAGAAGCCCAAACTAGTTCCATTTATTTCCTTTTTAATCAAAGTTGGTGCCTGAGCCACATTTGCTTTTGAACAAAGGTTGTACTTCCTCAGAACTCTGTTCTGAGTTTGGATTTTGATACCATGGTATTCTACCACACCCATGCAACACTTAATGATTTAGAAACTAATTTGCTACAAGGAAGGCTCAGAGTTTGCATGAGAAACTTTTCCTCGCATACGTCGAGTTTTTTGACATAGAAACAGTTATTTAGTAATTCTGTACAGATCTCGCCCATTACAAGATCTTTGCAAGCATTTTACTATAAAGCACTATCTCACTACTGCCAGCACACTCTGCCCCATCTTCTGCACAGCGAGGTAATTGATAAATACAGTACTTACAAAATCCAGACTAAACTTTTGTGTAGTTCTGGGTCAACAGATTCCAGATCAGAGAGCTGAATGGGTTTCCCCAGAAGCTGTTTGTAAAAGGGAACCGTGAAACCCCCATTGATATAGTGTCCATGGAACACAGCCAAACCCATTATCCGACCAACAAAATGGAAATAAGACAAATGGTCCTGCAGGGAGAGAGGAGAGAAAAACCAGTCAGCAGGAAGACACTCCAACACTGCCATCTTGTGGCTACATAAGCGCAAGTTATCTGCAATGCCCTGGACACAAGGGGCCACCATTTTTCCTCATAACATAACCAAGAACAGAAGCATTTAATGATTAAACATCTCAAACAAGTATCTATGCATTACCTAGTAAATTAGATGCAAGTCCTCTAGACCTCACAAAGAGCAAAATTCAGGAAAAAATATCCCCATGAAAGCCCTGGAATCCAAAAATATATGACTATTCCAAACAAACTAGTTTATTCTTTGTTTATCCACCAAAATCTGTGCTAATTTACTCTTGAGGAAGCAGGGCACGTACTTGTTTCATTCACGTGTCTCTTATGTTACTCATACGCCTCAGGTTTCAAATATCAGTTTAAGTCCTACAGTTGAGATTCTTCCAATTTATCTCCCTCTTCTCACATAGCGAATTAATCATGTCAGCAAAAAATCCCCTGTGCTAATATAGAATTGCTGCTCCTTTTAGGGCCTGCACCAATACAAGTATTCCAATAAGGAAAAAAAAGAAAGCACAGCAGCTTACTGAGAAAGGGCAAGCAAGGTTTACAAGCCCCTACAGTCATGGAGCAAACACTGCTTAGGATGCAATGTTGTTTACACAACCACCTGCACTTGAAGTGAAGAATATTTTTTACCTATGTGTATCATCTCAGGATCAAGGTGCATCCCATCCAGTACTGAGGAGTCTCAACTGACAGCCAAAAGAATTCGGATACTTATCAAAGTAGATCTCTCTCATGTTTTTCATTTCTGCACAAACCCCTCTCCTCTGTACTTTTTCAACATAAGTCTCGTTAACACATTCTTACCCCCCTTTACTGCCTGTTTGCACTCTTGTCACAAAAAACAGTTGTAATGAAAAACTGCAAGGGACGATCTCTTAAAGTAGGTATGGTATGTTGCTCACAAGTTAATACTCACAGGATTGATAGAAGAGTCTGGATTGATCTGCAGCATGTAAATATTATCCGTAGAGTACTGGAAGAGTCCATAATATGGATTCAACATTTCATGGCACAGTAAATACAACCATTCTCTGCCAAAAAAGGTGGTATTTTAGAAAAGTGCAACTTCCACTTAAGTTTCAGACAACAGTTATTGTGAATCATCAAAGTTACCACGTACGAGTTTCTTACTTCAACTCAAATCATCTTGCACTGTCCCCCATTTGCAGACCAAAGAAGTATGCTTAGAAACCTATAAAGTGTCTTACTCCACTCACAGGCAGCCTGGTTTTAGTTTATAAGTACTGAAGGAATTAACATCAATTAGCATAGCTAGTAAGCCATTAGACAACGCCATCATACTCCTTGCCTGTCAGAGACATACTTAAACAAATCGAGTCCATCTCAAAAATAAATAAAAAATAAAACAAAATTAAAAAAACAAAAATAACAACAACTAAAACCTTTGCACAGAATTCAGATATTTGGAGACTAAAGACACCCAACCCTCTGCAACCTCTATACTATAAAGAAATACTCAAAAAAAAAACCAAAAAACCAAACCCACAACCCTGTTACTTAAAACCGGTTCAGTCACTACTGGTCTTTTAAAAAAGCTGTTCTTCTGCAAACGTTTGATGACTGGAGAATCTCTGCTTACAACAAAGAGATCAGAATGGGCAAAGACCAAACCCATTATATGATGAGGGGTTTGGTAAATTCTCCTCTCACCTCGCTAACATACAAGGACCAGAATTGAATGAAAGCTATTTGACCTCCCCACTCCCCACGACAAACACTCCTTTCGTATTAAATTTGGCAGAGTACACCCATTGCAGCTCCAAAATATTCTGAGAGAACTATGAATTTTAATGCTTTGAAGTGGAGCAGTACTAATTTCAAAGAGTATCTTCCAGCAAATGGGCAATTACGAAAGCCATCAGGGAAATATGGACGTCAACAGCGGAGACACTCAAGGTTGCCTTGTGTAAGGCAGCTCAGAATGTTCCAACTTCATTCCTTTGTCCAGCGATGGGATACTGAAAAACACCTAGAGCGGATAATGTAGCTTTTGTGGATTTGAAAAATCCCTCATTGAATTTATGTGATGCATCTCAGCCATTGCAAAGATGAGCATTTTGGCAATGATGTTACAATCAACTCCAGAACTTCAGATGTGATGCAACTCTTCAGGAATTATTGCTATTTTTAAGAGGAAGGCAAGTCTGCTCTAAAACTTTAGCCTTTGTTTAGGATTAGTTCATCTCCACTACTGCTCCAGCAGATCAGAGGATCCTCTTGAATGTGGCTTATACATTAAAAAACGAATCCCCACTGTCTTGGAACCCCTTCACTGGAAAGAAGACAGGTGTATTTAACAAAACCTCTATTGTGGTTTGGATTTTACATCAGAGTCTATATGCTTCTAGATAGACCTCACAGTGTTAGCTGATCTCACTTTCCCCTATGAAACAGGATGATGTCGTTGAGATCAGCACTTTCTACAGTAAGATCAATAGCCTATCCTAAACAAGCCTCCTACCATCACTGGGTAATGGTGATGAAAACAGAGTACCTATGGGGAAGAGGGGAGACAGAAACAAATCTAGTGTTAATTCCAGTAACATTCCCAAATCCAAGGCATACCAAATCATTTACTATGAGCTTTGACAGTAAGAGGGCTGTAGGGAAACTGTTAAGTCACATGCTCTCACTTTCAAATCTACCATGATACAAACACTGATCCCAAGATCACTATACATAAACAAGATCACAAAAAAAACCTTGCGTGTACTATTAACAGATCATTTGAAAGGGACTATCAGCCGCAGGTCACTTTAAGGACAATTTCATGCTTAAAAAGTGTCAGACAAAGCCAAAACCTCACCTTGCAACTCCTCCATAATCCAGGCCTTCCTCTCCTCGGAATTTTACCATGAGCCTCTTTTTCAAGTCCTTTGGCCTCATCTTCATTATCTGACGGTAGGATTCCTGTACGTAATATGTATATAAATATAAATATATATATTTTTATATAAATATATATAAAACAGATTAGACATTTTATTTCCTTTCTATAATTAACTCTACTAAGAAACCTGAGTATAATACATAGATTGTTACTCAGCTACAGAAAACATTCTGTTAAAGGGCTAATCTAAAGCATATTCCAATGACAACTCTAATATTTGTTGGTATAAAGTCCACAAAATGCTTAATTCCCTTTTGCTACACAAAGGTGCTTAAAAAGTAATCCAATCCAAGAATAGCAGATTTCCCAATTACAGTTACCTTTTATGTGCCTAAATATATGTGGTAATAGCAAGCATATAGACGTCCTTCTTTTTAAGTTTTCAACTGCTGTCATTTCTAAATGAAAAAGAATGCTCCAATTTGTCAGTAAAACCCCTGTAAAGTTTATGCAATCTGGCTGTCCTCATGTAAGGTGCAGGAGTTTTAGCAACTAAAAATTTGTATTGGCAAAGGAGTACAAAACTATTATGTATTCAGAATTTCTTCTTATAAACTTCCAAGTCAAAAACCATTCCTTTAGTTTCATATTTTATCAGAACTCCGATAACTCATTTGATGTGATCAGATTCACCACCTCTCTCATTAAACAGACTTGATGTAATAAAAGATCAGTTTCACTTAACTCTTGAGTGACAAAAACCGCTATTAGTAGTAAAGAGTCAAACAAATACCTCAAATATTTCCTCTCTGGATACTTCAATGCGGCAGTGACCAGCCTGCGGTTGCTGAAGAGAGAGCTCATGTCTAAGAACTTTCAGCTTTTGTACCAAGTCTCTTTCATATCTCTGTGCAGGCAACTCCTCGCCATCTTCCAGTGACCCCTCATTTGGAGCTGGCAGAGGCTGCTGGCTGGGCTCTTTTAGCTGGCATTGATGGCTTTGAAAGAAAAGTAAAATATTTATTCTAGAACCATAACAATAAGGAAGATGTAAAAAACAATAGCGGAAAGAACTGATTAAGCTTCCCTAGGAGTAACTTAGAGTAAAATGTGTATTCAGCTGGGTAACTTCTATAGCATCACTACCCAACATCCAGGGATAAAGGGAATACAGACATTTATGATAGTCAAGAATTTTAGCAATTTCCAGCTCAGTTTTTTTTTTTTTAAATGGTAATACACTGTGGAAGGCACTCTGTTACTGTGGAGCAAGATAGATCACTGAATGCTGACTGAACAGTAATTAAAAGCTTTGGTACTTCTCCCATATAGAGAAAACTTCTGGAAGTATAACATGAAGAGAGATCTCTAATGGAACAACAGCTTTATAAATGGAATGACCTAACAACTGCTATGAATTTTTTTCCAGCTCCACCCAAAATAAAGTTGGGGATTCCTGACATAGTAAGAAGAACTGCATCTATGGTTATCAGAAGAGAGAGATGCACTTGTCCCAAACAGTTGCAGCTTCAAACATTCAACTATCCTTACCCATCAGGAATTTATTTGGATTGTGGATCAATTTTTTTGTTGGTTTTTTTTTTTTTTTTTTTGTTAGATCCAGAGAGTTTGCAGCTGGCTTCAAGCACAGACAACTTGGATCCAAGAAAAATTCTCAGCTCAGGCACAGCAAGCACTATCAGGCTGCTTCCAGGGTCAGTTCTACAACAGTTCAGCTGTTTTTGCACGATGCAGAGCTTGAGCTTATTAAATCCTGCTAAACCCAAGCTGGCTGTGCACAGCACCAGGTGACCAGACTGCAGCTGGCTTTACGTTCCTATTGTCTGGAGCTCAAGGGAGCACGAAGCCAGTTCAGGTCTAGCAGAGCTAGCACAGAGCTAGAAGAGCTAAGCCAGAGAGAGATGAGCTGACTGCTGTGGAACTGCCTGGCAGATCCTCTACCCCACACCCCAGTATTTCTAGAACTGCTTATTTGCTCCAGCACAACTCGGTGCAATTTTGCCAAACCAACTTAAAAGATCAGCGTTGCGCCGAAATATGCAAGCCCTTCCTTAAACGTGAGGACTGCAAAGTCTAACAAAAACATTTTTGAAGAGTCTTTGCAAAACCAATGCTGACAACTAATATTCAGACCCTGACTAGACCCACACAGGAATCTACCTCTTTGCACCTGCTCCCCAGTATCATTATTACACAGGTTTTTTTCAGCCCCTCATGACTCCCAGACTGTAGTTAAAATTGTACGAAAATAAATGGTTTAAGAATCCAAACTTGAGATGAATTATTTATCATGCAAGGTTCTTACTTCATGATGTGATGTAGTCGTGGATCTGTGAATTGTGTGGTTCTGTTGTTATGATCTACAAAATATATTCTTCCTGAAACTGTACTTCTAACTTCCCAACCTGGAGGCAAAGGTCCTAGTTCATCACAATTCACGCTGTTAAGGTCTCTAAGGAGAAAAGTAAACAAAGTTAAAGCACTTCTGAAGTTAGGATGAAACCAATTACATTCAGGGGACAGGGAATGAATTTGGTGCTCAGTGATTCTAGGCTATGAAAGTCTTAGGCGGAAGGAGAGAAGAGCTATTTCAATGTTGCCTTTTTAGAATCCTCAATCTAAGCAGTGCAACTCCCTATGTCTGTCTTTTTAAGTCTTTGAAAGTAACAAAGCCATGCAGCTTAAAAGTAACTTCAATATGCAACATCGTCATTTAGGTGATGACAGGGCTTCTGGGGGCTGTAAGAAGAGGAAGAAACACTTTTTTTCATAGCAGAAATTTCACAGAAAAAAAAACCTATTAACACTAGTGTGATCCATGTGCAGAAAACCCAACAATTAAACAAAAGCCTCTACACCAACCATTGCTTCCAAATACCCAACAGGTTAAGAAGCCAAGACAGCCAAACACTAAGATCACTTATACAAGAAAAAAATCACCTCTTTAATTAGCAAGGTTAGAATCTTAAGTATTTGACTGCAAAATCATCCAGAGTAAGGCTTTATTGACATATTCACCCCTTTCATCCTAGACAGCTTTAAGGTATCATTCTTTCTAAGTGCTACTAAAGGTAGCATTCACTTTCAGGTCGGTAGCATCCGCATTCAACACATAGGATGTATTTATACCTAGAGAATTTAAAATGCTTAAGGCCCCAGCCACCTAATACAGCAAAACACAAAGAATGGCAAGAAAAGGAGGAAGAGGAACCTGAAGATAATTGTTTAGACAGAAAAGCTGTCGTTAAGTGAAATATTCTCTAGACAGCTGACATGGATTCATCTATTATCCAGGGTTGAAGACATCACTCTATGGATTTCCTTACCTAAACCCAACCACCCAGCATCAGTATAAGTGAGTAAACTCAGAGGCTTTAGAAACAGTAGAAACACTTTGTACATCAAAGGCTTCATTACTGTCAGAGTGAGTATAAGCCAGCAGGGGGTACAGAGGGAGACAGACAAGCCTTTGTTAGGCTCCTTAAAAGAAGATTATAGTTGTAACCATTTGTTTCAATCAGCTGTGCATCTGAAAGTACTTTAGAGATCTGATTACATCAAGTTTTAACCTACATCTGTGCTAAATGCCAAGGTTAGGTTTTTGCACTGTAACTTGGCAGTAAAAAAAAAAAAAGCCACCTTTAACTAAAATAAGACAAGTGACCTGTGACTCACAAAGCACTGTTGGGTCCACTTACACTGTTGGTCCCAAAAACTTGGCTCTAAGATTTGTATAGAAAAGAAGCAGTAACTTTCATTAGGCCAACCAGCATCACAGACAAGGCTCTGGGCACACAAGACTGACGCGACTGACACAAAGAACAAGCATTGTCATTTCTTCTTTCAACTACAGCAGCTAATCTAATATCAGCTATTTTATCTCTCTCTACGCCTTATTTTTCATATCCTCCTATATACTGTGGTTGTATCAACACTTTCACCTACATTACTTTATGTAATTTTTCTAATATCCTGTATCGCGCCAGTGTATTTTACAGCCAGCACAGCAGCTGAAGAGTTACAAACTTTGTGTTTTACTATGGAATCTGTTGTGCAGGTGGCCTGGTGAAACAGCCCAGATTCAGAGCTCCTCAAGGAAGAGAGCCAGACCTTAGTCACAAAGACCTGGATTAACTGCAGGTTAAGTTTTAAAGAGGCTTTACTAAATTAATCATGTGGAGGATTCAAATTTTCTAGCTGCGAATCATTGGTCTGAAGCATAAAAAACACAATACTACTTCAAGTTTAAAGATGACAAGTAATCTCTCCTTCAGTTACACAGGAGTGGGCACTATTACAGCAGAAGTTACAAATTCAATACTCAAGAAGCAACGGATTTAAGGAAGCTGTCGCCGTTTTCTTTAACGTGCAGTTCAAACTGTTTTTGAACAAAAAAACGTAGTTCAGGTTCAGAAATCTGTAACTTTACCAAAAAAATGAAGTCACATAGACATTTGGGGAAGAATTTGTCAAATGGGAATTCCTGGAAGACTACACAGTTTTTTTCTTTTGTTTTACACGACTCACAGGTAGATAATTTTCTCTTTCAAAAGGTCATCTTTAATGTATGGTGAAAAGCTAACTGGAAAGATCCAAAATTATTATTCTGCTCACCTCTCTTCCTTCAAATTTAGATAGTCCATTTTATAGGTTTTTGTTCTTAAAGATTTCATAGATCTTTGCTCTTAAAGATTCAGCTTACTTCCATACACACACACACACACACACACAATCCCCCCCGTCAGCCCCAAGCTTGTAACTATAAATACATACCTTGGTATCCTAGGGTCATGCCATGTGCTAACTCCAGTCTGTGTGTGCAAAAAATAAACCTGTCCCTGTACCGTTGTTCTTTGTTCTATGAAAAGGGAGGAAAGATTACTCTAAGTTACAGATCTGGAAAAACCCTCTGAATAAACAGTTTGTTTGAAGCCATTAGTGTCTATTGTCCTTCTGTCAGAGCCAGGAGAAAGTACCTGAGCCATCCCACTTGACCTCTTGCAGCATGGACTACTTTGTCCTTAAACACTGTCCTCACAAATTTACTTGACTACCCATTTCAACGATCCTTTTCAAACTCACAAATCCAGGCAACAACGTGTTTCAGTTTGTATTTTTATTTTTAGATTTTGAGACAACCCAAACCCCCCAACTGGATTTCTTTCCTTGTAGATTTGGTGTGCTCTTTTCCAAGCTTTAAATTCTCCTTAATCTTATCCTTCCTAATCTTCTGTACTACTGGCTTCTTTGATGCTTTTATATTTTCCTGATGTTTTCTCAAATGTGGGCTCAAACCTACACGACATGCCAAGGGGGAAGGAAAAAATAGCATTACTGCTCTAGTTTAAAGAGCTCTTTACATTCGTTCTCCCTAGATACACAGCCAAGATTAGCAGTGAATTTTCTGTAACAGCATCATACCACAAACTCATGTTTAATTTACCATCAACCCCTCAGTGTATCCTGGAGTAGGCAACTGCCAATTAAACAATCTCAAACTTGCATCTGCACTGTTTAGCTCCTTTTCCAAAATGCAGACCATTAGATGCACATACACACTGCATGTCCTGACAGGTAAGCCACATCTATATGTTAAAATGGGAGAATTTTTCTCCAAAGTCTTTTGAAAATTTAAATTTAGTAGTTCTGGAAAACTCTTACCATAGCCTTCTGGTAGGTCAGGAGACTGGTGACCATGCGGTCTGTTTTGAGGTGTCTGTACATGACCTCTGACTTCAGGAGTCCGAAGCCGCTGTGCCTGAAGCCTCTGATCTTGACTGGGGGACTCTACAAAACGACAATTGCCTCCGCCAGCAGCCCCTGTAGTGTCTGTATATGGTGCTGGTTCCTCCATAAAACAGCTTAGTGGCCTTCCCGGTCCAGAATCTTCATAAACCGTTCTGAAAATGGGGAAACTTTAAGAGTTTCCATCACAAAGAAGTGAATGCAGAAATAACTGTCTCTCCCTCTCATTTCAAGTACTGCAAATTTTAACCAAGATATGCCACTTTCTTTATGTTTTTATACCCCAAATTTCTTAGCTAAACAAAAGTGCCAGAAGCATTGGTAACACGAATTATCAAGTCCTAGCCAGTTTAGCTTATTTTCTTCAAGTAAGTATTCAGCTATAACCTTACTACCTGTTAGGTATTCCCAGACAAGATATTAGTCACAGTATTTAATATTTTGAGCATTCATTATACTCTTGCTATATATAAACTGTTTTTCTAATTAAGTGTAAAGAAAGCAATCCTTACCCTTCATTCTCCAAAAGCCCTCTACAGTCTACTACAGAACCTCCTGTGCCTATTCTGTCCCGTGTCTGTAAACTGACTGAAATAAAAACCAAACACAAGTTAATGACAAAAGAACAATTGTTCCCCAAACAACAACAATGACAACAACTACCACCACCAAACAACCCACATTTATATAGGGTAAAATATTAAGGAACACTAAAGCTATACCCTACACATGAGAGCACATCACTTACCACAACTCTTTCTACAACTCTAAAGCACTACTGATTTTAAAAAAAAAAATGGAGAAAAGAAACCAGAGGCATCACATCATCAAAACTTAAGCTGAGTCTATTTCTGTAAATATCAAACATGTCAGGTTCTACATCTGCATTTCATGAGGATTCAAAAAAGGCTAGCTGGAAAGAAATTGCTCACCACTAGATGTCATCGTTACGGTGAGAATTTGGGGTTTGCCAAACGTATTTATGTCCATTGAAAAGCCTGGGTTTGGGGCAGGGGGGAGGCAGTGCAATGTGGTGAGATGGGTTAAGTTAGGTGTAAAACTAGCATCGCCAGAAGTGAAAAATCATTGTTGTAATTTGGAAATGCATTACATAAGTCAACGTTCAAGAATGGTATTAAAACAGCAGTTTGCAATATTTCTTTTACCTCCTTTAGGTCTTATTTTCCAGGTAACATTCTGTTTGCTTGTCACCTCGGTCCAAATTTGATCAGTTTTACAGTAACATTCACCCTTCGAGAGCTGCATTAGAAACTCTGCCAAATGCACTCCCTCTTTTTAATATTGTTTCCCATTATTAAATGAGAGAAAGCAAACTGCTATGTAGGAGTACAACAAAAAAATTTCATGTTATGTAATTCAATCCCATTAAAGTCTGAAGAAACAACACAGAAAAAGCATTGAAGCAATGACTATGGGTTTCTTTTTTAATACAACATTTGCCCACATAGTGTATTTACCTAAGAAAATAAATGTTTAACCAAACCAAGAGCATTCTTACCCACTATTTGGCCTCGCACAGCATCAGTATCTGTGGGATTTAGTTTGCATAGATCCAAACGCTGGTCTGCAAATGAGAATTGGAAACGTCAACAAAACACTGCAGGGTGGGGGAGAATACTACTGACTCCTCAAGATACAAGGCACTGAAGGTTCTTGATTGTGCCAGGCAGGAATTGCTCTTACATCCAGTATCTTTTAGCCTGCTGATGGCATTGGAGAGGAGTCGGACACACCCCAGGAAGCCAGCTCCCTGTTTCTTGTGGATTTTTTTATGGTTCCATACACTGATGGTAATGGAATCTGTCTTCCCAACATATCTAGAAAAATACATATTGGAAAAGTAATTTTAGAAAAAAATGCCTCTTTTTACTCCACAGCATTTATGCTTTATTTGGTACAAATTCTGATACATTTCAGTACATTGGTCATGCTCCTTTATTATAAATACAGGAGTGCTTAAAGCTGAAATGGTGTTTAATGAATTACTGTGCTATGATTTTACACAGAACATTAAATTGATATTGCTGCAGCACAAATTAACTACAGACAGCTTCATTAAAACCTATGCATCAAGCTAATTAATGTACAAAACTTTTTAAAATTTATGTTTCTAATATTAAGAAGAAAATAAATCACTACAACAAGGACAATCTTTTACAAAGCTGGACTGCACTGCTCCAGTAGAGCTCACACTAAGCAGTTGTGCTGTGTACCTAACACACAGATGTTTCCATAGTCAAACACCTAGAAGCAAGAGATGTAACCCTTTATTAGCAGGTAATTTTTTGTTATCACAAAAATTAGTCCTCCTGAGCAAACGTGATTCTTCTTGGTAACACAAAATGAAGCTGCAGTGCCAACCCTTGTATTCCCCTTGTTTTCCTCAGCTAAGGGCTACAATTTATCAGATAAATTTCAAATATTTTTTTTACTTATGACCTAATAAATAACTCACAGATCATAATGCTGGTTCCATTTGGGGTCCAATGTGTTCTTCACAGTGTCAGTTGAATGGCACTGACCTGACCCATCAACAACTATTTTTGCAAATGGGTCAGGAAGTCCTGTGGAAGGGAAAAAGGGCTGTTAAAATTGACACTTTTTGTTTTGTTTCTTCCAAGATAATGCTATCATGAGCTCCTACTTGTTCCGCCCCCCAAGCCCCAAGAAAGAAAAGGTGCCATTATCCTAAAACTATTCTAGTAAATCCAAAATAGAGAAATGGTTCCTAATTAAAGAACGAAGTAGTTCTGCCCTACACATTGATATCTGCCATAAATAGTGAAAGAATTTAGAAGACAAAAAGGTTAAGTGTGCTTAATTTAACAGTGCTTAAGTGGTCCATGCATATGATAAGGAGGCATATTTATTCAATCCTTAACGTAATATTAAGACTCCAGCTCTGGGACACTTTACTTGCACCCTTGGCAATTTTACAAGTACATCCGTATGAGAGGGATGCTATAGGTAACCCACACAAAGAATTCTAAGTAGCAACCTGCTTGCAGTCTCATCAGCCAGACTTTCATTTAGAATCTGAGAGTTCTCGGTCTTTCCAACGCGAGAGTCTCTGTCACCCAAATACAATTCAGCATAACATGTGCTTATGTAGCAATGCAATGCTACTGCAAGCATGGAACCACAGAACAAATCATATACACAAATGAGTCACAACAGTAATGCACAATCTACAAATAAACCTCATTAATCAAGAGCAGAAAGTTATACAATTAGAGCATACTTACTGAAGAAATCTTTCTTTGCAAGATTCTTGGCACATAATACTGCAAAACAAAACATCAGATAAAGAAATCTTAAAACCATAAATAAACTTTTCCAGCAATCATACCAGTTACAATACTACCTGATCTTCATTCTTAAAAGAAACCCAAATATTAGATATGGGCATTGTTTTCTTTATCCGTGATTGGAATATGCACTTACATAAAGAGAAAAATTCTTTTGCTGCTTTTGTTCTGTTGTTGCAAAGCGCAGAAGATTTAATGAATGTCCCTTTGCATTAAAGCCTGCTAATTTTCTATACTACATCCTTACACAAGTGCTAAAACAGAACTTTGCTGCAGTTGTTTCGGATCCCACCCGTTTCACAGGGACAGGACTAAGCAGTTTTTGAACCAAGAACGGTTCTGGGACTCCTGGAGGCGACTTCTACACTGAGTCCCATCAAATATCATGCAAGCTCCTGCTCTTTGCATGCAAAAGGTTTGTGACACATAGCAAAACGAAGTATTGGAGGTGTGCTATAACAGCCTAAACACCTTGCAAATACAGAAAGGTTTTGTGATGAGTATTGCAGGACCTCGTTCAGGAGAAAACAGATATACCGCAAAAACAAACAAAAAGGCATCAAGACTTTTTCCTTTGGAAGGGCTACAACAAATGAGACATCATTTCCCTCTCTCCAGTTATACTAAATAACAGAGTAGTTTAAGCAAAAATTAGATCAGGAAACTTGCATCAATCTCTATTTCTGTTAAGTCTACTACCAGCTACAAGCCTAATTTTGCTTTTCAGTAAGGGCTGCTCAGTATGATCTCAGCAATTCAAGTTGCTCAGTATCCATTAAACTCTTACAACAGGCCAGGAAAAGTAGCTACAGAGCCAAAGATGAAAATACTAGATAGAGTTCTAACTTACCTAAAACCAGGGGAAAAAAAAGAGAAAGCAATGAGCAAGATAATTGTAAAAGGCTTGACTATTTTGAGGTAGTCTCCTCTCCACCAAGTTCTAATCTTTCAATATGAAAACAAATGCTCAGAAATATTCAGATGGTCATTTCGCCTGGCACAGATCCCTTCTCACCAAGGACATTTACATGCATTAGCTCTATGCTGGGGCAAAGCGAAGACGTGGTAGCCAAAACAGTTTTTTGCTGTTGTTGGTTTTGTGTTTTTTTTTTTTTCCACTTCTGCTAGAATCCCACCTCTCAACTCCAGAGCAATGCCCACCTTCTGATATCTGACAGAATAAAAACTACCTTACCTCACATGTCAAGCAAACAGATCAAAGTCATCCACTGTTTAACCCAGATGTTCATGAAAAAAAAACCACAAATTCTTTGTATTTATTAATAATTAAAGCAGCCGCAACAGGAAACTATTTTTAGAATTGATTAAAAATTATGTATTTCTTACATTGGCAAACCACGTAATCAGAGAAAGCTTCTCTTAAGCATTTTATTTTAACAGCTGACCAAAAATGAGAAGTCTGCAGGACCATGGCAATTCGATTTGAAATAAAACAGGATTACAGAATCACAGTCTGCTGTTCTATGGAAGCACAACAGAGCAAAGCTTAATTTCCTCTTCCTGTCATGGGTGCTTTAGAGGAAAAAATACCAGAAAAAACAAGGAACAAGTACAGGTAAAATCAGAACCTGAACGTTTCTAGTACTAGCCAAAATTAATTTTAAAGTTCTCATGAGTGGTGGAGCTTTTCCTTTTTTAAAATCAAATAACTCATACCATTTTCCATCCCCAATTCTAAGAATACACTACTAAGTTGGAAAAAGTAAGCCATCTGTAACAATCTGTGCATTGTCTGACTATATAATTATTACATTTATTCTATATTTCAGGTGTGCTCTCCAGAGCTAACTAGCAGCCTAAGTTTTTAAAGCTATTATTGAAGAATTATATTTTTCATTTAATTCTTTTCAATCTGCCACAGGCGTTCACTCTACAGTAGAGGAGCACAGCTGCCAATTTTCCAGTTGCAGCCTGTGAAACCCTCAATTTTAGGTTGCAAAAATCATTATTCTTTCTAGTAAGAAAAATACTGCCACAACAGCTACTACCAGAAAGACACCTTCGTGGAGCAGTCTCTAGAAGCAGGCTGCCCAAGACGGACCATTGGCTTTACTCTACTATTTTGCATATTAAACTCACTAAAGCAAAAATATTTTCAAGTGCCCTATCACTTAAAAGCTATGAATTTCTAAATTCCAGGAAAGACATGAGTGACAAAGGTCACCAACGGGACACTTGGACACGAAATTATGCCAGCGGCTGGGCCGACAGCCCCTCCCTGCTCTGTAAAGCTGCGTTCGTGCCAGCTTTACTTCTCAAATGCTTTGCCTCCAACAGGACTTCAGCAAGACTGCTAGCACGACCTGACTGCTGCTCCTTCAAGCCTGAAACCTCTGAACTCGGGTAGATTTAGCTACAAAAGCTTAAAAAGTTATTAATTTCATCCCTGCATCAGAGGTGGCTGCCCACAGAGCAGGTGTAGGAGGAGGGGATGGATACTGATCCGCGAACCAGGCAACTGAGACGCACTTTGCACAAGCTTTGCACAAAAACCAGCCTTCCATCTTTCCAAGTGCTTTTCCTTTTCATTTTCCTTTCTTTGAAACAAGTAAGGTTTAACGCTTGTCAGCAGGATAAATCTCCTTGCATTTGCAGCAAAGTTACAGAAGGCACTAATTCTGTTGTCTTGGCCATTTGCATTCTGCTTTCTGAGAGTCAACTGACTTGTTTCGGCTTGACATAGTATTTGTTTATACTCCGCTCTGGATTGCTACGCAGCGCTGAAGAACTTCTTTTATACAGCAGATCCCAAGCAACACTGAAACAATGTCTTTACATCTAGATTATAATATTTATAAAGGGATGGGAATGTTTTTTTAAGTACCTGACATTACTGAGATAATTTCAAAGGCCAAATTAGCCAGCTGGGTAAAGCACCAGTGTGAAAGCATATTTGGCAGAAGGTGAAGAAAGGACGAGCCTTAGACAAAGTCAGTATTCACCCTGGGGATGTCTTCAATGCAGCCTGACTGAGTTGAGCAGTTCCTGTGCCAGCCCGTTGTCCACCCTGCTTCCAAAGCAGAAATGAATCATCTGCTGTGGCTCAGGAGGCGCCGCAGGAGCGAGCTACAGCCAGGTGTAGTACGAAAAACACAGAGCGGCACCGGTGCCTTCACAACCCGGGCTGAGAATTGCATCAGAAAGCTGCTGCTTCACCAGCAAGCAACCTCCCTCTGCAGCAGGACCAACCATTTCAGGAAGGAGGCAGAGAAAGACAGCCTGGGTGAGGAACCATTCCAAACATCCCCAAGTAAACAGACCCAGCCTGCAAATCAAAGCCTGGATGTGCGAGTTCCTCCTCCCGAATCGTCTGCGCTGCTAGTCTGCAAGACAGTCTTCACGTTGCTCTGTCTGCACCAACAGCATATTTAATCCCATACACCAAACCCATCCCACAGCACAGCGCTAAGCCGCTACAGCTGTTTTCAGCTGCCCGGTGTAAAAACCAGGTAGGTGAGTTTTGCAACGCAGAAGAAAAAAAGGTCAGCGATGAAAAGATTCAGTAGGCACCAGCCTGTACCAGTGCAGAAGGGCAGACACATCTGCGACTGGGGCTGCATTTAGTCACACTTTGCTCCAAGCTTGAGTTAAAGGTAAGCACCTCCTTGATCAAATTAAGGATTTTTACATGTGGATAGGATCCGAGCTAACAACGGCATTCAATTTAGCACTCAAGTTAATTTTGAAGACAAGACAAACCAGCAGTAGGTCCACATCTTCCTTAGGAATGGGGGGAAGGCCATACCGAAAGATGCTAGCAAATAAACCTCTCAGTCATCTTCGGCCTTCCCTTTGATATTCCAGGTTAATCATTTGTGCCTGTACAAACACGCAGCTAGATTCCAGGATACATTCGTTTTACTTTCTGACAGAAGGTAAACACAAGGCCAGCAGACTGATGACGTAAGAAAAGACTTTACTTAATATTTACTTCTGTGCAGACCATCTTTAATCATAGATATATACAGCACAATCATTAAAAGCATCACAGGTTGTTGGTGTGTTTTAAGATATAAGCAACCAGGAACAACAACGGAAAGTTTTCTTTGGAGCAGAGACGAATAAAGATCTTGTCATAAAATGAAACTAAAGTTACTGCGTACCATTGAAAAATAAAAAGGCTGCAAAATTTGATGCATCCAAGGAATGCAAACATCTCTGCTAATGCTTCGAAGCCTGCGTAGCTTTTGACACGCGGAGCTGGCAAGCTGTGTGTCAGGTAGGGAGGTTCCGAACGCGACGGCAGGACAGCCCCCAACGCGTGCTGGCCTGCTGGCTGTTTGTCACAGCAAAAATCCTCCCATCCCGAAAAAGTCTGCAGAAGACCGCACAGAAAAATAACGTGCTTGAAGTGTAAAAAATCTTCCAAGAAGGAAAAAAAAAAAAAAGAGCAAACATCAGCCATGTACCACATGCTGCTCTAACACCCCAAGGCACCGTGGCCCACAATTAAAATCTCTGCTGAGGCTGTTATGTGAAATCACTTCTCATCCAAACGGTTCGGCGCGTTTTGTGTGGAAAATACTCTGAATACCACAAGCCACCCCTTCCAAAAGGCCTTTAAGAATGACTCTGCTTATCATTCCTATTCTGTGCACATAACCTTAAACGAGACTTCACTGCAGATAAACGTCTGTTTTTATTTCTACTACTAGGCAACCCATGAAGGCTTTTAAGTGTTTTGTTTTTTTAAGGCTGACAATCATTTATGTTTGATAGGGTACAAGAGCAAGTTTAATGGAAAAGGAAAGGTGGCTAAAGGCACCAAGCGTGTAAAAATGTGGTTTCTTTGCTGCTAACCACATCACTGAACTAAAATATACCATTTTATTCACAAATTGAAGCTTAAGTTGTCACCACAAAGGCCAAGGTTTCTATTCTAGTCCTTTTCTTGTTTGCTTTAAGAATACTTTCGCTCTTCCTCTCTGACTGCTTCAGACTGAAATGCATGAATCCATGGACTGCTTTAACTTTCCAGTAAGTGAATCTGAATCACTGCAGTGCTTAACATACAAAAAAGAAACAAAACTGAAGTCGTATGTTACGTTTGCCAAATAAACCAATTATCTGTACAGAACTAGCTTTACACATGTGCATGCGTAGATGTGTACACTAAGCAGCCTCCATTAACGATCGCAGCATCACGGTGCCAACAAGTTTGCAATCTGACATGTAAGCCAACCAACCAAACCCAGGACCCCTCCGACTTCAGGGCTGGTATGCATCACATCCCGGCATTTGAAGACTCTGCCTGAACCCAAGCTACAACTGAACTTAACTACCAGATTAAAGCGATACTTCATTAGAAAACCTCAGTTCTCAAAGAGTTGCTAGATTTGATACATGAAGCCTTTTTGTGGCCCTCTGTGTAGGCTGCAGTAAAAATCAAAGCCTCTTTTCAAGGCATGCTTTCCTCGTGGGCTGGAACTTGGCTTCGTGTAGCCAGCTGCAAACACTAGACAACTTTGAAGAGATCTTCAAAAAACCACACACCCAGAAAAAGCCATTTTTACTAGCCCATTAACATGTCATTAAAGTACCTACTTAGCCAAGAATCAAAATTCCATCCTACCTAAGCATAAAAACGTCATGCATGAGAGAGAGCCCTCGTAGTGCAAACAACATCAAGTTGAGAAAACAGTACAGTTTCACCTCCAGGATTCCTAAGAATTACTCAAACTGAAAAATCCTCTTGGGCACTGACCAACAGTAAGTCTTCACATCTTACATATACACACCAGCAAGGGCTGATTAGCCCTCAATAAAGTAAATCAGTAAAAAATAAAAATAAAAATAAGCCAGCACAGGTCTCTTGGAAGAACAAGACTCATTAAATTCCGAGTTAACTGAGACTGCATGCAGCAAGACAAGTAAAGCAAGTTTAAGAATGAACTGAGATAGAAACCTTGGAGAAACACTGGCAGTTATGGAATTTGTTGAAGAACTTTGCAGGGATTAAACAAAAAGAGGAGATCAATAGGAAGCTGAATTAACGCTGATGTACAGAATCAGAGAAAGGCATGCAGATCAGGCAAGTGGAAATAAGCATATCCAATTATCTCTCATACTAACTCTTCCTTCTCTTCTTCCCCCTCTGTTCACCCATAACAAGTGCCTGACACAAAGGCTAACTCCCAGATTAAATTTTTCTTTAAACCCTAGCTATTACATCAGTTTTCTTATGACTTTGCTATGCTTCTAATTCAGGCCAAGAACCTGCTTATACTCTCTATGCAGTCTCCTATTTTGTAGTCAGATACAGAACCCAAGCAACCCCAACCACCGGCATATTACAGACGTCCTCAGCCTAGCCTCAGACCTCAAAGCAGAAGTCACCCACGGAATTTATTTGCCCCTTGTACAACGGGGCAATTGCCAGCTGCATTGAACTCTGGCTTCTCACTCAAACCGTAGTTCTAGGGGCTTTGTTGTTGCTGTTGAGAACAAACCGGTCATAAACTGCTTCTTCACCACCTTCAGCTAACTATTCTTCTTGGCCCTGCAGTGACTTCTTAGTTGTAGGGGATACAACCAGAGATACTGGGGCAAGAGCGAGACAGGAACTTGTGAAGCCTCCTCCGCCTTCAAAGCAGAGCCCTTGAAGCGCCGGCCTCGCTCCCATTCTTGTACCTTTTCCTTGCAGACCATCTCCCAGCACATTCAGAGCACAACTGTGTTCTTTGAGAAGTGGAATTCAGGACATAAGTTACCTATTACTATCCCCACTTTACAGCAGCTGGGAGACCTGTTCTCAAAAAAAAAAAAAACAACCCTACCCCATTGATCACAGTTTTACTATAGAACACGTTAACAGAATACGAAGTCCTATGTAACTACCCTATGGTTTTGAAAACTCAGTCCTCCACCACGGCCATCTGCCAGAACCACAACCAAGTGGAATAAGTAATTCTGTAGAAAGAGGTTTACCAAATGCAGTCAAGTTTTTGCTTTGTTAAAGTATCCACAAATGGTCTCCAACTCCCAAAAAACAGAGCTTATGCTCAGGCTTCAGCTATATTGGCAGCTTTGGTATATAGTAGTAAGAAATAGAAATAACTGGAAAGAACTCAAAATTTTTGTTAAAACCACATAGAATAATATTCTGTTCTCAGGGCAAATTCAATCTTCTAGCTGACAGCTAAATAAAACGATTTCAATGACAGAATTCCTACAGGAAATACAAAACAGCGTTTTACGTTTACTCTACATTTCATTGCAGAAGTGGTAGCTACTGGGAGCAACACAATTCTGCATTTCTTCCCTTACACATCTTGTATCTCCAACCACACACACGTGAATAATTAGTATTTTCAAGCAAATAGTATTATTTATCAAGATAGGCTTATCTGCACGGCTTGCACATACTTGAGCTCACATTTTGCAACAGACACCAACGTGCATTACGCAAGATCATCGCTGTAAAGTTGAAAGCACGCCACAAAGCAATGTGGTTCAATTTTCTTAAATTACATTAAAACTAAGGAATAAAACCGTGTTGAAGTCTTAATACTTAGCTTTTATAGTTACCCAAGTGCTGAAAAAGCATCTGGAAAAAAATTCCTAAAGCATGAAAAACATGTTCCTCCACCCACATGCACTCATAACTCGGATTCCAAACTGAATTTTACTGAGATTGCCAAAAATATTTTGCACTTTTAACACTTGGGAGTTTTCAAAGCACTTTTTTCAAAGCCATGCAAGTATCAGTACCTAACAGGACTAAACACTCAACCTAACACTGCCCACAACAGGTAGAGCTGGGATCAAGCCCAGATCCGGTCCTACTCCCATACCCTCAGTAAACAATAGGTCCTTTCTAGAAATACTGTCCAAGTCTTCAGACACAGATTTGTTTCTCTGCAAAACATCAGATGAACAACAGTGAATTACAAATCAACTACAGAAAGAAAAAAAAACATTCCAGAGATGAATACAAAACTATCCTGGTTTTCACTACCACTTCGGCAGAAATTACACTTTAACTAGTTGACACTCCTTTAGGAGAATGAAAGCCCCTGTGCAGCACAGTCTACTGCTAAGTCAGCATTTAATTTAGGTGTGTTTAATTTAATGTCTCTGATCTCCATTTTCATAAGTTAAATGTATAAAGTGTTAAACACTTTATTTTCATTATCAAAAAGAAGCTTACCAGGACTCCCATGCAACTGATCATTTGCTTACTAATTCAGTACATAAAAGGCTTTCCCAATAAACATTATGTTCACTATAAAACATAGAAATTTAGATTCCCCTCCTTCCCAGATAGTCTCTGTGGGGCTACCCACACTACTAGTACAACTATATTTTTTATAACCAGTTTGAGACTCAAGTTACAAGTGCATTTATATACTAACGGCAGCTTTTCCCCCCAACAAAACACCATCCAATTAATGGACTTGGAGTTTTTACAAGACATTTGTTTCCTAAGTCTGATAGGAAAACCTGCACAACTGCTCTCTGCTGCTTCATAAAGGAGGGAAAAGCATAAAACAAAAGACCAAAACCAGAAGCAACACATTTGAGGATGTTTACCATGCATCTAAAATTAGCAGAAAGACCATGCAACCATACCAATTAAAACAGATCCAGCCTTGGGGTCCTGTCCATGGAGCAAAACCTTTTTTGAAATAATGATACAAACAGAACCATGGGTCAGCTGTTATACCCGCGGCTACAGAGAACTACAACTATTGTATTTTCTAACCCAGCGTTATCTCCAGCTCTCTTCACATACATACTGTCCTGCTTCAAACTATCTTCCTGTTTTGCAGAAGGCAGAAAAAAGTCTGACATCCCATTGCAAAACATGCAAAAACTGTGAAAGCAGAAAACGTGGTATTGAAAATCTCAGCAAAGGTTGACTAGATACAGCCAAGCAACACGACAATAGAAACACTAAATTTCTATCAAACAGTAAAAAGTCCAAAATTTCCAAGCTAAAATTAAGCATATTTTTCACTTTAAAATACACGTTTTGTATCTCCAAGGAGTGGTTGGTATTTATAGCCCTCCATATACAGGTAGTGCCAATATTTCAACAAAACAATTTGAATGTAAAACTATTTCAGGGGAGGAAAAATGAATGCAATTTAACATGTTCATAATCTCAATTTTAAAACTGAAATTTATTTTTCCAGACAGAAGCAATATTTAGCTTTTTTGATATCTTACAGCAATTAAATAAGGTACAAAATCAACTTTATAGGAACAAAACTTTCCAATGAGGGTATTTTAATAAACAGTACAAAAGTCACATCTGGTTTTCAGCAAACATTAAGCAGATTGCTTAAAAGCAAGAACACTGTTATTTCAAAAATGAATGATGTGAAGTCACGTGTAAGTTGTAAACTATGTAAACTATTAGTCATGCAGGTTCAACTGTATCAGGAGAACAGTTGTAGTTAAACAATTCACAAGCAAAATGGCCTTAAAGCTCAATTTACAGGTTGGGCTCTAGTCAAAGTAGGACTGCTCAACTCAGTGTAAAACTGAAGCTGCACAGTGAACCAAGAAAAGGAAGCTGGCAAGAGAATTGCTTAGGTGACCTAGGACGCTGCTGATGTTGAAATTAATTGCCAGCAAAATGAACAACCACCACCCCAGAAAACACTGAAAATAAGAAACAACAAATCTTGCTAGTTATTTTTAGAACTTAAGAGTATCAAACACAACCACCATGGTTAAAATATTCAAGAATCCATATTTATTCATTCATTCTAAAACATTTGAGTGAAGCATTTCCAATACAGAATTTTGGCAGAAAAAGAAATTTAGCCTACATAATATTTGGTATATAAAAAGAACAAAACCTTGCGAAAAACTATGTACTTGCTTAAGCTGTTTTTCTAAAACTCAGGCTCATTTTGTATTTCTTTAATAACTCTTGCAACAAGCAGTTGCTCAAAATCTTCTGCAAAGAATACTATTTACCAAGCACCTCTTCTAGCATTACTACAACTTCAGTAACTGTTACCAGAACAAATTCCAAAGGATACTGGATGACTTTTCAATAGGCACAGTCAACACCCCAAATTTTTTCATAAGTAAATGAAAAGCATTCTTTATATCTAGCAAGGCATCAATACCATATCATTGCTTTAAAATCACATACCTCAGGTAACAAATGACTTACAAATTTTCCTTAATTTCTAGCGCATATAGTTGTTTTCCATACCCATATTTTAACTGAGGTATGCTGAGTGCTTTTTGGCATGTTTGGATAGAAAGATTAAAAGGTCTCAAGCCTTGCCATATAAAGCTTTCAAAGCTATAGGCCCCCCCACCAGAAAAAACTTTTGCATGCTCTTAGAGCTTTTGCCTTCCTTATTTGCAAATCTGTTGTTCGTTTTGTGGTAAGCATGATAACAAACAGATGAGATGGAGGAGCACTTTCTGAACAGACCAAGAGTGAGCTCAGATTTACAATCAGGGCACTGAAAGCCAATATTCAGTGAAGAGTTAACAGTGTGCAAAAGCCTCGAGCAATGAGTTCATTTTGTTCTGGGCTACTTAGCAAATGGTCAGCCAAAAATTGAACCAGCTGGAATTCATTCAGATGTACTTCTTTCTTCCCGCAGCTCCCCCGGCTGTAGTTATCAACCTGAGGATAACAAGCGCACGGATCATCAAGATCAAGTTGGTGCTCGAAAGAAGCGGCATAGCCTAATGGCCTGTAATAAACGATGCTTTGATCCTAACTTGGACCTCAGTACCGAGTTACAAATGCTCCTAGTGTCTTGTGGGAACAGCTGCAGGATTCGCCCAAGGTAGATGGAATTAAAGCATCCTACTGACTTCTCTTTTCGATGATTACCTTGTTATTGGCTCTCATACATGCAATGCTTAGTGAACAGTTCTAACCTCAATTCCTTTGCTGGTTTCAGATGCTGTCAATACAAAACACTACAGATTACTGAAGTGGAAAGACTGCCTTTTTTTTTTTTTTACTCAGTTGAGTAAAGATATCATTACAAAAACGTCCCAGAGTAGTTTAAATACCATATGGATACCTTGCTGTAGGAAATCTATACTAAAAATGCAGTGAGCAGTTTTATTTGTTACACACAGTTGACACTGTACGTCAAGAACGAAGCAGGGTTTCACAAAGAGCTGCAGTCAATCTGTTCTCCAAGTGCACTCAGCAGGGCTGAGCAGAGCTTGGCCATTTGTTTGGGCACAGCCAAGGCACAAGGCTCGGTCCAGAGGAGGATCGTCCTTACAGCCGCCAGCCAGACCCCCTGCACGGACACTAACCGTGAGCCTCTCACCAGCAATTCTGCAACCTGACGTTGGGCAAAACACAGCCACACGTCTATTTGTGTCTTTATTAACAGTTCGTATTCAAATGATATCCAGCAGGCCTCAGATGATTAAAGAGAGATACAAAATCTGAAAAAACGACATCTCAAATGTCCACGTAAAATTTCAAAAGTAATTTAGACCGATTATTTTAACACTTAGTTACACAAATGAAAAAATTACTCTAGTAACTCAAATACAAGTTAAAATAAAGGTGCAAAGTTTAAATTCAAGAAAAGAAAAGAAAAATTTTGTTCACTCAAGTTAAATTCTTGGCATCTCTTCTGATTTTGAGGAAAGTACATTGGCTGTTTTAGAATCTTGGTTTTAACGCCCGGAAAAATTGAACTCTAAAATCTTAGGTTTGTTTCGTAATTATTCTGTCCTCTCAACATCCACCCAAGATGTTACAAACTGAACTTCACTTTCTTTATGCATTTCTTTCAGTTGTTCAGAAAGCTTAGCTTAAACCCTTCTTGTTTCCAAATGAAAAAACACTGGAAGGACCAAACACATGACTGCATTTGTTCCTAACTGGTGAAGGGCACCAGCATTGCAAGGTGAGCAGTGACCCTGCCTACCTGCCAGTCGATACGCTCCTCTCGGCTTCTTGCTTGGGCCCGGCGCCAGCTGCTGAACTTACCAGGGTGCGTGGGGAGAGGGAGCAGGAGGAGACAGCGGCGGCAGCCCTTAGCCGGCGGGGAGGGAGGGGGGTGCAGAAATACGGAAGCTGTGGCAGAGGGGGAAGGAAGAGAACGGGACAGAAGCGAGGCNAAAAAAAAAAAAGGCTGTAATTACAGAGATATTAATAGCTTCTTGAAGGCAAGTTTTTATAATTCATTCACCTCCTTTTGCTCTTTCTATTAACCCTAATACAGAGACACTATTTTCTTCCATATGACGTTTGTGCATATGTTGCAGGAGAAATGTCCCTTGTATTGTAATGAACTTTCCTAGGAATTAGTATGAAAGCTTTTATGTGGAGAAAAAAAAATCTGGCTTAACAATCACTCCAATCTGAAGTTATAATAGGAGAAGAGAACAATGCATAGGAGTCTTTTTTTGTTGCTGCTCTTGTTACACTGTTAGCTTTGTCCACAAGAAGCACATATGCACACTCTCTACAATCTGTCTAATCACGTATTAGTCACCCAAGTGGTAATTCCCTAAAAGCACTTTGGCTTGGGTCATGCAAAGGCTGGATGAACCGAGTTACATCAGTTCTCATCTGATTTCCAGGCAAGGAGATGCACTTCCTGGCGCAGAAAGGCACATGACTGTTGCTCTGCCCGAGGAAATGTGGGTCAATAAGCATGCATCCTACTGCTGAATTCGCACACTCTCTAGGGACTGGCAGCAGTGTGACTCAGGATCACCGGGCTGTCTGCAGGCGCTCGGTGCACGTGTATCAGTGAGATTACCACTGCTCCTTGCCCGTGCGTTCACGCTACACCGCCACTCTTCTCTAACAGGTCTTCAAGGAGCGCAGCTCACGTACAGCAAAATACTCTGCATCTCACAGCCACGCTGAACAGCCTCGAAAACGTTACGACGACTTAGAAAGCTGACAGACACATCACACAACAGTAGCCATTAAAAGGAAACGTCTTCCTTCAGAAATAATTAATCACCCGTTGTGTTCGAGTATAAACATCCAGCTCTAGCAGGCACGTGTTTCGCCCAGCTGAGTAGCAGCAAGAAGGACAACCAAACTGCTGCTGCTTCAGAGCTACAAGTAACGCTCCTTGTCTGGAGACGGGAGGCGTTACGAAAGGTATCCCGCCCCGAACGCTTCCACGTGCCTCCCCAGGAATTGTTCAGGCTGGATGTGGTTAACCAGTAACTTCACACAGCATGTTAGCAAGCCCTTCTGCCAAACTGCATTTCCAATTAGTATCAAAGTTCAGCAGATCCACGTTATATCAATGTCATCGCTCTCTTACACAAGCGAAGCTAGTCTCTTCACTTCAGGTATTTTAAACAAAATGTCTAATTCTTGCGCGACCTACGGGAGGCACAAAACTGTGCAAGCTGAATAGCACCAAACAAGATCTCATGAAAAGAAGGCTTTTATTCAGAATAAAGCTGTATCAGCCTATGTATTACTCCCTTGTTCTAATTATATAGGACAGCATCTATTTAAACTGCCAAGTTAATGACTTCAAATTTGATCAATAGTCTCTGTTTATTCAGCCCAGCACTACTGACAGGCACCAGGGATGAACAACAAAACAAACAGACTGGTTAGAGCAAATCTGTGGCTGAGGTAGGGTGAGTAAGAAAAAATCCACAATGGCAAATACCCTTCGATTTAGTCAGGACGTGGAGAGGGAAGCCTATCGCCCATGAACGCTGCCATATCGAGACATTCCGTTTCCTTTGTGCCCATAAAACATTTATCCATATTATTCTGCTAACAACCACGTTGTGAGCTGAGTGAGCTCAAGCATAACTAACATCATGGATACAGAACGACTCCAACCCTTATCTTGTACCATCCAGCTGTGTTAAATATTTCACATTTGTTTTCAGATTAAGCCATGGCAGCACATGACAACAACAAGAGGACATCAGTAAGCCTTTGGACCATAAGCAGTAACTTCCCTCATTGTCACCGTACCCACTGCTGAAGGAAATTTGCTTTGGAGCGGCTTCGAGAAAGGCCGGAACCACCTTCTTGAAAGCAGGATGACAAACGTCCTTGACTAAACCTCCTGCCAAAAGATGGACTGTTTTAGTTACAGACTAGCTTTCATTGCAAACTCAGTTTCTCAACAGTGGCTTAACAGCAACGTATGCGGAAACCCCCAGCAATTTTTAAAGAACACCTTGCAAGATATTCAATAAAGGAAAACCCCTTGCTAATCCCAAGTGAATCTGTAGTCACAAAGGCTGGGATCTTGATGAAAATGTTTTATTGCATTATTCTGAACAGGATGTTTGTTTACAATTTTCTCGACATTATACTTTCAACACTTTGTCTGCAACAGGGCTTGCTGTTTTCCTTGTATAAAATGTCAACATCCATTACATCAATAAATTATAACCCACTACTGCTCTGAGATACCTCAGTCAAAGGTGTTCCGCAAGCAGGGTGGAGCACGAATGAAAAGATGCCATGCCTCGTCCTACACAACCTTAATGTATGCCTTTCATATTCAGACAGGACTTTACTCAAGTTGCTGCATCACGTACCAAGAAAATACGAAGAAAGTTCTCCTGAAGAAAATGTTCTTATCAAACTAGTATAAGAATACATCCAAAGTCTAAAATTTAATACTTAAAAAACAACACATGGAGACAGCCCGTCCAGTCAAAGCCTAAGAAGTCTGCTTTCCATTTTAAGTTGATTAAATAGATTCAATACATCAAATTTTGCATGGATGGTTAGCAGTGCTAATATTCTAGATAAAACGAAATGCTCTGTGAGGAACGTTAGGGCTAGCTCTCACTAGATGTATTACTTGCTCCCACAGCAATTTAGTGGGACAGAGGCCTAACAACTTCACTGAACAGGATTACAAACAACATCTCCTCGCAGTTTGTGACACAGAAGCTCCCAGAAACACCTATTTCTTCACCTCATACTCAACTCAGGGAATGCACTTGAAGACAGAATAACGCCCTATTTGTGGAAACTGCAGAATAACTTTTTTTTTTTTTAATTAGGAAGGTGATTTCTATTTATCAAAGAGTCAAGATATTAAATGTGAGCCTTTATTTCCATTCACATCGCTAACACGACTTGCGCCCCTAGGAATCTGATACTGTCCAAACACTGAATGACAAACTGCTAGATAGAACCAAAAGAGTAAAATTTTAATAAACAATTTTCATAAGAGAAAAACCTATAAACAACATTTCCCTCCTTACTAAAATAAGCTATGTGGCATTAATTCGAAGTGATAGCGTTGCTCGTTTAATTAAGAAATGCCAGTAGGAGGTTGAGGCATCGTCTGATGCTGTAAGTGGCAGGCTCGCAGGACGCAGATGAATCTGTGTGTAAGCAGTTAACGCACAATTTCACCTGGGTTAAAAAGCGAAACAAAACCCCATAAGTCAAAACAAAAGTAAACAACGTGTTATTACAGGCGACTGATAAATCATCGGGATGTTTCCCTCAGAGAATGTTGTTAAGTTCTGGGAAACAAACAAAAAAAGACAAAACACTCACTCCAGTTGTTCAATTACAAGTTAAATGAACAGGGCTTGACTCACTACAGATGTGTGGCGGACTCGACACACGCATGTCTCTCCCCTTCCCACCTCAGGCTCCTCTCCCACTCCCGGTTTCTCCCCGCAGACCCGTTGCCTGCACACCGGGGCCCGAGCCCGCAGCCTTTCGGTGGGACGGGGAACGAGTCCCAACCCCTGCCCGCAGCTGGGGTGGGCGAAGGACAGGAGGATGGATTGTGCCCAGCTCCTCATCTTCATCAGTCTTGGAGACTCACTATAGTTAACATCTCTGCCCTTACCAAATTTGACCGAAATTGGATGAAGACCCAAAAATTATTTAGTGGAGAATAACAGGTGTGATCCCCCTTTCAGCCTGGTAATTTTTTTCAGTCTGGAAAGAAGCTTAAGCTTGTCCCCCAAGTTTATCCATCAGCCTGATGGTGAACTAAGGCAGCGTTGTCTTCCAAGATCTGTGGACAGCTCGGTGAGCCAGATTTCACTGCTGATCTGCGAAATCTCCAAAAGCCTAGAAAACTGATTAATATCAGCTCTCTGATCTAGCAGAAGTCCCTGCAAAAATATTTGCTGGATCCTTTTCCCCCCAGTATTTTACCATAATTCCACCACCTGAGAAGGGGCTGGCAGCCATCACCGGGACCTCTGCACATCTATGCTGCAATTCCTTGATTGCTGCTATCATTTAAAAAAAATACATGAAAATAAAGAAAAGAAAAGCTCTGCATAGGCATCTGGAAGCATGACTGTCTTAACAACTGGCAGCTGCTCTGCCTGATAGAACTGCCGCAGTAAAGAAACATCAGAGAAACAGGGCATTTTGTCTTTTCTTGGTATGGAGACTATCCGAGAGAAGTCAGTTTATCCAAAGGCTTCTTACTCACCAGTCCTACAATGACTATTTCAATCATGTTTACACTACCGGCATCATCTCAAGCATCACAGATTAATCTGATTCCTTGTGGTGTTTCAAAGTCTGTTTTCTCTCTGCACACTTGTACGATTTACATCCTAAGGCACTGACAGAAAAAAGGGGAAAACTGGTACTATTTTTCAGCTGGGCTTTATTTCCTTTTTTCCCCCCCTTCTATCAAAAATAGTTCTCATCTATGCTCTAGTTCAATTTGGAAGTAGCACATGAGGAGTTGATAAGCATCCTGCGAAGGAAATGCTTTGAATTGCAGACCACTTACAGCACATTTTCCCAAGCAACTTTTTAAAAATCCCATTTGATGGGTGGTTTGCTAATTTCTATTGAAGTTTATCAAAACATTACTTGTAGACAAGTCAAATTACTTCTCTGATTGAACAACAACAACAACAAAAATCACTTGTGACTGTGAGTCCAAGCCAAGCTGTTGGCTTACACAGAAGCATTATTTATCCTGTTACCAGACAGACCTTTCTGACTCTGAGAAGCTACTTAATTTTGAACTAAAGAACACAACACAGAAAAGGCATCCATTTCCTTTTGTTTGCCTGAGTCTTGCACTAGACCAGGTAAAAGCACTGCTAATAAGGCCTGGTGACAGCACAATTATTGGGACTGATTACGCTCCCCTAAGCAGATCTAAAGGCCGCACGCTCGTGACAGTCTGGCCGGCTGACTCTCGTACCTGTGCCAGTTTATCGGCCTAAAACAGACGCACCTAATTAATATACATTGAAAAAAAAGTCTATTAACATTCAATTCCCTAAAAATCTTGGAAAGAAGGAATAAAAGATGTAGGTGCTCCTGTTATGTCACTATTAACTTTACATATAGCGTAGTCTATTTCAGATAGTTACTGCACAATCTGCGGAAACCAGTCTCACAGAGGCAGCCAGACGTTCAATCCTACAGCCTGTGCTTTTACAGTGGCAAATTAATGTTTGATTATTTATCGAATCACGGGCAACTTTTCAAAACCAAATTTAACTTGGTTACATCACACAACTACCAAGTTGAACAAAGTCACTAAAGAGCAGGTTTCCAATTTGCACTGTTTTCCTGAATCCGACACATTCACCGGCTGGTGGACCACGCTGCGTCTGAAACACCTGTGCCACTCTGCCACTCGCTAGCACCTGCCAGCTCTGCAACCTCACTTACAGCTTTAATCGCATCTCGTCTGTATTTCAGCACTCACCTGTAACATGGGAACCCAACAGAAGTATTTTCACTCTTTGGTCAAAATATTTCAGGAATAGGTTAAATGCATCACCAGATCACAGCGTAAAAACTCTTCACAAAAAAAAAAAGAAAAAGCTGGGAGATAACAAATTAGATGGAGTTTTCTGAAAATTTCAAAATTTCCAATATTTCAGGCTTTTTTTTTTTTTTTTGTTTTGGTTTTGCCACCAAGCTATTTCTGTTCTCTCTGATCTGTTGTTTAACAGCGTATTTATAGACACATGAAACATGAACACGCCCGTCACAGTACTCAGCCTGACAGGTACCCGCCTGCGGACAATTTTAAGAAAGTTACAAGAGATACTGCTTGTAATTTCTACTACTATAATAATGTTGAAGTAAATATCATTTCCAGAATCCAGAAAATTCACCAAGTTCTTCTTTCAAAGGCAGACATCGTTATCTTTAGCTTATTCACCTGCTCAATTCAGAACTCAAAGTTTACCAAATCTAATGGATTCTTTCCCCATTCACACTACAAGTTCCCAAAAAGCCTTGTTCAGCAACGAGGTGTCCATTAACTAGACTTACACTTGTAGAACATCATACCTCTGCATTTTAATTCTGAGCTTACTCTGAAGGTCCCACATGCTTATAAAAACGTCTACACACGTAAAAAAAAACACAACTAAACGCATCAGCTACAAGAACAAAGCTTCCACTGGAAGTATATCAATCACTGTAAGGCTGAAACAAACCGAAATCCCTCACTTTTCCAAATTCTGCACTTGTGGAACCAAAAAAAAACAAAAACCAAAAGATGTTAAAGCAACAGCACAATCCATATACTCAGTTAACTTTCATATGCAGTCCGGACTTTTTTTTTTTTTTGCTTATGCTCTTCAGTAAAGTGGAGCATATGCAGTTCAAAAGATGTTTCCCTTTTAAGAAACTTTTTGGGCCATACACCTGCGTACTAGGAGATGTAAACACATTGACCGCAGGGACTAAGTTTTCTGCTGTAATGTCCAGTTTACACTGGGGATGCAATACACACCGCATTCAGAGTTTGAGAAAAAAACCCAAGACCATAAAAAAATTCAGACCGATGTTAGCAGTTGCCTTGAATTCAAAATAAATGAAAAGACAACTATCTGAAATGAGTTTTACCTTTACTTTTAGGAGAAAAACCGCAATGGAGAGCTTTCAATATAGTGTGCTGGAAATTAGGGAGATAAATTAGAAGAATAGATTTTCTTTAACACATGCAAATTTAATTGTGAAGTAAACAAGAGATGGAAACTTTAAATTGACATGAACATATGCATTTTATTTTAGTCTAACGATTGGAGGAAATAGGCAGATTTTTATGGAAGACTAAAATGCAAACATATGAAAAGGTCAAAGAAAACGCTATTCCTTCTAATTCACACAAAAAAATGCCGTTTTATTCCAAAAAATAAAGTGTACAAAGGCAGAGCTCATCAACTTGGGGGGAGCGGGGCGGGGAATATTTTCAGTAAGATGCATTACCTGCCACTGGTTAACAGCAAAAGCAAAAATTACTGCAAGATCAGATAATACCAGGCTATCTTTGAAATTGAGAGAAAGAAATTTTATTATCTTCAGCAGGGCTTCTTCATAATCTACTGGGAAAGAAACACCTACCATTCCAGAAGAAAAAACAACCACCACGACTAAAACCGAACATTAGTGAGGAAATTCAGGGACACATAATATTCCTGGAGTAGTCTAGTGGTCAATAATACTTGAAGTTCATAGTGTGGTTTAACATCGCCCTTTATTCTTAACTAAGTTGCAGTATGTACTTAAGTGACAATTAGGAAACAAAGCGTAAAATAGAAAGCTATTACAAGCACCTAACTCCACAGGATTTTTCACCGTTTCTTCTGGTCATAACTGCATGATTTCGGATTATGAGCTTAACCCGTTTGGACTGCTTCATCCCACCACAGCCGAGGTAAAGGGCTGGTGCTCACCGAGCCACGAGGATGCCGGAGCCGCTCCTCGGCCAGCTGCGGCGGAGGTGAGCACAGCTGGAACGGGAGCAGCGCCGCGCAGTCGCTGGGGGGATTGTGCATTATTTTAGCGTTACCCCCAAACAATAATGGTTTGTTTTACCCCCAAGCAGACGAACAAACCTCCCATTTAAATACTTTGTTAAATTGTATTGGTATGCGTAATAGTGCCCATATCCTCAACAACAACAAAAAAAAGCAAGAGGATTTTTCATGGGGGAGGGGAGAAAGAGTAAACCAAGCTCTGCCAGCTTTATCTACTACGCTGTGAATTGGGTAGCCCTGGGGATTTTTGCCTGCTGTGCTTAGTGTCCTTGACAACAAGCCAGTTTGAATTTTGGCCTTTAACTTGACAAAAATGACTTACTGAAGAGGAAGGCATCAAGCTATTACAGCCCTGTGGAGAGATTCTTTCTGAAACAGCATGCAAGCTTATTTTGCCAATTCAACTAGAGCATTGTCAAATTTTTCATCCAGCGCTAATATCCCCAAATATCCCCAACGTAGTCGCCAGTTCTGAAGAGAATATTTGAAAGAAAAACTTCCAACATTTTTGCTCTGCCCTCTCATTGCATTTTAAGACTTTCACAAGGAAAGATAGAGATGGAAAACTGAGATAATACGCCCAGGGATCCCCTTTCAAAAATCACTAGATTTCCATTCAAATAGCTGTGAAACAAAGTTTATGAACAGTGTAGCATCTTAACCTGTTACTGACCTACTGACTCATCTTAAGCAAACACAGGTGCAAGTTTCTTCTATTACAGTAATACTTAGATAAATCTTTTATAAATTGATATACACTAATAAGCAAGCTCTAGCAAAGCTTGCTGCATGGTTTAAGAAATCACTGTGCTCTCTCTCTCTCCCCCATTTTTCCCTCCCAAGCTCAGCTCCTCCTAATAGAAGACAACACATGCTCATACCTCAGCTTTTCAAAGTCCAGCATCTTAGCTTAAATTCTTGAGGCAGACTCCCATTGAGGAGCTGGATTTGCACGGACGCAGATGAAGTATGAGCAAAGGTTTTCTTCCACCAGTTCTCTTGCAGTGGGTGACAAATTTTTGGCAGTGGGGGTCAGCAGACTAGCAAGGAGATAACATCTTAAGTTATTGCAGCAGTACCTGCGGGAACTTGTTTGTAAGCACCTGAAATCATCATGTGAGAGCAGTGCAGCTTCCCCACCACCAGCAGTAACACGAGTGTTCAGTAGTAACTAACTGCACGTCTAACTTCAGGCTTTCCAATATACACGCTAAAGAAGGTGAAACAGTATCAAGGTAAAAAGGCTGGAAGTCAGTCAGCTGTAGCGCGGCCCTCGCCATTAGCAGAGGAGACATCCTGATGTTGGCAAGAGCGTCAAGGACTACACTCGAGACCTCGGCACATACCCTAAAACCTAAACAGATCAATGGCAGGAGAAACGACAGAGTGGCTGCCAGCAAATATCTCGAGGCTTCAGATCTCGCTGACACCTTCCTGCCCCCCACCCCTAACTGCTGGTGTAGGAAAGAACCAACCACGTTCAGTACCGTGGCAATACAACCTTGTTTCACTCCGGGAGAATAAATCAGCATCAGTTTTCGGTTCCCAAATGCAAATAAGATAAAAGCTTTCACTGATACTGCAGAATCCGGTCCTTTTCATGGTAACATTTTGACCAGTTCCACAGTATTCACCATGGAAAAAAGAAATCAAGAAAAGATTTAAATTCCTAACTTAGGGAAAAAGAAGGCAAATAGAAGAGTCGCTTCCAGACTATATATATATTTTTTTAATATTCTCTTCACTCGTCTTAAATGAGTTGCTCTGAAGTGTACATACCTAAGCTTCACAAGCATATGATACTGACTTAACCTCATCTTTTCCAAACCAATCTTCCCAATCACGCTATTTCGACCAACACAGCCCAAACGAACAAGGCAGCCAAGTGAGTATTTAAGTCTGGAACCATAAATAGTAGCAAGTAATCTAACCAGATTAATCCACCTTTAAGCATGTCAACTGGACTTGCTTAAAGTTGGGCAGCAATCCAGGCAAACCTCCGAAACATACACTGCCGACACACACACGGTGCTCCTACACAGCCCTGCATTCTGCGAGCCACCAAACACACCTCCAGCCAGCTACACAAACCAGCCTCAGTGGTCTCCGCCGTGTTTATCTACAAGGGCAGTTTTAGCAGCTTCTTAGTTGCTGTCAGTAAGAGGTCAGGTACCTGCACACACCATCCCAGTGTAAACCTGGCTTCCTCACTGGGAAATTGCTGTATTACCCTGGAATGCTCAGTTTTGCAACACAGAAAGCGTGATGCTACAAACTTTTATAACACAATAAAGCCATTTAAGAAAGTGGATGAGAAAACTGTTCTCGGACTGGTGGATAGTATGGAATTAAAAAGAAATCATTAAGTAACTGCACAACAACATCCCAAATTACATTTCTTTATATGAAGACATTCAGTTTGAGAAAATAAAGTTTCAAGTCAGGAATAAAGTAGCTATTGTTCCTACTTTCCCTGCCTGAGGGGAATATGCAAGCAAACTCCTTTTGGAGATTTAATTTGCTTCCACCAGGACAATGGTGCTGGCACAGCTTCGACTTACTGGGGGAAACAAAAAAGGAGACTCGCTACCCACCAGCCTGCCCGGAGGAAAAGGCAGCTCTTTGGATTCCCACTCCAGCAGCCCAAAGATGCCAGCTGGCCCACTGCAAAGGCTGCTCTCTAGACTTCTCCCCATGAAAGCAAGGTTGTTTTTTTTTTTTTTTTTTTAAGTCCCCCTAGTTATATGCCCCAAGCCTCTTTGCCATCCCTATCAAAGGGCCTCTGAAGAGCCACAAGTCCACCGTCACAAAAATGCTAGTACTTCACGGTGCAAACATGGAACGGAGGCAGAGATTAAGCGCCTTGCTCAGCATCGCACGGGAAACGTGCGGCAAAGCTCAGAACCGAGTTCCAGGCCAGCGCCCCAACCACAAGCGCACCAGGCAACCCGCTCCCAAAAGATGTGGAGTGAAGAAAACTCTTACAACCAGAAAGTAAGGAGACAGATTGCAACATTCTCCCAGATTACTATGCAGAATAAATTTAGAGCTACTTAACTGTTGCTTCCCACTGTGTTCTCCACCACACGAAACCAGTTCGATTTTAAATTCCAAACGCTAGGGCAGGCTAGGCTGCCCAGCCAGCCATTTTAGCCCTCTCTTACACCGGCACCAGCACTGTCTGTCTGCAGCCAGGGCTCTTTCTAATGTAAGAACATAAAACTACAGACAGCCTATGAAGTATTTACTGCTTCTGATATAGAGATCCCCACACAGATATTCATCGTTTCTGAACACAGGACATAAAACTGTCTAGGTCACCAATATTAGTGTTGCTATTGATCAGTCAGTTAACTTTGCTGCATCGATCAATACTACATTAGTCATGAAAGGGAAGCATTTGTGACACATTTTAACGTATGCCTTCATAACAACCCTAAGTGTATTGCTTTTAAAGAAATGTAATATTTTACTGTGGAGTTGAAGTCGCTGTATTCTCTAATGCATTCCTTAAATTACAGATGAATATCTGCAAATTGACCCAAAGCCACCCATTTACAAGCCACTAACCACTCATGCTTTGCAGATGGGACTTCCTTAAACTGTCCTAACTACAGGGAACTGAAAGTGGTGTTTAGGACACTTATCTGCATCACCTTTTTCCTCTTTCCCTTTCTTTGCTACTGCTAAGCACCATAACCTTTTCTACAGAAATTAAACACGTTGCCTACAAACTCCCTCACCTCACATAAACCACCCGCTTCCACATCATCTTCGTCATTCCTCCTTGATGCTTCTGACACCCAACTTTCCTTCCTCTCACCTACACTCTCCCTCCAAAACCTCTACTGATGCAGCAACGAACAGCGGCCCAGCAACGTCCTCGACCAGGTCTGCCAATGAGGAATGCCTCTTTTTTAATGCTTAGAGATGACTATTTGTATTCTGCTGTTACACCAACTGCTGCTTTTCTATTAAAGAAACTGGTTTTGCCATCAGCCCTCGACATGGCCATCTACGCATTTTCATGGGCTCTGACCTCATACATGAGACCCTCTCCCCTTCCTGCCCCATCTCTGAAGTGATCTGTAACGTTTGAACTAATGTCTTTTCCTTCCCAATCCTTTCTCAATTCCTCTATGGTACCAGAAGCCAGCCAGCTTTTAACACTGCAGCTGAGACACTGCTGAAAAAGGCAATATCGATGAAGCCAGAATACAACCTACAGCTTTTTTGGTAAAGAAGTTGCAAGTTTAGTCCACTTCTTCACAATCTTTCCAATTCCATCTGCAACCTTCATTGGCAAGCTACCTGGAATAGGAGTGTCTCTGATAGCCAGCACAATGAGACTGCAGTTTTCACGAGTACTACTGGGTGATATAACAGTATGAGTAAGAAGCACGTAAGCCTTGGAGTTGATAAACCTTTTGGAACTTCCCCAGGGAGCAGCAACTGCAGCGTCAAACAAAGGTTTTAGAGGAGCACATCAGTTAAAAAAGGGATGGACACGTGCTCCGCAAAGGTCCCTTCGTCTTTGGATCATGTCCCTCCTTGACATAGAAGATCTTGTGTGGACTTTTCAAGCACGTGCACTCACGATATCATTTTATTACTTCCATCCTTTTTTTTAGACGTCCGTCACTGTTGCACTACCTTGATGACAAATACAAAGAAACCACAGACTTAAGGACAAGTTTTACCTTACTTTGCCTAGAGCTGCTCCAAGGGGTAAGAGACAAGGCCATAAATACCTTTGGCTCCTGTGTCACCAGCAGCGGTGAAAGCTCCAGTGGAAATAAGGGGAACTTTGCACACACTTTTGCAGAAACAGAGATATGACAAGAGATTAGCATATTTGTGATCCACAGGACACAAAATCGTTTTAATCTGTCATCCAAGTTACTTGCTGTTGCTTTTTTTTTTTTAATTTCTAAACAGAACCCATTATTTGCCATTTTATCTCATTGCGATTTGTATCAGGATAGGACTGACACCACTCTGTATGAGCATGAAGATCATTTCTGATAATACTCAGAGGATCCAGAACTTTTAGGTATATTCACATAAATAAAACACTCCCAACATGCTGCTCACACAAATACCTTTCCAATATGCAAGAAAAAAATGATGTCTTTAAAGAAAAGCACGAAAGATTCGACCACTGTTCACCTCCCAGAGTAACGCTCACAGGCATCTTCAGGCTAAGTGGTATTTACACAGACAGCTATTTTCAGTAGTGTAAAACATAAATTGTTTCTAATCACAGGAAACACAATGCAGGTAGTAAATCATAACAGAAGATGTCCTCTGTCTTGATTTAATTCCACTCAAATCTCCCAAGAGCAAAACAGATGAGAAAACAAAAGCCACACTAGCTACAGCTATTTGGAGCAGGTAAATCAGCAAGCTAGTCTCCAGCGAAGCCAAGAATACAGCATTTCCTAATGATCCTAAAGGGAAATCTCTCCCAAAGCAATTTATTTTTGATTAAATACAGCAATTTTTGTCAAACCACCCAGGTTGCATGCTTATAAAAACCAAAAATATGTTTGAGCAAGCAGATTTCTTCAATATAATTAAAAAAAAAAAAAGATATGAGCGTGAAAATTCACCAAGTTGCTCAATAAACTAAAACTTCTGTCTCTTCCAAAAAATGTTCTCAGCTAGGAGAGAAGAGTTGTGCATGCTAAAAGGAAAAAAGCACTTTGATGCAGCATTCGCTCTTTAAAATTAAAACCAACAGCTTCTATCTGTTATTTAAATGATACGCTCCTGCTCAGAAGGGCTGTGACCACAGCATAAGTTACTCAACTCACAACATTTTTATTGACTGACTTGCATAAAAATAAGCCACATTAATGACAGATCTGACATTTAGCATACATCACTACGAAACTAATTTCAGATCAAATATCATCCATACACCCTAAAAATATTTTCAGCCTTCTCATGTCCAAAAGGATTTTCAGATTTACATTTTCCTTACCAACTTCAGCCTTCTAAAGCACAAGCAGTGCAGAACCAAAAAATGATTAAAAGAAAAACCAGGATTTTTTGAAGAGCTGCTTCTGATTGATTGCAGTATATGCCAGAAGCAAGTTAACCTGTAACTGAAGTTTACCTAGTGCCATTTTCTCATTATTTGGCAATATTTTATGCTCCCACATGTACAACTCTGTAAAGATCAGTGCCCATGGCTGAGTAGCACAGTGGCTCATTCAGACCAAGAGATCTCCAAGCATCCACCTGTTGCCTTTGAAAGGCTGGATTGGGCCTTATTTATTAATAATTCATACAGCAGTCTTAAGAAGCAGAAACCGTGTCTCTCCATTAAAGAAGCAGTCTCAGCATCAACTGGAGCAGCTTTCAGAAGACTTAATCCAGACCTTTGAGGGTGCAACATAAATTGGCTTATCCACATGTGCACGCACACCCGAGCGCAGACCTTGCAAGGAGACATGAAATGCACTGCTTCTGTTGTCATCTTTTGCTCGGGGAAGGAACTTCAGAAGTTGAATGTGCGATTTGCGAAAGGAAAGCAAGTTGCGTGAAAAAAACAACAACAAAAAGAAAACCAACAAGAACACTAAAAAAAATTAAACACGCGTTTCCTCAGTAGAAAGCTCAACGGGGTTATCTTCCTCGGCAAAGGGGAAGGTAAATGGTTTATTAAGTAAGTCACAGCGAGGCAAATTATGAAAGGAGAGGCTTCATTAAAAGTCAGTTTGCAGGAAAGGCGGAATCAGAGGGAACCGGGGGATGAAGCAGCCTGTGGGCTCCACAACAAGGTGTGTGTGTGTGTGTGTGTGTGTAACAACGTGCCACGAGGGAAAAAAATGAGGAAAACAAAAAAACAGAAATAACTCCAAAATACAGAAGCTCCACACGGCCACAGAGGTGGGCACGGGGGTAACAAGCGGCGGCGACGGATAAAAGTTCGGGACCGATCGCCGGAGCTCAGTCACCGCCGCCGCGGCCCCACGCCCGCCCCCGGCCTCCCCTCACGATGAC